>SJYW01031844.1:265221-319235 GCA_006410735.1 Raphicerus campestris | reverse complement strand
AAGTCACGACGCCCTCGTGCTCCGCCTCGTCCTGCTCCTCGGTCACCGCCACCGTGGCCCCGGGACCCGGGAGCCTGGTGCCGGATTACTGGGTCGACGGCTCCAACAGGGATGCTCTGGGCGATTTCTTCGAGGTGGAGTCGGAGCTGGGACGGTACGGCCGGGCGGCTCGGGGGCCTGGGGGCGGCGGGCTGGGGCTCTCGGGAGGCGCTCGGACCTGGAGGAGCCGGACATCCTGGGCACCAGCTGGGGCTTCTGCCCGCGGCGCGCTTCGGGCGCTTGCCTTTTGCGGCTCCAGCTCCCCGGGATACCGGGGCTGGCCTCCCGGCCCTTGCGTTCTGCCGGCTCCGGGAGAGATCCCGAGACCGTTCACGAGCGAGCCGGCGTCCCCGCGCGCGCCCAGGCCGGTGCAGCTGCGGGCGGCAGCCCGGGTCCTCCCCACCGCCGCCGCCTCCGTGGGTGACAGCTCCACCGCACGTGGGCCCTGCTTGCCCGAGCGGCGTCTCTGATCGCGATTATAGCTTGCCAGAGGGTCCTGTCTGTCTAGTTATTTGGGGGGGATGAGGGGCGGAGGATGCCTCTCCAAATCTTGACAGAAATATTAGATTCGATTCTTCCTCCTTCCCCTCATCAAGCCCTCCAAAGCAAGTGGCAGTGGAGATTAAACTTAAACACCAGCTTCCCCGCAGAGTCTGCTCAGGAGTGGAGGGGAATGAATCATTTAAGGGAGCTGAAGGCAGAATAATGAACTAGTGTGGCTTTAAAGGAAAGGCAGTGGTAATTAGTGAGAAGACTTCTGCTGCTCTTTGACGTGCTGGAGTGATTTGTTTAATTATGTATGCAGAAAACCATCTCCCTGGGGTTGCAGAAATGTCCCTCATCCCTGCTTTGAAGAGCCAAACAGGTAGTGATCTTGCCATGTCCATGATGCCATATGTTCCGATATTTTAATCCACTGAAAAATATTTTCCCCTTCCTTCTTCCTCCTTTCTTTTTGTTATTCATAGGTAGGGAGACCTCTTTTCAATATTCATTTTAGAATCAGACCCTTTATTATATGGAATCTAAAGATGTAATTTCAACTGTTAACAAGTTGAAGCTTCTATACTTCATATTTCTTTGCAGATTTCTTTTTTCTTTCTTTCCTTCTTTCTTTTCGCTGGATAGTCAGCAGCCACTGTCTTGTCGGTGTCACTGGAGACTGCAGTGTGGGATTCTGGGTGCTGGTCCTTACTGGGGCTTTGTAAGGACCGCTTCTCTGAATTGCCTGTCAGTGACTCACTGCGTGCAGAGGTGTGGAAGAAGGGCAAAACTCCTGACTGAAATTTAGGAATTGCCACTCTTTGAAAAGGTTTGCGGAACATTGGAACACTGAATAATATGTAAAATCCTGTTTTGATCAAGCTTTTCAATGTTCATCTAAAGATCTGCTATTGCCCGCATTCCCTAGTAAAGCTGAAAATAAAACATCTCCTTCTGTAAGGTGTGAAGTCTACATAGTTGCATGATGAGCTGCAGTGGAACCCTGTAAACTTCTGATTAGAGTGATAACCTGCTTAAAATCGGTGAGTTTCAGAAACTGCCACCCAGCAGAGGCAGCGCCTGGCGGTGTATAGGGGCTGTCCCTCCCCCAAGTCTGCCTGTTTTCTGAGTGACATTTACCTTAGACGTCCCTCATTGACTCTGACTTAACCTCAGCACACATTAGCTGTGTGATTAAGGGTTGCAAGCTTAACTCAGGAAACTTTCTTTTATGTAATGAGTGGGAAATTGGGCAAATGCTAGTTGCATACATATACGGAATGGTAGACTTCACAGGGAAAACCTAAGGAATTTGGAGTTTGTTATGTTTTTCAAAAAAACTTGTATTTTGCAGTAATTTTGGAGCGCAAATATAAATCAGTTATATATGCTCAGACTGTCACTCTGCCATCGAGTCATTTGATTGCTATAAAAATCACAGAATTAAAATATTTTGAGGAGAGGTTAAAAATGGCTCTTTCTGTCCTCTTTCTCAATATTCAAGTATATTAGGCAAATTCTCTGTAGATGGCAGTATTGGTGAGGTGCGTACGTACTCCATTTGGTTGAGACTTTGAGAAGTACCGTCACTTCATGGTCAGAATGTTTCGTTCACTTCTTTGCATGCTTGCCTGTCTTTTTTGGTGCAGCATGACTGCTTTTAGTTCCCTGGGTGGAGACTGAACCAGCAGTGGAAGAGCAGAGTCCTAACCACTGGACCACCAGGGAATTCCAAAAACTTACCTTTTTCCAACAAAGTAACCCTAAAACAAAAACCAACTGTTACAAATATAATTGCTCAGGATCTCTAAAGCCAGAGAGTCCAACAGAATTACAGTTGCAGGTACTGGCCGAGTGACAAGAGCGTACTTCCTTACCCCCGTTGTGATAGAGCTGAGGCTCAGGCAGCTGGTCATGCCTTTCCTCTCCTTCCTCTCGGCCTTGCGCCAAGTCTGCCTGTCCGTGGTGATGCTGAGGCCCAAACATTCAGTTCCTAGCAACACAGTTGTCATTCAGAGTAAGAGAACAATGTCCCTGGTGCTGTGTGGAGCCACTGTGGCTAGTCACAGGGTGGACACTTTCCCTGCAGACTAGTGTAGATTAAGTAAGGGANGGGGGGGATGAGGGGCGGAGGATGCCTCTCCAAATCTTGACAGAAATATTAGATTCGATTCTTCCTCCTTCCCCTCATCAAGCCCTCCAAAGCAAGTGGCAGTGGAGATTAAACTTAAACACCAGCTTCCCCGCAGAGTCTGCTCAGGAGTGGAGGGGAATGAATCATTTAAGGGAGCTGAAGGCAGAATAATGAACTAGTGTGGCTTTAAAGGAAAGGCAGTGGTAATTAGTGAGAAGACTTCTGCCGCTCTTTGACGTGCTGGAGTGATTTGTTTAATTATGTATGCAGAAAACCATCTCCCTGGGGTTGCAGAAATGTCCCTCATCCCTGCTTTGAAGAGCCAAACAGGTAGTGATCTTGCCATGTGCATGATGCCATATGTTCCGATATTTTAATCCACTGAAAAATATTTTCCCCTTCCTTCTTCCTCCTTTCTTTTTGTTATTCATAGGTAGGGAGACCTCTTTTCAATATTCATTTTAGAATCAGACCCTTTATTATATGGAATCTAAAGATGTAATTTCAACTGTTAACAAGTTGAAGCTTCTATACTTCATATTTCTTTGCAGATTTCTTTTTTCTTTCTTTCCTTCTTTCTTTTCGCTGGATAGTCAGCAGCCACTGTCTTGTCGGTGTCACTGGAGACTGCAGTGTGGGATTCTGGGTGCTGGTCCTTACTGGGGCTTTGTAAGGACCGCTTCTCTGAATTGCCTGTCAGTGACTCACTGCGTGCAGAGGTGTGGAAGAAGGGCAAAACTCCTGACTGAAATTTAGGAATTGCCACTCTTTGAAAAGGTTTGCGGAACATTGGAACACTGAATAATATGTAAAATCCTGTTTTGATCAAGCTTTTCAATGTTCATCTAAAGATCTGCTATTGCCCGCATTCCCTAGTAAAGCTGAAAATAAAACATCTCCTTCTGTAAGGTGTGAAGTCTACATAGTTGCATGATGAGCTGCAGTGGAACCCTGTAAACTTCTGATTAGAGTGATAACCTGCTTAAAATCGGTGAGTTTCAGAAACTGCCACCCAGCAGAGGCAGCGCCTGGCGGTGTATAGGGGCTGTCCCTCCCCCAAGTCTGCCTGTTTTCTGAGTGACATTTACCTTAGACGTCCCTCATTGACTCTGACTTAACCTCAGCACACATTAGCTGTGTGATTAAGGGTTGCAAGCTTAACTCAGGAAACTTTCTTTTATGTAATGAGTGGGAAATTGGGCAAATGCTAGTTGCATACATATACGGAATGGTAGACTTCATAGGGAAAACCTAAGGAATTTGGAGTTTGTTATGTTTTTCAAAAAAACTTGTATTTTGCAGTAATTTTGGAGCGCAAATATAAATCAGTTATATATGCTCAGACTGTCACTCTGCCATCGAGTCATTTGATTGCTATAAAAATCACAGAATTAAAATATTTTGAGGAGAGGTTAAAAATGGCTCTTTCTGTCCTCTTTCTCAATATTCAAGTATATTAGGCAAATTCTCTGTAGATGGCAGTATTGGTGAGGTGCGTACGTACTCCATTTGGTTGAGACTTTGAGAAATACCGTCACTTCATGGTCAGAATGTTTCGTTCACTTCTTTGCATGCTTGCCTGTCTTTTTTGGTGCAGCATGACTGCTTTTAGTTCCCTGGGTGGAGACTGAACCAGCAGTGGAAGAGCAGAGTCCTAACCACTGGACCATCAGGGAATTCCAAAAACTTACCTTTTTCCAACAAAGTAACCCTAAAACAAAAACCAACTGTTACAAATATAATTGCTCAGGATCTCTAAAGCCAGAGAGTCCAACAGAATTACAGTTGCAGGTACTGGCCGAGTGACAAGAGTGTACTTCCTTACCCCCGTTGTGATAGAGCTGAGGCTCAGGCAGCTGGTCATGCCTTTCCTCTCCTTCCTCTCGGCCTTGCGCCAAGTCTGCCTGTCCGTGGTGATGCTGAGGCCCAAACATTCAGTTCCTAGCAACACAGTTGTCATTCAGAGTAAGAGAACAATGTCCCTGGTGCTGTGTGGAGCCACTGTGGCTAGTCACAGGGTGGACACTTTCCCTGCAGACTAGTGTAGATTAAGTAAGGGAGTAATCCATTGCAGTTACCTGTTGTGAGCTAGTGACTCCTGATTTCAAGAATATTGGACATATGACCACCAGGGCATTGTCATACTTTGAGGATGTATTTGGGGATTTCGGGGAACAAAATTCCTGTGGCTGTAACCACCTGGATTTCCCATGTGGTGCTCATGGCACTGGCCCACATATAAACAGTCAGACCGGGCGGGATGCTTTTTTCAGATTGCGAATAAGTCAGGAATGGAAAGGTGTTGAAAGGAATTATTTAAGAATTTCAGGTAAGCTAATTTATTTTTCTAAAAACCACATTTGAAAATACTGCTGTGTTTATAAAATTTGTTTAAAAGTTCAGGAGAACCAAGGTCACAACAAATTCAATTCTACTTAAAAAGATGAATTGGCCTTGATCCCATTCAGGGCTCCACATCCTTGAGAGTGGTTGGTCCTTTGCCCAGTGACTTGAGAAGCTGGTGTTTTAAAGGTTTTTCGAAGGGAGAAGTGAGCGCCCCTGTGGCCAAGACCCTGTCTGGTGGTTTGGCAGACAGAGGGACAGGATTTGGCCCGGGCTGCTCTGTGGTCTGGGCTTTGGTCATTCCTCGGCTTTTGTTCCTGTCTTTGGCATGAGATTGAAAGGATACTTGCCACAAGATTAGATGTGCGTCCCCCCACCACCCTGCAGCACACGCACAAGTTCAGGGGAGCAAATGAACGATGATTGGGACAAAAGAATGAGAGTGTGAAAGCCACATGATTGAAGTATTTTGGGAAAAGGTTGAAAAATCTACTTCTGTTCTCATTTTGAGTAGAAATTGATTTTTTTGGAATCAAAGCTTTAAAAAAATTGTCATGCCGCTTCACTGTAGTTTTTTCAGGCTAATGACTTTAAGTACCTGCTCTATCCCTCACCTGAGTCGGTTCACAATTTTTAAAAAACTTATATAGCAACCCCATATAACTATAATTACATAGGCTCCCTTGCTATGTGTATCCTTGCTCAGGAACCAAATAGATTTAGATAATGAGTCATATGTGTGTGTAAAATGGGGGGAAGTTTGATAAAATAATGTTTATTCTTATTACCAACAATGTGTTCTGATATTTCCTATTCTATGCTGTTTGATTTTGTCCTAGTTTCTTAAAAATATTGACTGAACCCATGTGATTCCACATCCCACCAGTAGGTTGTGACTCAGTTTTAAAAGGACTGTTTTAGGCCTAACTCTGTGTGTGCTGGATTAAAACAAAAGACAGTCCTTTTGAGAGGAGCCGTGCAGACAGTTGGTGACACTGAATCCTGTCTGATGGCACAGCTCTGAGAAGAAAAATTCCCCTGTCTTTATTTCCAGCATGATTGGGTCTCCCTTTTCAAACACTTTTGGAAAAACTCTGTATCTCCTGGACTGACTGACTGTTTCAGGAGGCTGGACCAGGAGCATCTTCACTGTGAAGCAGAGGGATCCAGAGGCCTGAGCAGGGCTCTATTCCACTCAGTGATGCCTGACTTTGTTCCCGGGTGATGGTCAGCAAATGCTTCCTGTAAGGGAAGAGCAGAGGGTGCTTCTTCTAAGGGAACGGCTGCAGCCTGTGCTCCTGGCTGAGAAGGGCTCAGACCCCCTCTGCCCTGCCCTTCTGCTTGTCTGCGCCCTCCTGCCGCTCTCCCCCGGGCTCCGGAGTTCTCCCTCTTCCCTGACACTGGTCTGTAGGCCCCGCAGCTGCCCGCGGGCCTCCTGCCACACTCGCTGCTCTGGGCTTCTTGAGCTCTGGGGATGCTGTGGTTTTTATTTTTAATCTCACTAAGAATTTAAGGTGTGCCTGTTCAGGCCCTCTCTTGTTCTTGGTGCACCTGATTCTTTTCTCAGGCAGTTGACTCAGGAGCGAGGTGGGGTTCAAGTGGGAGAATAGCAACTGGGGCTGCATACGCTCTTTGCACCAACACTGAGGGTCTGTAGATCTGGCTGATTCCCTGCTGGGTACTCATTGCCTACCTCAGTGCTCAGTACCTACCCGGCAGGTGCTTGATAAACGATCCTGAAGAGAATGGATGAATGGTAACAAAATGGGCCAGCACTGTGGGTCCTGCTATGATNTTAAAAAAATTGTCATGCCGCTTCACTGTAGTTTTTTCAGGCTAATGACTTTAAGTACCTGCTCTATCCCTCACCTGAGTCGGTTCACAATTTTTAAAAAACTTATATAGCAACCCCATATAACTATAATTACATAGGCTCCCTTGCTATGTGTATCCTTGCTCAGGAACCAAATAGATGTAGATAATGAGTCATATGTGTGTGTAAAATGGGGGGAAGTTTGATAAAATAATGTTTATTCTTATTACCAACAATGTGTTCTGATATTTCCTATTCTATGCTGTTTGATTTTGTCCTAGTTTCTTAAAAATATTGACTGAACCCATGTGATTCCACATCCCACCAGTAGGTTGTGACTCAGTTTTAAAAGGACTGTTTTAGGCCTAACTCTGTGTGTGCTGGATTAAAACAAAAGACAGTCCTTTTGAGAGGAGCCGTGCAGACAGTTGGTGACACTGAATCCTGTCTGATGGCACAGCTCTGAGAAGAAAAATTCCCCTGTCTTTATTTCCAGCATGATTGGGTCTCCCTTTTCAAACACTTTTGGAAAAACTCTGTATCTCCTGGACTGACTGACTGTTTCAGGAGGCTGGACCAGGAGCATCTTCACTGTGAAGCAGAGGGATCCAGAGGCCTGAGCAGGGCTCTATTCCACTCAGTGACGCCTGACTTTGTTCCCGGGTGATGGTCAGCAAATGCTTCCTGTAAGGGAAGAGCAGAGGGTGCTTCTTCTAAGGGAACGGCTGCAGCCTGTGCTCCTGGCTGAGAAGGGCTCAGACCCCCTCTGCCCTGCCCTTCTGCTTGTCTGCGCCCTCCTGCCGCTCTCCCCCGGGCTCCGGAGTTCTCCCTCTTCCCTGACACTGGTCTGTAGGCCCCGCAGCTGCCCGCGGGCCTCCTGCCACACTCGCTGCTCTGGGCTTCTTGAGCTCTGGGGATGCTGTGGTTTTTATTTTTAATCTCACTAAGAATTTAAGGTGTGCCTGTTCAGGCCCTCTCTTGTTCTTGGTGCACCTGATTCTTTTCTCAGGCAGTTGACTCAGGAGCGAGGTGGGGTTCAAGTGGGAGAATAGCAACTGGGGCTGCACACGCTCTTTGCACCAACACTGAGGGTCTGTAGATCTGGCTGATTCCCTGCTGGGTACTCATTGCCTACCTCAGTGCTCAGTACCTACCCGGCAGGTGCTTGATAAACGATCCTGAAGAGAATGGATGAATGGTAACAAAATGGGCCAGCACTGTGGGTCCTGCTATGATCGTCTCAGTTCTGGGAACCCTAAGGAAAGGGTGATCTGGTGACCTGCTTATCTTCTCCCGAAAACATATGCAACCGTGATCCTAATCTCACGCAGCATTTGGGTCCTTTCTTGGCAGTGTGAGTCCTGGGAACTGCCACCGCTGTAACCGTTTCCTGTTCAAGACGATGCTGCTTCGCTGTTGGCAGAGCGCTTTGTGGCTCTGAAGTGAAAAGGATTCAGTTCCACCTTTACCATCATTTTACCACAGGCATGTCAGAATTAAGAGTTAAACCAGCCTGAATTCAAAGGCATGAAATACCTCCAAGGTATGCCAGCTACTAAAGTTAATAAACAGTAAATGCTAAATTTAGAAATACTGTTGTTGTAAAGAACCTTGAAGTCAAGTGAAGATAATGATAGCGTCATTACTTTAAGAATACAGTATTTTTCCTTGTTTAAATACTGTTGCAAGGGTAAAAATAACTTTTAATTTGGAAAAAACAACCAAACATAAAAAGACCCAGGTGCTGTCTGCTTCTGAGGTGCTCTGGTGAGCTCTACTCGGAAAAAAAAAGAGAAAGAACATCCTAACCACAAAATAGCTTCAAAGACCTTTCTTGTGAACACTCACCCTCAGACGCATCTGTGTGGATTATGTATTTGCAAGAATAGTTTTGAGGATGAAGTACTGAGTGGTAGCCAAGTGGACTGTTTCAGCTGCTAACAGTTATATTGTTTTGTGTTAATGAGTTTATTTTTGCTAGATTAAAAAGTAGTTCTCTTTAGACTCCCTTTCAGGAAAGCTAATGTATCTAATAAAAATATTGAATTCAAAAAATTTCAAGGTCAGGTTTATTCTGCAAAATATAGTATTTGAGTCAGTGAAGCAAATAATTCAAGTCAAAGAACTTTGCATGAAATCACTAGCAGTTAGAGACAAGGTTTAACTGAGATTGTATTAATCTTTACCTCAATTATTAAAAAAAAATCTATTTGATAATGCAGGATCATCTGAAAATATCATACTTCTATGGTTTAATTAGGAAGTTTGATCTAAATATTGATGGCATAATATTAACATATAAAGGATATGCCCCAGTGCAGTCTGCTTTTAAAATTCTGATTGCTGGCAGAGGGCAGCGGCTGTGTGGGCAGTGGAAAGTAATGAAAGGTTTGGGTGGGAGATTTCCTCAGCAATCTTATCTGTGACAAAGATCAAATAAGGACAGCGTGCTGCACAGAGGATGATTTATAACTGTGGCAGAGGGTAGGACGCGTTCAGCTTGCTCTTTCAGAGCAGCTTCTCAGCCTTGGCGCTGCAGAGGTTTAGGGCGAGATAACTCTGTGTTGTGGGGCTTCCTGTACCTTGGGAGATGTTTAGCAGTATCCCTGGCCTCTACCCGTTAGCTGCAGGTAGCTCCCTGACCCTACTCCACCAGTTGTGACTACCAAACCTGTCTGTGTGTGTGTTTGTGTGTGTGAATGCTCAGTCATGTCTGACCCTTTGTGACTCCATAGAGCGTAGCCTCCCACCAGGGAAGAATAGTGGAGTGGGTTGCCGTTTTCTCCTCCAAAAAAATGTCTCTAGACATTATCAAATGTCACCTCCTCTTCGAGAACCCTTGTCTCAGAAGCTGGAAGCTTGTCTTTTGCATGATTTTCTTTTAGTGATGTGGATAGTTAACAAGGAGTTTGATGGATTAAAGTCATTTGGCTTTATTGATTACTTGCTACAATCAAATGTTTCTTCCATTTGTATGTAATACCGTTAATCTCTGTTGTATGTACATAACCCTTGTGCTATAATTTGGTTAATATTTTTGTTTAAATCACCTCATTTTGGTTAACCTAAATTTACTTACTGAGATTACTTATTTTCATTAAATTGAAAACCAGTATTCATGCCATAAATAGAAGCAATAAGAACAAAGCATTTTTACTAAATTGTAGCAGAAATGCTTGCCTCCAGAAAGCTCCAAGCCTAGAATTGTTTTTCTCTTTGTTAAAAAGGGAGATTATCAAAGATTAGAGAGTTTAAACCATAGTAGCACAAATAGAGGTTTTCTTCTTGATGTAATCAGAAAGATTGAAAATAATTGAAAAGAGAATGATGTTGTCATCTTTTGATTTATTATTATTGAATTCCATATCTTCGAGCCACTTGAAGTCCTCTCTGTTACAAGTCTGATCTTTTGAATATTATGAACTGGACACTTTATGGTGTGGGGACAGGGTGTGGACAAGGAAGAAGTTAAAGTATGAAGAGTGAAGTGAAGTCATTCAGTCGTGTCCACTCTTTAAGACCCCATGGACACCAGGCTCCATCCATGGGATTTTCTAGGCAAGAGTACCGGAGTGGGTTGCCATTTCCTTCTCCAGGTAACTTCCCAACCCAGGGATCCAACCCAGGTCTCCTACATTGTAGACAGATACTTTACTGTCTGAGCCACCAGGGAAGTCCAGAGTATAAATGAATGTGATAAAACCCTGCTTGGCATCCACATGCATAGGTTACTGATAAGGCACCAACAGTTAATATGAGATGAATAAGACTAATACAAGGTGGAGGGGCTTCCCAGGTGGCGCTAGTGGTAAAGAATCTCTCTGCCAGTGCGGGGGATGTAAGAGTCATGTGTTCCATCTCCAGGTCAGGAAGACCCCTTGAGGGAGGGCACAGCAACTCACTCCAGTATTCTTTCTTGGAGAATCCCATGGACAGAAGAGCCTGTGGGCTTAGCATGCGCGCAGGCAGGCATGCACACCAGGTGGAGATAATGAGAATTAAGCAGTAGCTCAGGCTGTAAAGCCTCTGACTACAATGCAGGAGACCCGGGTTGGATCCCTGGGTCGGGAAGATCCTCTGGAGAAGGAAATGGCAACCCACTCCAGTATTCTTGCCTGGAAAATCCCATGGACTGGTAGGCTACAGTCCATGGAGTTGCAAAGAGTCAGACATGACTGAGCAACTTCACTTACAACGAAGTAATAATTTTGACTGGGAAGATTGAGGTGTCTTCTTTGGGAGGGGTGGATCTTGAAATCTGGCAGGATTTTAACGAGGTAGAGCTTTGGTGAAGAGTATTCCAGGTGGAAACTACATTCTAAAAAAAGGCAAAACTTGGCAGAAAAATGTGGAGTATACAATTTATTTTGCAAGTTTTATAAAGTATGAATATTGTAATGAGAAATAAGGTTAGAAGGGTAAGTTGATATCAGAACAAAGAAAGCCTGTGAAAAAAATGACTGAGTTTGTATCAGCTGAAAACCAAAATTATACTTAAAACAGAAAGTAACCGTTATGAGAGCAAAAGGTGGCTATAGAAGCAGCTGCATCTTAGGGTAAAGATGTGGAACACATTTGCCTCTAACTCTTAATGCAGATAAGTGAGGGGGATGGGTAAGAGAGAATTTACCATGTTGGTTTAAAACAAGCAAACAAACCTTCCTGCACTCCATGGATAGGATAAGAAAGGGGAAGCGTGGGACTGAAGGGATTAAGGTCAGTTGCCTCTACTGGGTAAAGAGCCTGGAAAGGGACAGATGGAGCTGTTTTAGGTTTTGAGGGTCACAGGTCTCTCTGGCAACTCTCAACCCTGATAATTAACTGCAATCAGCCACAGACAACACAGAAACCAATGCACATGGCTGTGTTCCAATAAAACTTTATTCAGTTCAGTTCAGTTCAGTCACCCAGTCGTGTCCAACTCTTTGCAACCCCATGAACTGCAGCACACCAGGCCTCCCTGTCCATCACCAACTCCTGGAGTTCACCCAAACCCATGTCCATTGAGTCAGTGATGCCACCCAACCATCTCATCCTCTGTCATCCCCTTCTCCTCCTGACCTCAATCTTTCCCAGCATCAGGGTCTTTTCAAACGAGTCAGCTCATCAGATGGCCAAAGTATTAGAGTTTCAGCTTCAGCATCAGTCCTTCCAATGAACACCCAGGGCTGATCTCCTTCAGAATGGACTGGTTGGATCTCCTTGCAGTCCAAGGGACTCTCAAGAGTCTTCTCCAACATCACAGTTCAAAAGCATCAATTCTTCTGTGCTCAGCTTTATTTATAGTCTAACTCTCACATCCATACATGACCACTGGAAAACTTTATTAATGACAGTGAAAGTTCAATTTCATATAATTTTCATGTCACTTAATATTCTTCTTTTGATTTTTAAAAACCATTTTAAAATGTAAAAACTATTTTTCAGTTGCAGACTGTTCAAAAATAAGTGGCTGCTATCTTAGGCCTTTAGCCCATGGTTTGCTGACCCAAGACATAGATCAGTCAAGGTAAACTTCTACTCCTCCTCACATACATGAAAATTTCAGATTAAAATGACATCAAAGCTTCATTTATTCAAGTAACTACCTTTAGTCTCCCTTTTACTTGGGACATGTCAACCTGATAGTGTTTTCAGTGGGCACAGTCTTTAAATACATTCTCATCCTTTTTCTGTATCTGTTGAAACTGAATCAGTTGCAGTTCTTACATGTATAGTTACATGTATACATGTAAGTTAAATGAATAGTTACATTGGTTACTTTCATTCATCATTCTTGCTTTTGAAAATGAAGTAACTTTACTTGAAAGGTGTACTTTAAGCTAAATTTACATACCATAAAATTAAAATTTCCACATTATAATCAGCATTCACATTCGAAGATTACTGGAAGGTCATTTATTTTGTGTGTAATAATTAAATCAATTTCAATTGATCATTCTTCTCTATTTGAAATGATAGATATTACAAAAGTAATATGCTAAATAATCTATTTGCTTCTAATTAATAAAGTTTAGTTCATTTTTCTATTTACTAATATATTATCTCCATGCATCTATAAGCCATGCATATATCACAGGTGGACTAAGGTACTTTGAGACTGTTTTAAGCATTAAAAAAAAAAAATTCTTTTTCGTTTGAATAGACTTTAGAACTAAAGTAAAACAGTCCCTCGTATCTTAACTAAAGCAGAGGTCTCCAAAGTGGGATGTTCATACCCAGGGGGTGAATAATATATTGGGATGTTAAAAGAATGTAGAAGAGAATCTATTTTTACTTATTTTTCTAATTTTTGTGTTTTATAAATGTTTTGAAAAGAACATCACGTATTGGTTCAGCAGCATATGTGTTGAATTTATAGGTACATAAGCATACACAGTTTGGGAGCATGTGCTCAGAACATTTTGTTGGATGATTACTGGATCAATGAATAGTAGTTTTAAGTGACTATTAAGTAAGTTTTTTTACTTAAATACTAACCTTTTACTTTATGAAAATTATTTAAAAACAAATATATAGATCAAAATAAAAACAAGAAATCATATTGCAAGGTGTGACTTTGTGTAGAAAGGGGAAGTGGACTCATGTGCACTTGTTATGCATTTTAAGACTACCTGATGAAAGGTTTTGATAAGAGCTTAACTGCCATTATAACCAAAAAAAGTCATATAGCAAAATAAAAAAAAAGAGAAAAGGAATACACTTTGCCCATCAAGCAGAGGGTTAAATGAGTTTTGGTTTTGACATTTGTTTTTGTGTGAGTGTGTGTGGTTGTTGAACCCAGAATTCATAAGCAAGAATGTCAAGTTTCAAAATACCTAACCTACTTCATGGTAAATTTTGTCAACTACTGGCTTAGGCTATTGACTGCATTTTCCTAAAGTGTTTGATGGCCAGGGCTTGAAGAGTTGTGGGCAGTTCATGCAGGATGCTGAGTTTAACTTGGTTACCAAATGCATTGTCATCAGTTAATTACTTTTTAAGTCATGCTTCAGGGTGATATAGTTGAAAAATTCACCAGGTGCAAAAAAAAATTTTTTTTAAATAGCTAGACTTGAGACAACATTCTGATTACAATGAGTTGCTAAAAAAGCAATGCATATAACGTGTTCTTCACCATTTCTTTACTAGTTTGTGGTGGCATTTTTTGTTAAAACCATACTTTCTCTGATGTATGTCATGGAGACATATGTCATGACTAATATTACAAGCCAGAGCAGGGAAGAGTAGGGGATCGCAAATCTGTTGTTAAGTTCTCATGCTCGTTGTGACTGTAATGCGGTATCTGAGCGATCACTCTCAGTCTCCAGGGCTGCCCCGCAGGTCTTGGCTTGAGCTTTCCCTTTCATTGCGCCGTGTTTTGTGCTTTTAGGCTTGGTCGGCTTTGCCTCTTGTGCTGTCTTGAAGGGACAGTTAGTTAGTGACTCTAACTTAGTAAATGGCAACTTTCCATGTGGGACTTTCACACACAAATTTGTCCTTTAGTTGTAACAGCTAGTCAGTCTAAGTGTTACCTTTAACAGGATATAAATGCACTGCTACCTCTTCATTCAAGTGAATCTTATTGCTTCAAAGCTCCCTGTTAGGACAGCTAGTGAGAAAATAAGATATGTTATTAAATGTATCCAAATTCAAACTATATAATTCAGTAAATTAGCCTGGCCTGGAGTGTTCCCTCCTTATAGGCCTCTGAAGTTTTCTTTGTGACTGGAAACATTTTTAGTGGTTCCTATCGGAGAACGCAATGGCACCCCACTCCAGTTCTCTTGCCTGGAAATTCCCATGGATGGAGGAGCTTGGTGGGCCTGCAGTCCATAGGGTCGCTAAGAATCAGGCATGGCTGAGCGACTTCACTTTCACGCATTGGAGATGGAAATGGCAACCCACTCCAGTGTTCTTGCCTGGAGAATCCCAGGAACAGGGGAGCCTGGTGGGCTGCTGTCTATGGAGTCACACCGAGTTGGACACGACTGAAGTGATTTAGCAGCAGCAGCATAGGACTGTGAGTCCTTCCTCTCCCTTTTCCCTCTGTGTGAACACATAAGGTAATAAAAATGTTCAGTGAAGTTAACTTATGAGTTCTAACTGTGACCTGTTTCTAGAAGCAGTTTGTTGCTGCTGCTGCTAAATCCCTTCAGTCGTGTCTGACTCTGTGACCCCACAGACAGGAGCCTACCAGGCTCCTCCGTCCATATGATTTTCCAGGCAAAGAGTACTGGAGTAGGGTGCCATTGCCTTCTCCGCTAGAAGCAGTTTAGTTCAGTTCAGTTGCTCAGTTGTGTTTCTTTGCGACCCCATGAACAGCGNTCATGGTAAATTTTGTCAACTACTGGCTTAGGCTATTGACTGCATTTTCCTAAAGTGTTTGATGGCCAGGGCTTGAAGAGTTGTGGGCAGTTCATGCAGGATGCTGAGTTTAACTTGGTTACCAAATGCATTGTCATCAGTTAATTACTTTTTAAGTCATGCTTCAGGGTGATATAGTTGAAAAATTCACCAGGTGCAAAAAAAAATTTTTTTTAAATAGCTAGACTTGAGACAACATTCTGATTACAATGAGTTGCTAAAAAAGCAATGCATATAACGTGTTCTTCACCATTTCTTTACTAGTTTGTGGTGGCATTTTTTGTTAAAACCATACTTTCTCTGATGTATGTCATGGAGACATATGTCATGACTAATATTACAAGCCAGAGCAGGGAAGAGTAGGGGATCGCAAATCTGTTGTTAAGTTCTCATGCTCGTTGTGACTGTAATGCGGTATCTGAGCGATCACTCTCAGTCTCCAGGGCTGCCCCGCAGGTCTTGGCTTGAGCTTTCCCTTTCATTGCGCCGTGTTTTGTGCTTTTAGGCTTGGTCGGCTTTGCCTCTTGTGCTGTCTTGAAGGGACAGTTAGTTAGTGACTCTAACTTAGTAAATGGCAACTTTCCATGTGGGACTTTCACACACAAATTTGTCCTTTAGTTGTAACAGCTAGTCAGTCTAAGTGTTACCTTTAACAGGATATAAATGCACTGCTACCTCTTCATTCAAGTGAATCTTATTGCTTCAAAGCTCCCTGTTAGGACAGCTAGTGAGAAAATAAGATATGTTATTAAATGTATCCAAATTCAAACTATATAATTCAGTAAATTAGCCTGGCCTGGAGTGTTCCCTCCTTATAGGCCTCTGAAGTTTTCTTTGTGACTGGAAACATTTTTAGTGGTTCCTATCGGAGAACGCAATGGCACCCCACTCCAGTTCTCTTGCCTGGAAATTCCCATGGATGGAGGAGCTTGGTGGGCCTGCAGTCCATAGGGTCGCTAAGAATCAGGCATGGCTGAGCGACTTCACTTTCACGCATTGGAGATGGAAATGGCAACCCACTCCAGTGTTCTTGCCTGGAGAATCCCAGGAACAGGGGAGCCTGGTGGGCTGCTGTCTATGGAGTCACACCGAGTTGGACACGACTGAAGTGATTTAGCAGCAGCAGCATAGGACTGTGAGTCCTTCCTCTCCCTTTTCCCTCTGTGTGAACACATAAGGTAATAAAAATGTTCAGTGAAGTTAACTTATGAGTTCTAACTGTGACCTGTTTCTAGAAGCAGTTTGTTGCTGCTGCTGCTAAATCCCTTCAGTCGTGTCTGACTCTGTGACCCCACAGACAGGAGCCTACCAGGCTCCTCCGTCCATATGATTTTCCAGGCAAAGAGTACTGGAGTAGGGTGCCATTGCCTTCTCCGCTAGAAGCAGTTTAGTTCAGTTCAGTTGCTCAGTTGTGTTTCTTTGCGACCCCATGAACAGCGGCACACCAGGCCTCCCTGTCCATCACCAACTCCCAGAGTCCACCCAAACCCATGTCCATTGAATCGGTGATGCCATCCAACCATTTTATACCCTGTTGTCCCCTTCTCCTCTTGTCTTCAATCTTTCCAGCATTAGGGTCTTTCCAAATGAGTCAGCTTTTCGCATCAGGTAGCCAAAGTATTGGAGTTGCAGCGTCAGCATCAGTCCTTCCAATGAATATTCGACTGGTTGGGTCTCCTTGCAGTCCAAGGGACTCTCAAGAGTCTTCTCCAACACCACAGTTCAAAAGCATCAGTTCTTTGGCCCTCAGCTTTCTTCATAGTCCAACTCTCACATCCATACACGACCACAGGAAAAACCATAACCTGACTAGACAGACCTTTGTTGACAAAGTAATGTCTCTGTTTTTTAATATGCTTACTCCAAGGAGTAAGCATCTTTAATTTCATGGCTGCAATCACCATCTGCAGTTTAAACATGTAATAATAAACAGAACCGGTCATGTGTATGGATGCCACGTTAGCAGAGTGGGAATCTGAGCACATCCTCCGGGTAATTCATGGCACGCGGGACGGCTCTGTCTGGTCTCGAGGTTCTGAGGAGGTGGCGTGTCCAGGCCGAGCGGGAAGCCCAGGGCGGGTGAGGTTTAGGCCCGGGCCGAGGGGCTGCGGGAGCCCAGTGCCCGCTTGGGCCCCGGGGATGGAGGCGAGACCCTCAGGCGGCCTCAGCCAGGGGACAGCGGGGCAGGCAGGCCCTCGGGGCCGGCTAAGGCCGGGGCAGCAGGCGTCCTAGACAGCAGGGCCTGGCGGGCGCTGAGGCGGGTGGGGAGGCCGGGAGGCCGGAGCCCGAGGCGGGCGCTGAGCGCGGGGTGAGGAGGCCCGAAGCGGGCGAGGAGGCCGGAGCCTGAGGCGGGCGAGGAGGCGGGCGAGGAGGCCGGGAGCCCGAGGCGGGCGCTGAGGCGGGCGAGGAGGCCCGAAGCGGGCGAGGAGGCTGGAGCCTGAGGCGGGCGCTGAGGCGGGCGAGGAGGCCGGGAGCCCGAGGCGGGCGCTGAGCGCGGGGTGAGGAGGCCCGAAGCGGGCGAGGAGGCTGGAGCCTGAGGCGGGCGCTGAGGCGGGCGAGGAGGCCGGGAGCCCGAGGCGGGCGCTGAGCGCGGGGTGAGGAGGCCCGAAGCGGGCGAGGAGGCTGGAGCCTGAGGCGGGCGCTGAGGCGGGCGAGGAGGCCGGGAGCCCGAGGCGGGCGCTGAGCGCGGGGTGAGGAGGCCCGAAGCGGGCGAGGAGGCTGGAGCCTGAGGCGGGCGCTGAGGCGGGCGAGGAGGCCGGGAGCCCGAGGCGGGCGCTGAGCGCGGGGTGAGGAGGCCCGAAGCGGGCGAGGAGGCTGGAGCCTGAGGCGGGCGCTGAGGCGGGCGAGGAGGCCGGGAGCCCGAGGCGGGCGCTGAGCGCGGGGTGAGGAGGCCCGAAGCGGGCGAGGAGGCTGGAGCCTGAGGCGGGCGCTGAGGCGGGCGAGGAGGCCGGGAGCCCGAGGCGGGCGCTGAGCGCGGGGTGAGGAGGCCCGAAGCGGGCGAGGAGGCTGGAGCCTGAGGCGGGCGCTGAGGCGGGCGAGGAGGCCGGGAGCCCGAGGCGGGCGCTGAGCGCGGGGTGAGGAGGCCCGAAGCGGGCGAGGAGGCTGGAGCCTGAGGCGGGCGCTGAGGCGGGCGAGGAGGCCGGGAGCCCGAGGCGGGCGCTGAGCGCGGGGTGAGGAGGCCCGAAGCGGGCGAGGAGGCTGGAGCCTGAGGCGGGCGCTGAGGCGGGCGAGGAGGCCGGGAGCCCGAGGCGGGCGCTGAGCGCGGGGTGAGGCGGCCCGAGGCGGGCGAGGAGGCCGGAGCCTGAGGCGGGCGCTGAGCGCGGGGTGAGGAGGCCCGAAGCGGGCGAGGAGGCTGGAGCCTGAGGCGGGCGCTGAGGCGGGCGAGGAGGCCGGGAGCCCGAGGCGGGCGCTGAGCGCGGGGTGAGGCGGCCCGAGGCGGGCGAGGAGGCCGGAGCCTGAGGCGGGCGCTGAGCGCGGGGTGAGGCGGCCCGAGGCGGGCGCTGAGGCGGGCGAGGAGGCCGGGAGCCCGAGGCGGGCGCGGGCGGGACGCAGTGAGGTGGGCGCTGAGGCGGGCGCTGAGGCGGGTGGGGAGGCCCGAGGCGGGCGCTGAGCGCGGGGTGAGGCGGGCGCGGGCGGGACGCAGTGAGGTGGGCGCTGCGCCGGCGCGTCTCCCTGGCGTGGCCCTCACTGGGCCTCCGTGTGAAGTGAAGATCGGTGGTGCATCCACCTCAGGGTTGCCATGAGGATGAAAGGAGGTCGCGTGTGTAAAGACACAACCGCAGGGCCGGCGCTGGAGCGCAGTGTCGTCCCCAGGTGGAGCAGAAGGTAGGCGGGCGCGAGGAGGGTTCCGGTGAGGCCGCTTCGGGAAGCGCCTCAGGCAGCTTGCTTGGCTGCCCAGCAGGGTGACCCCAGCCTGTCTGCTTAGTGGCCTATTCCCCACCGCCTCTGAGTCCCACCACGGACTGTTTTCACTGGGTGTTAAGATTTATTTTTTTTAATGTGCATTGCTAATTATTTCACTGATACGACAATGTGGTCGTCTCATCACCGGCGCCATTTTTGCGAGCCTGAAGTGCAGAGGGGGAAGTAGCTGGATTCCCCACCCGGTCGTCAGACTGCTGTGCTCCTGTCTTGCCTGCCGCCCTCCGGGGACCCTTTATGGGCCTCAGATCTCCGGGGGCTGCGCGTGAAACTCCCCTGGCCTGAGATGCCCTCCTAATTCCTTCAGGAGACTCCCCTGCCCCCTCCGGCCTTCCCACTCTCATACCGCCTCATCCATATATTGTCTTCCAGGGAAATGCTGTTTTCACCACCAGAGTGTCTGCTCCTCAGACAGAGGAGCCCTGAATCTTATCCATCTTTCATGCCTACTACTAATACTAAGCCCCTTCTCCAGCTTCCTAGCTGCCTCCCGTTGGAGAAGGCCATGGCAACCCACTCCAGTACTCTTGCTTGGAAAATCCCATGGATGGGGAGCCTCCTAGGCTGCAGTCCACGGGGTCGCGGAGAGTCAGACATGACTGAGCGACTTCACTTTCACTTTTCACCTTCATGCATTGGAGAGGGAGATGGCAACCCACTCCAGTGTTCTTGCCTGGAGAACCCCAGGGATGGGGGAGCCTGGTGGGCTGCCGTCTCTGGGGTTACACAGAGTCGGACACGACTGAAGCGACTTAGCAGCAGCAGCAGCTGCCTCCCATACGTGCTTGGTGCAAAGCAAGTGAATGAAGAAGTATTTGAGGAATTAGATGAACACCTGCAGGAAAACAAGTGCACTCTTAAATCTCTCTTCTTTCAAGATATTTCCCTGCGCAGGTCCTCTGCTAAACCAGCGCACTGTGAAATTACTGGTTCATTGTCTTTGCCCCTCTCTTTAGAGTGTGAGCCTCTGTGGGCCAGACCTTGGTCCTGTCTCTTTGTTCACTCCTGTGTCCTCAGACCAATTGCAGTGCGTGGTATAGTGAGCACTCATTAAATATTTGTTGAGTGAGTCAGTCATACCAGCAGGGCCTCTGCAAGTCAGAGTCCTTCGTAACATTCTAGGCTCCAGTCTTTTATCATTCTGCTCTGTGTTAAAGGGTCTCATGGTGGCTCAGTGGTAAGTATCCTTCTGCTTTGCAGGAGATCTGAGTTCGACTCCTGGGTTGGGAAGATCCCCAAGAGACAGAAATGGCAACCCACTCCAGTATTCTTGCCTAGGAAATTCCATGGGCAGAGGAGCCTGGCAGGCTATAGTCCATGGGGTTGTAAAAGAGTAGGAAATGACTTAGCGACTATACAACAACCACCTCTGAATGACTGGGAATAATGTGACCTTCTGTGATTAGATCATCTACCTCAAAGTTACCTTCTATCCACAAGCATCTGTGCATCTGTGTTTTCTTCCAGTTGATTATCAGTCAGTCTCCAGATGATTGCCTTAGTTCTTTACTGTGTGTTCAGGAGACAGAACAGCTTTTGGAGTAAGTCGGGCTCTAAGCGCCAAAGGCTTTATAAATGTGAATAATTTTTTCTTATTTTGTGCTTTTTAAATGCTTCCTCTCTTTTTAGAGACATGTACTTATTGTTATTTACTTCTTTTAGTGGAAGTAAAAATGGTGAAAGAGGATCATTTAAAATTATTTAAATTTAAAAGTAATGAAGGAATAGCTACTTTGAAAAGGCTTGACTCATGCCCTGTTTGTGGCTGTGTAAGCAAGTATTGATGTCCTGATGTCCTGTACCCACGTCCTGCCTGCCCAGGGGTGGAGGAGGAGTTAAGGAGATGGTCAGGCGGGAGAGCGGGAGTGGTCCGCCATGCATTGGGCTTTATTTGTGGTTCTTACCTAAAAGTAATCTATTGGGATGTCTAATTCTTTATCTACTTCTTTATCAAAAAAGTCACCCTTTGACTTGACTTCTAAGTAGGGTCATTAACTTCACAGTCATGACTTTTGTGCTCTGTCAAAAGAAGTATTCTCCAATGTTTGTTTGTCCTCATCTTGTGTTTGATGGCAGAGAGAGGGGGCGGTATGGCTAAAGAAAGACTCCGGGAGGGGAAGGAAGGAAGGTCNAGGGTCATTAACTTCACAGTCATGACTTTTGTGCTCTGTCAAAAGAAGTATTCTCCAATGTTTGTTTGTCCTCATCTTGTGTTTGATGGCAGAGAGAGGGGGCGGTATGGCTAAAGAAAGACTCCAGGAGGGGAAGGAAGGAAGGTCACTGCTTGCCAAGGACTGAGCTGGCTGCTCCTCAGCCCACAAGCACCTCCCTATTACTGTTAACTGACTTCTCATTGTTACTATTGTCCCACCAGAGCCCAGGTCCACCTCGTTTTCCTTGTATCTTCCTTGTGACGGCCTGATGCTGTGTCCCCACTATGGATCTCGTGCTGAAGTTCTCATCCCCATTGTGATGGTTTTGGCGGAGGGCCCTCATGATCTGATCTGCACTCTCATAAGAAGAGAGGTTGGAAAGCGTGCTCTCTCACTCTGCCACATGAAGACACAACGAGAAGTCAGCTGCCAGCAAGCTAAGATGTGAACTCTCACCAGAACCCAACTGTGCTGGCCCCTGATCTTAAACTTCCAGCCTTCAGACCCATGAAGAATAACTCTCTGGTTTAAGTCCCCCAGTCTGTTGTGCTGTGGCAGGTAAGGCAGCTGAGCCTGCCAGAATCTCCATATGCCCCTTTTCTCCACTTTGACACCCTTCCGACTTCGGTCACAAACCTCAGAATCAGCGTGCTGTGTCTCAGGAGCCAACCTGAGTTAATCTAGGTTAGTGGGGCAAGTGTAGCTGGAGGAGAGTGATGCGCTTTTTCTTTCTCAGATGCCCAGTGTTGTTCCTCTCCCAGCTGTTCAGGATGGATTTCTGAGGCTGACTTCACGGGAAGGTGTTGGTGCTTTGGCTTTATCTTGGAGCTGCCTCAGGCACTAACCCCATGGTATCCACTCTGCGTCTGTGTCCAAACCTGTGGGCTTTCCAGGTGCCCACGCCTGCCAGCTCCTGGCTTGTTTCCTCAGCAGCTGGCACAGGGGTTTTTGTTGTGAACTAGAGGCTCAGCTATTAAAACATAAAACTTGGCTCATCTTGAATATTGTATGTTTCCATCAGGACTTGGACCTGGGACAGCTCATGTGGTCACTTACACACCTCTCTTAGGACTGAGAACCCAGTGTTCCTCTGAGTTCTGTCCACACTTTGACCTACTGGTTCCAAGGGCAGTTTCCAGCCTGGAGAAACCTGTTAATGCTTTTGATTCTTTCTGATTACCAGTTTATTAACATTTACTTAGTCTTTGTTGTTGTTGTTCAGTCACCAATTCATGTTCAGCTCTTTGTGACCCCATGGACTGCAGCACACCATGCTTCTCTGTCCCCCACTGTCTCCCGAAGTTTGCCCAAGTTCATGTTCATCAAATTGGTGATGCCATCCAACCATCTCATCCTCTGTCACCTCCTTCTCCTTCTGCCCTCTATGTTTCCCAGCATCAGGGTCTTTTCTAATGAGTTGGCTCTTCACATCAGGTGGCCAGAGTATTAGAGCTTCAGCTTCAGCATCAGTCCTTCCAGTGAGTATTCAGGGTTGATTTCCTTTAAGATTGACTGCTCTTACTGAATTTATAAACTTGGTCAGTGTTTCTTCAACACTTGATTCCCTTCTCTGATAGCTGGTGTTAATTTCATATCTTAGGCTGTTAATTTTTAAGAATCAAGTTCGCATTGCTCTGGCTAGTGAGACGCTTACATACGACGTGGAGTCCTGAAGTAGACACTGCAAGGCTCTGTATGAGCTTGAGGTGATCTAAGAGAGATCTCAATATCTGTAAACAACTGCTGTCCTTTTGCATTTCACATGTTGAACATAATGTGTGGTGTAACCTTAAGGTTTTCAATATCTGTAGAGAAAAAGATGGTTGAGGGAGATAGTTTAAAATAACTGCTATAGATAGGTCTTTCTGTATAATTTTTAGTTTGCTTTTCTTATAAGAGGAGCATTAAAATTAGAAAATATTAATCATTTTTTGTAGCTTTCAGATCTCATTTGTGCCAACTTTAACTTTGTCACATATTCATTCAGTTCAGTTGCTCAGTCGTGTCCGACTCTTTATGACCCCATGAACTGCAGCACACCAGGCCTCCCTGTCCATCACCAACTCCCGGAGTCCACCCAAACCCATGTCCATTGAGTCAGTGATGCCATCCATCCATCTCATCCTCTGTCATCCCCTTCTTCTCCTGCCCTCAATTTTTCCCAGCATCAAGGTCTTTTCAAATGAATCAACTCTTTGCATCAGGTGGCCAAAGTATTAGAGTTTCAGCTTCAACATCAGTCCTTCCAATGAACACTCAGGACTGATTTCCTTTAGGATGGACTAGATGGATCTCCTTGCAGTCCAAGGGACTCTCAAGAGTCTTCTTCAACACCACGGTTCAATTCTTTAGCATTTAGCTTTCTTTACAGTCCAACTTTCACATCCATACATGACTACTGGAAAAACCATAGCCTTGACTAGACCGACCTTTGTTGACAAAGTAATGTCTCTGCTTTTCAATATGCTGTCTAGGTTGGTCATAACTTTCATTCCAAGGAGTAAGCATCTTTTAATCTCATAGCTGCAGTCACCATCTGCAGTGACTTTGGAGCCCAGAAAAATAAACTCATCCACTGTTTCCACTGTTTCCGCATCTATTTCCTGTGAAGTGATGGGACCAGATGCCATGATCTTCGTTTTCTGAATGTTGAGCTGTAAGCCAACTTTTTCACTCTCCTCTTTCACTTTCATCAAGATAAAAAGCTGGGTAGCACCTTAGAAATTGAGCACAGAAAGGGCACATGTCTCTCTCAGCTCTCCAAAGCCTTAGCAGTAGAAGTGGACCAGAACCTTGGTCTCTGTACTCTGACTCTGTGACATACTTCCTTTCCTAGTGTCATTTAAGAGTCTAGGGCTTAAATTAAGCCACTCCTGTTTCTTCCTCCAATAGCTTTCCTGAATTATTTCAGAATACAATATTTCTTAATCTCTAAGAAACTGTTACTGTTGCTAAGTCGCTTCAGTCGTGTCTGACTCTCTGTGACCCCATAGCGGCCGCCCACCAGGCTCTGCCGTCCCTGGGATTCTCCAGGTAAGAACACTGGAGTGGGCTGCCATTTCCTTCTCCAATGCATGAAAGTGAAAACTGAAAGTGAAGTCACTGAGTCGCGTCCAACTCTCAGCGACCCCATGGACTGCAGCCCACCAGGCTCCTCCATCCATGGGATTTTCCAGGCAAGAGTACTGGAGTGGGGTGCCATTGCCTTTTCTGAAGAAACTGTTAATATTGAGATTTTTAAACTGACACTATTTTCTACTTTATATATTGTGTGTTTTTTTTTCTTTTTGAGGAAGATATAGTCTTAAAAAGTAAAATGCAGCAAAACTATTAAACATTGGATAATGTTTTATACTCCATTTCTTTCACATTTTGGACAGTGTGCATTCATGTTGTAAAAAATACTTCTGTCCCTGCAAGTGTTGTTACACATTTAGGAGTCTTGGCATGCATGTCAGAGTGCACTCGGTTTCTTTTGGTCTTTGCGGGGCTGAGATTCTCATTCTTGCACAATTCATTAAGAAACTAGCTGATGTGTATGTCCCACCACTTAAAAATGGCTACCTGTGTTAAACTATAGTGAACAATGTGAATTGATTAATATATTCGGTTCATTTCATCTGCTCAGTTGTGTCCAACTCTGTGACCCCATGAACAGCAGCATGCCAGCCCTCCCTGTCCATCACCGACTCCCAGAGTTTACTCAAACTCATCTCCATTAAGTTGGTGATGCCATCCAACCATCTCATCCTCTGTCGTCCTTTTCTCCTTCCACCCTCAATCTTTCCCAGCATTGGGGTCTTTTCAAACGAGTCAGCTCTTCGCATCAGGTGGCCAAAGTATTAGAGTTTCAGCTTGAATTAATATATTAGTGCAGTATTTAACAGTACTTGAAAAATTACATGGAGGTATTTTTATGGTGCCATCAGATGTCATGAGATCAAGGCTATTTTCTTACAGCCAGGGGTGCTATTGATTCTAAAAGTTATTTATAAGAGAAACCTACTAGATATTTATTCTTAATTTCAGTTAATATTGCCAAGATCTGATTTTCTTTAAATACATACTCTTTGTCTTTTTTCCCTAACCCCAGTAGTTTTGCTGACTATAGTGATAGGTTGTCCAGTTAGGNCCTGTGAAGTGATGGGACCAGATGCCATGATCTTCGTTTTCTGAATGTTGAGCTGTAAGCCAACTTTTTCACTCTCCTCTTTCACTTTCATCAAGATAAAAAGCTGGGTAGCACCTTAGAAATTGAGCACAGAAAGGGCACATGTCTCTCTCAGCTCTCCAAAGCCTTAGCAGTAGAAGTGGACCAGAACCTTGGTCTCTGTACTCTGACTCTGTGACATACTTCCTTTCCTAGTGTCATTTAAGAGTCTAGGGCTTAAATTAAGCCACTCCTGTTTCTTCCTCCAATAGCTTTCCTGAATTATTTCAGAATACAATATTTCTTAATCTCTAAGAAACTGTTACTGTTGCTAAGTCGCTTCAGTCGTGTCTGACTCTCTGTGACCCCATAGCGGCCGCCCACCAGGCTCTGCCGTCCCTGGGATTCTCCAGGTAAGAACACTGGAGTGGGCTGCCATTTCCTTCTCCAATGCATGAAAGTGAAAACTGAAAGTGAAGTCACTGAGTCGCGTCCAACTCTCAGCGACCCCATGGACTGCAGCCCACCAGGCTCCTCCATCCATGGGATTTTCCAGGCAAGAGTACTGGAGTGGGGTGCCATTGCCTTTTCTGAAGAAACTGTTAATATTGAGATTTTTAAACTGACACTATTTTCTACTTTATATATTGTGTGTTTTTTTTTCTTTTTGAGGAAGATATAGTCTTAAAAAGTAAAATGCAGCAAAACTATTAAACATTGGATAATGTTTTATACTCCATTTCTTTCACATTTTGGACAGTGTGCATTCATGTTGTAAAAAATACTTCTGTCCCTGCAAGTGTTGTTACACATTTAGGAGTCTTGGCATGCATGTCAGAGTGCACTCGGTTTCTTTTGGTCTTTGCGGGGCTGAGATTCTCATTCTTGCACAATTCATTAAGAAACTAGCTGATGTGTATGTCCCACCACTTAAAAATGGCTACCTGTGTTAAACTATAGTGAACAATGTGAATTGATTAATATATTCGGTTCATTTCATCTGCTCAGTTGTGTCCAACTCTGTGACCCCATGAACAGCAGCATGCCAGCCCTCCCTGTCCATCACCGACTCCCAGAGTTTACTCAAACTCATCTCCATTAAGTTGGTGATGCCATCCAACCATCTCATCCTCTGTCGTCCTTTTCTCCTTCCACCCTCAATCTTTCCCAGCATTGGGGTCTTTTCAAACGAGTCAGCTCTTCGCATCAGGTGGCCAAAGTATTAGAGTTTCAGCTTGAATTAATATATTAGTGCAGTATTTAACAGTACTTGAAAAATTACATGGAGGTATTTTTATGGTGCCATCAGATGTCATGAGATCAAGGCTATTTTCTTACAGCCAGGGGTGCTATTGATTCTAAAAGTTATTTATAAGAGAAACCTACTAGATATTTATTCTTAATTTCAGTTAATATTGCCAAGATCTGATTTTCTTTAAATACATACTCTTTGTCTTTTTTCCCTAACCCCAGTAGTTTTGCTGACTATAGTGATAGGTTGTCCAGTTAGGTTTGAATTCCTTTAACTGATAAGAAAAACTACTTTTATTTATTGTTGATAGAAATGGCAGAGATTTTCATTATCTGTAACAGGGAAAATAGTAGCAGTGTTTTTTTTTTTTTGTTCACATGAGTATATTTAAGCCTGTGCTGAAGAATGCAACGCTAACAATGCTTAATGCTGTATCTCATTTTCTTAGCCTGCTTTCTCTGACATGAGTCAGCACAGCCAGCTTTAAATTTCTCTCAAACAGCTTCTACTTTGGCCCCTGTAACTCGTTTTTATCCTCATAATGCCATTAAAAAGTGACAGGTGAGTTCCACTTAACTTCCACCTCCAAAATTGATTCTTTGATATCACTTTCTAAACCTCTTAACCTCCTGTCATTCTGCTGATCAATTTTCCCTTACCTTTTTTAAAGCTGTAACTATGCTCTGCGTGCCATGAAATGCTGAGCATTCATAGACAAAGTTTACTGATGTAAATAAAACTTGAGATTCTGTTGCTGCTGCTGCTACTGCTAAGTCGCTTCAGTTGTGTCCGACTCTGAGCGACCCTAAAGATGGAAGCCTACCAGGCTCCACCATCCCTGGGATTCTACAGGCAAGAACACTGGAGTGGGTTGCCATTTCCTTCTCCAATGCATGAAAGTGAAAAGTGAAAGTGAAGTCGCTCAGCCGTGTCCGACTGTCAGCGACCCCATAAACTGCAGCCTACCAGGCTCCTCTATCCATGGGATTTTCCAGGCAAGAGTCCTGGAGTGGGGTGCCATTGCCTTCTCCAAAGATCCTGTTAGATGTGTATATAATGTCATGTGAACAGTGATATCAGTCCCAGGAGTAAATGGTTCTCACAAATAACTGTAGTTTGTATAAGCTGTGTTCAGCCAAACCACATTTCTAGTTCTATTCTTCTATATCTGCTCACAAACAGCAGTGTTGATGGGTTTTCTGACCCCTGTGTAGAGTAGTGGTTCCTAACTTTAATCCATAGACCTCCTATGTGGTAGGACAACATGAGACTCATGAAATTGAAAACGAAGTATTACATGCAGTCTTTTTTCTGATGGACGTGACCACAACTTTCATCAAGTTTTCAAAGATGTTCAAGGAGCCCTGATGTTTGAGATTCATTCAGACACGTACATTCTTTATCTGTTCTGAAGAGCTGGGTAGCACGAGGCTTGTGTTGATCTAATCATTTAGGGAATATCGTTTTTCCCATTTCTGCTGCCCTTCCTGGTATACTTATGCTTAAACAGAGCTTTTTATATTTTTGCATACTGTTTTTACCTTTTCTGTGTTCCCTTTAATTGCTTAGGATACTGTTACACCTGCGTGCTAAGTTGCTTCAGCTGAGTCAGACTCAGTGACCCCATGGACTGTAGCCCTCCAGGCTCCTTTGTCCATGGGATTCTCCAGGCAAGAACACTGGAGTGGGTTGCCCTGCCCTCCTCCAGGGGATCTTCCCAACCTGGGGAGCGAACCCTGCCTCCCTTACGTCCCCTGCCTTGGCAGGCAGGTTCTTCACCACTAGTGCCACCTGGGATGCCCCAAAGAAAGAGTGAAAAGTCAAAGCCGCTCAGTGGTGTCTGGCTCTTTGTGACCCCATGGGCTGTGCAGTCCATGGGGTTCTCGTATATGCAGGTGGTATATATTGAAGTGTCACAAGAAAGCCAGCTCAGGTTGTCTTAACCAACGGGATGGATTAATTGGCTGAAGTAAGGAAAGTACAGGGGTCGGTCAGCTTTTACCTGTGCTTTTACTTGGAACACATTTGTTTTTCTTCGTTTCTCTCAGTGTTGCCCCCCTAAGTTTGTTGGTTTGTCTTCAGGCCAGCACTCCTTACGGCAGCAAAATGTAGCAGTTGGAGTCCTGATGTTGGGAACTAACCACCATCATCCAGGACAGCAGGGATCTTCACTTCCTTCTACCACTTAATACAGCAGAATCAGTGTGGCAAGGTCACCAGTGCGTTTATTGTCTTCAGTCTGTATTGCCAGCTCACTTGAACGAGTCATGGTGACAAAGCGGAAGAGATTACAGTTTTTGACTAGTGCTAATCCAGTATTCTTGCTGGAAAGTCCCATGGACGGAGAGACCTGGAGCGCTGCGGCTGATGGGCTCGCAGAGTCGGACGACTGAGTGAGTGAGTGCACACAGTCAGGGTCTGCCTTGAGGATTCTGGCGGTTCCAGCCTGGGTGTGGGTGCTGACAGGACAGAGGCTGAGCAGCAGCTGGCAGTGTTTATTATGTCCCTTAAGTTAAGTGGGGTTCAGGAATACACTCCTGATGCCTGGTTGCAGTCATGCTGTGGAAGGCAGGCGTTTACTGCTGTAGAAGATGGGACTGTATTGTAGTCTCTAAAGAAAGTTATGTAAAATGTTAATTTCTTGAGGTGTTTTATCAATGAGTTCGACCAGAGAAACAGAACCAGTAATTAATACACACAAACATAAATGCACGTTTAAGGATTTAAGTTATAAATGTTACAAAGTTTAATGCATATTTAAATATTTATTTATTTATTTTGAGGAGTTGGCTTATGTGACGTAGAGGCTGTCTAGCCCCAGACTGAAGGGCGGGGAGGAGCAGCTGCTGACTCTGTAGTCTGTTTCAGGGAAACCTCAGTTTTGTTCTTATGAGCTTTCAACTGGGGAGATGAAGCCCACCCACACTGTTGAGGATAATCTCCTATACTTTAATGTCAATTAATTATAGGCATTAATGAGATCCACAAAATGCCTTCAGAGAAACATCAAGACTGGTGTGTAGTTGAGCAGCAATCTGCTACAGTCTAACACAGCTGATGTATGAAACTGTCATGGGTGTTAATAATTGTAATACCAAAGAAGGGGTCTGTGTCTAAATCAATTTCAGAAATTCTGTGTTAAACATACACTAATGTATGTATATTGACATATAGGTTATATTTCATTCTTTACTGTGCTCCAGTACGCTATGTTTGAACTGTTTCTCATACTTACTTGATTAGGAATGTTTTTGTCTTCCCCTGAAGACTGTCTCACTGCACTAGTGAATACATTGTGGGAAACACTGGATTAAACTGATCGAGAAAACAGGTTTTACTGTAATTGTGGGCAGTTTCCTTTGTCCCTATGTTTCTGCTGTTCGTATTGTGTGAATGTATTAGTGTGGGCTCCTCTTTCTCTGTTAAATTATAAGACTCTTTGGGATCACACTTTGTGTTTCCACCAAGTGGAGATTCAGTAATGTTGATGGAGAAATACTTTTAGGTAAGTGAATGGTTATTAAGTGTTGAGTTAATGATCTTCATATTTGCTCAGAGCCATCCCTTTCCTTTGGCAGATACTAAATTGTAATAACTTCAGAATGTTTTCCTCCCTTTGGACATTTTCTCACTGTGGGGAGCCATTCCCTATGGTAAAGCAGGCCCTTTGTTCTGGACACAGTAAGTCTCATTTTATTGCCTTTTTAATGTGACGGGTTATATGTTTGTTCCACTTAAGAGATTGTTTAAATCTATAGAAAACAAGTGAAAGGATGGACAGGACTGGCTAGGCCCTGAAAGTGACGCTGGCTTGGCTCTGTTCCGTCTCACCCCACTCACCGTGTTCAGCACGCTGCTGACTCTCTAGTGGGCGTGGCGTGTTATGCCCGATTCGTGGAAGAGGAAAATATTCCCTCTTAACTGTTTAAATCCGTTCTTACTGTGATGAATTCTTAGATCAGACAGAGCTGACATTCTCTCTGCTGTACCCCCTCAGGACTGTCACCTGATCTAGAGATGGTTTAAAGTCTAGATGTGGCTTCAGGTCCGGGCGAAAGACTGTGACCTGTGATCAAATTATGCTGAGGGTAGAGCCATTTGTCTGGAAATGCATTTGTCTGGAGTGCAGTGGAGCGTGAGAGGCAGGTGTGATCGTCAGCTGCATGTCCCTGTGCATAAGAGCTGTTTCTTGGATTCCTGCCAAATCCTCTGAGCTGCTTCCTGCATGAGGGCCACCTGAACTTGTCTGCATGGATGTTGTGAACAAGAAAACATATTTTTGGAAAACAAATAAAAATTTAAAGTCTGATATTATTAGAAAGGTACTAGTTGAATCAAAAGAAACTGTTTTAAAATAGCAAGTGTGATTGGATCCCACCAGAATGCTGGCAAGCAAGCAAGGGAACTGTTGCTTGTTCTCCTTCCCGCCTACTGCAGCAGGGGCCCCACTAAAGCCTTGCCTGAAAAAAAGCCAGTTTTTTTGAGAAAAAGTGACTAGNTCCATGGGATTTTCCAGGCAAGAGTACTGGAGTGGGGTGCCATTGCCTTTTCTGAAGAAACTGTTAATATTGAGATTTTTAAACTGACACTATTTTCTACTTTATATATTGTGTGTTTTTTTTTCTTTTTGAGGAAGATATAGTCTTAAAAAGTAAAATGCAGCAAAACTATTAAACATTGGATAATGTTTTATACTCCATTTCTTTCACATTTTGGACAGTGTGCATTCATGTTGTAAAAAATACTTCTGTCCCTGCAAGTGTTGTTACACATTTAGGAGTCTTGGCATGCATGTCAGAGTGCACTCGGTTTCTTTTGGTCTTTGCGGGGCTGAGATTCTCATTCTTGCACAATTCATTAAGAAACTAGCTGATGTGTATGTCCCACCACTTAAAAATGGCTACCTGTGTTAAACTATAGTGAACAATGTGAATTGATTAATATATTCGGTTCATTTCATCTGCTCAGTTGTGTCCAACTCTGTGACCCCATGAACAGCAGCATGCCAGCCCTCCCTGTCCATCACCGACTCCCAGAGTTTACTCAAACTCATCTCCATTAAGTTGGTGATGCCATCCAACCATCTCATCCTCTGTCGTCCTTTTCTCCTTCCACCCTCAATCTTTCCCAGCATTGGGGTCTTTTCAAACGAGTCAGCTCTTCGCATCAGGTGGCCAAAGTATTAGAGTTTCAGCTTGAATTAATATATTAGTGCAGTATTTAACAGTACTTGAAAAATTACATGGAGGTATTTTTATGGTGCCATCAGATGTCATGAGATCAAGGCTATTTTCTTACAGCCAGGGGTGCTATTGATTCTAAAAGTTATTTATAAGAGAAACCTACTAGATATTTATTCTTAATTTCAGTTAATATTGCCAAGATCTGATTTTCTTTAAATACATACTCTTTGTCTTTTTTCCCTAACCCCAGTAGTTTTGCTGACTATAGTGATAGGTTGTCCAGTTAGGTTTGAATTCCTTTAACTGATAAGAAAAACTACTTTTATTTATTGTTGATAGAAATGGCAGAGATTTTCATTATCTGTAACAGGGAAAATAGTAGCAGTGTTTTTTTTTTTTGTTCACATGAGTATATTTAAGCCTGTGCTGAAGAATGCAACGCTAACAATGCTTAATGCTGTATCTCATTTTCTTTTCTTAGCCTGCTTTCTCTGACATGAGTCAGCACAGCCAGCTTTAAATTTCTCTCAAACAGCTTCTACTTTGGCCCCTGTAACTCGTTTTTATCCTCATAATGCCATTAAAAAGTGACAGGTGAGTTCCACTTAACTTCCACCTCCAAAATTGATTCTTTGATATCACTTTCTAAACCTCTTAACCTCCTGTCATTCTGCTGATCAATTTTCCCTTACCTTTTTTAAAGCTGTAACTATGCTCTGCGTGCCATGAAATGCTGAGCATTCATAGACAAAGTTTACTGATGTAAATAAAACTTGAGATTCTGTTGCTGCTGCTGCTACTGCTAAGTCGCTTCAGTTGTGTCCGACTCTGAGCGACCCTAAAGATGGAAGCCTACCAGGCTCCACCATCCCTGGGATTCTACAGGCAAGAACACTGGAGTGGGTTGCCATTTCCTTCTCCAATGCATGAAAGTGAAAAGTGAAAGTGAAGTCGCTCAGCCGTGTCCGACTGTCAGCGACCCCATAAACTGCAGCCTACCAGGCTCCTCTATCCATGGGATTTTCCAGGCAAGAGTCCTGGAGTGGGGTGCCATTGCCTTCTCCAAAGATCCTGTTAGATGTGTATATAATGTCATGTGAACAGTGATATCAGTCCCAGGAGTAAATGGTTCTCACAAATAACTGTAGTTTGTATAAGCTGTGTTCAGCCAAACCACATTTCTAGTTCTATTCTTCTATATCTGCTCACAAACAGCAGTGTTGATGGGTTTTCTGACCCCTGTGTAGAGTAGTGGTTCCTAACTTTAATCCATAGACCTCCTATGTGGTAGGACAACATGAGACTCATGAAATTGAAAACGAAGTATTACGTGCAGTCTTTTTTCTGATGGACGTGACCACAGCTTTCATCAAGTTTTCAAAGATGTTCAAGGAGCCCTGATGTTTGAGATTCATTCAGACACGTACATTCTTTATCTGTTCTGAAGAGCTGGGTAGCACGAGGCTTGTGTTGATCTAATCATTTAGGGAATATCGTTTTTCCCATTTCTGCTGCCCTTCCTGGTATACTTATGCTTAAACAGAGCTTTTTATATTTTTGCATACTGTTTTTACCTTTTCTGTGTTCCCTTTAATTGCTTAGGATACTGTTACACCTGCGTGCTAAGTTGCTTCAGCTGAGTCAGACTCAGTGACCCCATGGACTGTAGCCCTCCAGGCTCCTTTGTCCATGGGATTCTCCAGGCAAGAACACTGGAGTGGGTTGCCCTGCCCTCCTCCAGGGGATCTTCCCAACCTGGGGAGCGAACCCTGCCTCCCTTACGTCCCCTGCCTTGGCAGGCAGGTTCTTCACCACTAGTGCCACCTGGGATGCCCCAAAGAAAGAGTGAAAAGTCAAAGCCGCTCAGTGGTGTCTGGCTCTTTGTGACCCCATGGGCTGTGCAGTCCATGGGGTTCTCGTATATGCAGGTGGTATATATTGAAGTGTCACAAGAAAGCCAGCTCAGGTTGTCTTAACCAACGGGATGGATTAATTGGCTGAAGTAAGGAAAGTACAGGGGTCGGTCAGCTTTTACCTGTGCTTTTACTTGGAACACATTTGTTTTTCTTCGTTTCTCTCAGTGTTGCCCCCCTAAGTTTGTTGGTTTGTCTTCAGGCCAGCACTCCTTTAGCAAAATGTAGCAGTTGGAGTCCTGATGTTGGGAACTAACCACCATCATCCAGGACAGCAGGGATCTTCACTTCCTTCTACCACTTAATACAGCAGAATCAGTGTGGCAAGGTCACCAGTGCGTTTATTGTCTTCAGTCTGTATTGCCAGCTCACTTGAACGAGTCATGGTGACAAAGCGGAAGAGATTACAGTTTTTGACTAGTGCTAATCCAGTATTCTTGCTGGAAAGTCCCATGGACGGAGAGACCTGGAGCGCTGCGGCTGATGGGCTCGCAGAGTCGGACGACTGAGTGAGTGAGTGCACACAGTCAGGGTCTGCCTTGAGGATTCTGGCGGTTCCAGCCTGGGTGTGGGTGCTGACAGGACAGAGGCTGAGCAGCAGCTGGCAGTGTTTATTATGTCCCTTAAGTTAAGTGGGGTTCAGGAATACACTCCTGATGCCTGGTTGCAGTCATGCTGTGGAAGGCAGGCGTTTACTGCTGTAGAAGATGGGACTGTATTGTAGTCTCTAAAGAAAGTTATGTAAAATGTTAATTTCTTGAGGTGTTTTATCAATGAGTTCGACCAGAGAAACAGAACCAGTAATTAATACACACAAACATAAATGCACGTTTAAGGATTTAAGTTATAAATGTTACAAAGTTTAATGCATATTTAAATATTTATTTATTTATTTTGAGGAGTTGGCTTATGTGACGTAGAGGCTGTCTAGCCCCAGACTGAAGGGCGGGGAGGAGCAGCTGCTGACTCTGTAGTCTGTTTCAGGGAAACCTCAGTTTTGTTCTTATGAGCTTTCAACTGGGGAGATGAAGCCCACCCACACTGTTGAGGATAATCTCCTATACTTTAATGTCAATTAATTATAGGCATTAATGAGATCCACAAAATGCCTTCAGAGAAACATCAAGACTGGTGTGTAGTTGAGCAGCAATCTGCTACAGTCTAACACAGCTGATGTATGAAACTGTCATGGGTGTTAATAATTGTAATACCAAAGAAGGGGTCTGTGTCTAAATCAATTTCAGAAATTCTGTGTTAAACATACACTAATGTATGTATATTGACATATAGGTTATAGTTCATTCTTTACTGTGCTCCAGTACGCTATGTTTGAACTGTTTCTCATACTTACTTGATTAGGAATGTTTTTGTCTTCCCCTGAAGACTGTCTCACTGCACTAGTGAATACATTGTGGGAAACACTGGATTAAACTGATCGAGAAAACAGGTTTTACTGTAATTGTGGGCAGTTTCCTTTGTCCCTATGTTTCTGCTGTTCGTATTGTGTGAATGTATTAGTGTGGGCTCCTCTTTCTCTGTTAAATTATAAGACTCTTTGGGATCACACTTTGTGTTTCCACCAAGTGGAGATTCAGTAATGTTGATGGAGAAATACTTTTAGGTAAGTGAATGGTTATTAAGTGTTGAGTTAATGATCTTCATATTTGCTCAGAGCCATCCCTTTCCTTTGGCAGATACTAAATTGTAATAACTTCAGAATGTTTTCCTCCCTTTGGACATTTTCTCACTGTGGGGAGCCATTCCCTATGGTAAAGCAGGCCCTTTGTTCTGGACACAGTAAGTCTCATTTTATTGCCTTTTTAATGTGACAGGTTATATGTTTGTTCCACTTAAGAGATTGTTTAAATCTATAGAAAACAAGTGAAAGGATGGACAGGACTGGCTAGGCCCTGAAAGTGACGCTGGCTTGGCTCTGTTCCGTCTCACCCCACTCACCGTGTTCAGCACGCTGCTGACTCTCTAGTGGGCGTGGCGTGTTATGCCCGATTCGTGGAAGAGGAAAATATTCCCTCTTAACTGTTTAAATCCGTTCTTACTGTGATGAATTCTTAGATCAGACAGAGCTGACATTCTCTCTGCTGTACCCCCTCAGGACTGTCACCTGATCTAGAGATGGTTTAAAGTCTAGATGTGGCTTCAGGTCCGGGCGAAAGACTGTGACCTGTGATCAAATTATGCTGAGGGTAGAGCCATTTGTCTGGAAATGCATTTGTCTGGAGTGCAGTGGAGCGTGAGAGGCAGGTGTGATCGTCAGCTGCATGTCCCTGTGCATAAGAGCTGTTTCTTGGATTCCTGCCAAATCCTCTGAGCTGCTTCCTGCATGAGGGCCACCTAAACTTGTCTGCATGGATGTTGTGAACAAGAAAACATATTTTTGGAAAACAAATAAAAATTTAAAGTCTGATATTATTAGAAAGGTACTAGTTGAATCAAAAGAAACTGTTTTAAAATAGCAAGTGTGATTGGATCCCACCAGAATGCTGGCAAGCAAGCAAGGGAACTGTTGCTTGTTCTCCTTCCCGCCTACTGCAGCAGGGGCCCCACTAAAGCCTTGCCTGAAAAAAAGCCAGTTTTTTTGAGAAAAAGTGACTAGATTAATTTCCTGTTCCTTTCCTAACTGTTCTAAATGAAAGAGGCTTTAAAGCTGCTGTAGGTCAAGAAGGTGGGGTTAAAGCCCAACCTTGTAAAACTTCAAAGATTTCTTCTTCCTAAGGACAGAGGTAATCCTAAAACTGCCTGTTCTGCTTCAAACAATAGCCTGAAAACTGGAAAGAGCTGTCTTTANGTGATGAATTCTTAGATCAGACAGAGCTGACATTCTCTCTGCTGTACCCCCTCAGGACTGTCACCTGATCTAGAGATGGTTTAAAGTCTAGATGTGGCTTCAGGTCCGGGCGAAAGACTGTGACCTGTGATCAAATTATGCTGAGGGTAGAGCCATTTGTCTGGAAATGCATTTGTCTGGAGTGCAGTGGAGCGTGAGAGGCAGGTGTGATCGTCAGCTGCATGTCCCTGTGCATAAGAGCTGTTTCTTGGATTCCTGCCAAATCCTCTGAGCTGCTTCCTGCATGAGGGCCACCTGAACTTGTCTGCATGGATGTTGTGAACAAGAAAACATATTTTTGGAAAACAAATAAAAATTTAAAGTCTGATATTATTAGAAAGGTACTAGTTGAATCAAAAGAAACTGTTTTAAAATAGCAAGTGTGATTGGATCCCACCAGAATGCTGGCAAGCAAGCAAGGGAACTGTTGCTTGTTCTCCTTCCCGCCTACTGCAGCAGGGGCCCCACTAAAGCCTTGCCTGAAAAAAAGCCAGTTTTTTTGAGAAAAAGTGACTAGATTAATTTCCTGTTCCTTTCCTAACTGTTCTAAATGAAAGAGGCTTTAAAGCTGCTGTAGGTCAAGAAGGTGGGGTTAAAGCCCAACCTTGTAAAACTTCAAAGATTTCTTCTTCCTAAGGACAGAGGTAATCCTAAAACTGCCTGTTCTGCTTCAAACAATAGCCTGAAAACTGGAAAGAGCTGTCTTTAAAACCTTCTTTCCTAAGATTATGCAGTGAATAACCTAAATATTATACTTAGATAATATTTTTTGTGTATATTTATTACAAATAAATACAGTATGTTTAAATGTATTAAACATTAAATAATTATAACAACTATTTTTGAGTGTAGAAATTTTGAAAATGATAGATAAACAAAAGACAGACAATAAAAGTTGCTGTCGATCCCATTACTCAGAAATAATCACTGTTCATATTAGGCTCATTTCTTTTTGTGTTCGTATATATGCATAATTGTTCTTATCTAGTTATTTATCTTCCCAAACAATTATTTGTTTCAGGGTTATAGTTAATGTTTTATAAATTTACAAGTATATTTATTGTTGATTGACTTTAATATGCTTTTAGATAGTTTATATGGAGAAGGGAATGGCAGCCCACTCTGGTGTTCTTGCCTGGAGAATTTCACGGGCAGAGCAGCCTGGTGGGGCACTGGTCCGTGGGGTCACTAAGAGTCAGACACGGCTGAGCACACACATGCATATAGTTTCTATAAAACGTAAAGCATGCCTCATGTGCTCCTTCGTGGAGTAGACAAAGTCACATAAGGCGATTGCAGCTGGTCTTTAACAGGTATGGGGAAGGCAATGGCACCCCACCCCAGTACTCTTGCCTGGAAAATCCAATGGACAGAGGATCCTGGTGGGCTGCAGTCCATGGNAAGAGGAAAATATTCCCTCTTAACTGTTTAAATCCGTTCTTACTGTGATGAATTCTTAGATCAGACAGAGCTGACATTCTCTCTGCTGTACCCCCTCAGGACTGTCACCTGATCTAGAGATGGTTTAAAGTCTAGATGTGGCTTCAGGTCCGGGCGAAAGACTGTGACCTGTGATCAAATTATGCTGAGGGTAGAGCCATTTGTCTGGAAATGCATTTGTCTGGAGTGCAGTGGAGCGTGAGAGGCAGGTGTGATCGTCAGCTGCATGTCCCTGTGCATAAGAGCTGTTTCTTGGATTCCTGCCAAATCCTCTGAGCTGCTTCCTGCATGAGGGCCACCTGAACTTGTCTGCATGGATGTTGTGAACAAGAAAACATATTTTTGGAAAACAAATAAAAATTTAAAGTCTGATATTATTAGAAAGGTACTAGTTGAATCAAAAGAAACTGTTTTAAAATAGCAAGTGTGATTGGATCCCACCAGAATGCTGGCAAGCAAGCAAGGGAACTGTTGCTTGTTCTCCTTCCCGCCTACTGCAGCAGGGGCCCCACTAAAGCCTTGCCTGAAAAAAAGCCAGTTTTTTTGAGAAAAAGTGACTAGATTAATTTCCTGTTCCTTTCCTAACTGTTCTAAATGAAAGAGGCTTTAAAGCTGCTGTAGGTCAAGAAGGTGGGGTTAAAGCCCAACCTTGTAAAACTTCAAAGATTTCTTCTTCCTAAGGACAGAGGTAATCCTAAAACTGCCTGTTCTGCTTCAAACAATAGCCTGAAAACTGGAAAGAGCTGTCTTTAAAACCTTCTTTCCTAAGATTATGCAGTGAATAACCTAAATATTATACTTAGATAATATTTTTTGTGTATATTTATTACAAATAAATACAGTATGTTTAAATGTATTAAACATTAAATAATTATAACAACTATTTTTGAGTGTAGAAATTTTGAAAATGATAAACAAAAGACAGACAATAAAAGTTGCTGTCGATCCCATTACTCAGAAATAATCACTGTTCATATTAGGCTCATTTCTTTTTGTGTTCGTATATATGCATAATTGTTCTTATCTAGTTATTTATCTTCCCAAACAATTATTTGTTTCAGGGTTATAGTTAATGTTTTATAAATTTACAAGTATATTTATTGTTGATTGACTTTAATATGCTTTTAGATAGTTTATATGGAGAAGGGAATGGCAGCCCACTCTGGTGTTCTTGCCTGGAGAATTTCACGGGCAGAGCAGCCTGGTGGGGCACTGGTCCGTGGGGTCGCTAAGAGTCAGACACGGCTGAGCACACACATGCATATAGTTTCTATAAAACATAAAGCATGCCTCATGTGCTCCTTCGTGGAGTAGACAAAGTCACATGCAGCGATTGCAGCTGGTCTTTAACAGGTATGGGGAAGGCAATGGCACCCCACCCCAGTACTTTTGCCTGGAAAATCCAATGGACAGAGGATCCTGGTGGGCTGCAGTCCATGTGTCGCTAAGAGTCAGACACGGCTGAGCACACACATGCATATAGTTTCTATAAAACGTAAAGCATGCCTCATGTGTTCTTTCATGGAGCAGACAGAATCACATGCAGTGCTTGCAGCCGGCCTTTAACAGGTATGCACCATGAGCTGAGAACGGCATCTTTGTTGTCCTCGGCACTCACAGTAACCTGCCAGGCAGGCGTTATTAACCCGGGGGGTAGAGCAGGGGCGAGCAGTGCCCAGCCAGACCAGACAGACAGTAAGTGCCACGGCGCGGCTTGGTCCAGGAATCAGTCTGACTCCAAGCCAGTTCTCTTAAAGCTATCATGTAGCCTCTTCGAAAGTGAATTCCATGTTGAATTTACTAGCTCCCAGACACAATATCTAAGATGTAATGAGATTATGAGCAAATTGGCCAAGCACACCAATTTGGTATTCAGGACCTGGCCCAGGCAGTTCAGAGTGCTCTCACATTGCAGAGGTGTGGTGGGTCTGTACGTCAGGGAGCTGTGGGAGCTGGGAGACTCCTTTGGCCTGGACTTACCTGATTGATAGTGTGGTGCACTTCTTTAAAGAAGGTTTTCTTTGTAGGGTTTTCTTAAACATCAGGTTTGTTTCTGATGACAGCCTAAAATAGTATCAGAGAACCCAAATTGGTGACTGTGTGATTATGTTTTGTTATCCATTATTAGTGCCTAAGTGTCAGCTTTTTTTTTTTTTTTTAATTGGCATTTAGTCGCTCCCTTGGACTGCAAGGAGATCAAACCAGTCAGTCTTAAGGGAAATCAACCCTGAATACTTGTTGGAACGAATGATGCTGAAGTTGAAGCTCCAGTATTTTGGTCATCTGATGCGAACAACCGACTCATTGGAAAAGTCCCTGATGCTGGGAGAGATTGAGGGTAGAAGGAGAAGAGGGCATCAGAGGATGAGATGGCTGGACGGCATCACGGAGGCAGTGCACTAGAACTTTGGGAGATGGGGAGGGTCCGGAGGCTTGGCGTGCTGCGGCCATGGAGTCTCACAGCCGACGCATAGTCGCTTTACAGTGCGTGCTGGTTTCTGCTGTGGAACGCGGTGGCTTGGCCGTGTGCGTGCGTGTCCCCTCCTCCTGGACCTTCTCCCCGCCTCCCCTGTCCTGGCCGTCTGGAGCGCAGCACTGAGCTCCCTGCTCGCTGTCTGTTTTCACGTGGTCATGCATCTGTGTCAAACCTAACATCCCGATGTATCCCCTCTTTCCTCCCCCACTGGGTCCACATGTCTTTACATCTTCATCTCTTTCTGCCCTGGGGCTAGGTTCATCTGAGCTAGAGAGAACCCTGTACCCCAGTATTCATTGCAGCACTGTTTATGAGAGCTGGAGCTCATGTCTGACTCTTTGCAACCCCATGGACTGTAGCTTACAAGGCTCCTCTGTCCGTGGAATTTTCCAGGCAAGAGTACTGGAGTGGGTTGCGATTTCCTTCTCCAGGGGATCTTCCTGACCCAGGGATCGAACCCAGGTCTCTCGCACTGCAGGCAGACACTTTACTGTCTGAGCTACCAGGGAAGCCTCCCAAAATAAGTGTCAGTCAACAGATGAATGAACACTCAAAATGCGGTACATGTACAATGGAATATTACTCAGCAATATAAGGAATGAAATTGTGTCATTTGTAGTTTGGGTCAGATGTGGATGGACCCAAAGTCTGTCATACAGAAGTAAGGAAGAACAAATATCGCATGTGAGATGTGGATGCATGCACATGTATGTGAGATCTAGAAGAACGCACCCGCTTTTTAGTTCTAGAAAGATGGACACACAGCTGGGGGCTCAGTGCTGTCCTCCAGTGTGTGGGCACGCGTGCTCAGTTCCTTCAGTAGCGTCCGGCTCTGTGACCCTGTAGCCTGCCAGAATCCTTCCTCCGTGGGGATTCTCTAGGCAAGAATTCTCTAGGTTGTCATGCTCTCCTCCAGGGGATCTTCCTGACCCAGGGATCGAACCCAGGTCTCCTGCCTCTCCTGCATTGCAGGCAGATTCTTTACCACTGAGCCACTGGGGAAGCCCGTTTGCCAGTGCACTGTGGCTTATTTGTGCATTGTTTCCACCCCGTCAGCATTCGGTTTTTACTTGTACCTGGTTTGTTTTTCATCCTCTACTCTTAGCTGGTTCCTGTTTTACCCTCTCTGTCTTCTTGTTTCTTTCAGTTTTCTTTTCGTAGTCACCACTGTCTTTTGTCCTGACTACTGTTTTATCTTCCATGCTGGCCTTTGACTCCTGTGCCAGGCAGTACTGAGCCCCGTCCCTGAGTTTCCTCATATTTTCCATCCTCTTTGTCTAGAACTCCCCCCGCCCCCACTCAGTGAAGTGTGACTTTTGTCAACTGCTTTTACTTAGTAAATTGTGGGATGTTCTTTGCTGCTGCCTACTGAGCTTAGATAAAATTTGAGCTCCAAGAGTGGTGGACATTTCTGTCTTTAAGAAATACGGGTAACTGCATTTTCTCTTTTCCACTTCTCTCAGCTTCACTTTCCTGAGGTGATAGTTCTATTACTAGTGGAAAGGCTCTTACGCTGTGAATAATCTGAGTATATTTTACTCTTAGTAATCTTTTGTTTGCTGCACAAAGGCTTTTGACCAAAAAAAAGTGACATCCAGTCACTGACCAAGCCATAGCACTCCAGAGGAAGAGGCGTCTGTTTTCAAGTCTTTCTCCAGGATCGTTGAGTCCAGCAGAGGTCTTGTCTGCGTGGATGGACGTCCAAGTTGGTCTTGGACATCGGTGAGTGCACTGGTAGTCAGAAACAAGCAGACGAACGGAGATCACGACAGAAGGGAACCACCCAAGAAGACACCTCCGTGCGCCTGCCGTGGCCACGCTTCTCAAGTCTAGAAGGGAGGCAAGGNAGCCATAGCACTCCAGAGGAAGAGGCGTCTGTTTTCAAGTCTTTCTCCAGGATCGTTGAGTCCAGCAGAGGTCTTGTCTGCATGGATGGACGTCCAAGTTGGTCTTGGAAATCGGTGAGTGCACTGGTAGTCAGAAACAAGCAGACGAACGGAGATCGCGACAGAAGGGAACCACCCAAGAAGACACCTCCGTGCGCCTGCCGTGGCCACGCTTCTCAAGTCTAGAAGGAAGGCAAGGCTGGTAATCCCAGCCATCTCCTCATCACATTCCAGTTCAGTTCACTCGCTCAGTCGTGTCCGACTCTGCGACCCCACGGACTGCAGCACGCCAGGCCTCCCTGTCCATCACCAACTCCCAGAGTCCACCCAGACCCATGTCCGTCGAGTCAGCGATGCTACCAAGGAAGCCTGTCTCTTCATTTAGCTTCTTTTTAAAATAAAAATGGCAGCTATGAGGATTCAGTTTGAGAAAGCTTTCTTTTTTTTCTCTGATTTTTTTGGTGTCTGTGCTTTTCTTTAATTCTCTCCATTTGCCTTTACTTTCTGCCCTTTCTGTCTAGCCTGTCCCTGCCTTTAAATGCTTCTAAATATCAAGTCTAAGTCAGGAAGAATGTCATGTGTAACTGTGACGGAAGGGGAGCTTCAGTGTGTGCTCATCAGGGAAGAGCTCCTGGTGCAGAGGTGTCCTGAGGAAACTCGCACTCCTGCGGTTCATTTTGTGTGGTGTTAGTGTGGACGTTGTGGCCTCGGGTTTAAGGCTCACCAGCTCTTCCATGTTCGTGCGTCCTTGCCATTAAGGAAGTCAGATCTGATGGGAGAGAGCAGGGAATAGTTGTGAGTCCAGACTCCTGCGTCTATTCATATTTTCTTTTTCTTTCTGCTTGTGTTACTTCTCAGTTCATGTGAGCTCAGCAGAAAGCGTCTGGGGAGGGCAGAGAGCCGTGGGAGCCAAGGCGCCGTTGTATCTGTGGTGACTCTGGGAGCTCCTCCCCACGTCTGGCCACATACTTCCAAGAATGGGCCCACTTGGAGGTGTATCTAAGCTTTGTCACCGTCGCCTGCCTTGGCCTCTTGGTTGATCCACGTGGGGACTCTGATTGTTGGCTGCTGCAGCGCCGTCTGCGTGTAGGGACACGGGGCTCATGCTGCGAGTGGCACGGCACAGCAGAGCCGGAGAGAGCAGTGCCTTCTTCCATGTGTCTGTTTAGTATGGGGAAATGTGGAGGAACACAAATGAGACAAGTTCCTATTTAGGCCTTCATGATATATATTCAAGACCAGCATTTTCTTCTATATATTCCCCTGGATCTCTCCATTTAAGCACTTTAAATTGAAAAACACTTTTGGAGAACTTTGGAGTTAGTAGATGGAGTGGAGTTAGTAGAGCAAGATTCTGAGACTCACAGGCTCAGTGAGCCTGCATTTGTTGTTGGGTGTTCAGTCACTGAGCTGTATCTGACTCTGTAACCCCATGGACTGTTCCCTGCCAGTCTCCTCTGTCTGTGGGATTTCCCAAGCAAGAATAACTGGAGTGGGTTTCTATTTCCTTCTCCATGGATCTTCCTGACCCAGGGATCAGACCTGTATCTCCTACATTGGCAGGCAGATTCTTTACCACTAAGCCCCCAGGGAAGCCCAAGAATGTATTCATAATTTTAAAAATCTGTAATGACATTCTTAGCAACAGGCTAATGACTAATAATAATATTGTTATAGAAAGTTAATTGTGATGTAATGCTTATAAAAAGAATTTGCTAGAAAACCTTTATATATTTTGTGACTCACTACATTTTTTTTTTGTTTGTTTGTTTTCTGGAGAAATTCTTTTATCTTTGATTCTACTGATTTTCAAAATAAGGACTGGATAAGAAACTTGCCCCTAACATAATGATAGTTATTGATGTAGCATTGCACGGACTAAAAACTAATCCCAATAGTCTACAAGTTTTCACTCGTCTGACAACTACTCAGCAGGAGCAAGTGGTGCTGCCTGTATTCAGAGAAGGCAGTGGCCCCCACTCCAGCGCTCTTGCCTGGAGAATCCAGGGACGGGGGAGCCTGGAAGGCTGCAGTCCATGGGGTCGCGAAGAGTTGGACACAACTGAGTGACTTCACTTTCTCTTTTCACTTTCATACTTTGGAGAAAGAAATGGCAACCCACTCCAGTGTTCTTGCCTGGAGAACCCCAGGGATGGGGGAGCCTGGTGGGCTGCCGTCTGTGGGGTCGCACAGAGTCGGACACGACTGAAGCGATTTAGCAGCAGCAGCAGCAGCAGCTACCTATATTGGTGAGAGCTCTGCGTAGACGATGTAAAAAGAGGTAGAGCTCAGTCTGTAAATTGTATTTGCATTTGTATTGTTTTCCTTATTTTTGTGAAGCCTGTTCCCTTGTCTACAGAGACGTCTTTTATGTCATCTGATCTTGCTGATTAAATGACTTATCACAGACACAGACGCGCGCACACTCGCGGTGGTAGTGTGTGCATCTCTGCTGTGCAGGGGCACGCTCTGCTCTGCATGGGTGGCGTTTCCGTGTGCCTTTTCTGCACCATCGTTCCTGCCTCTGGCCATCCTCCAGAAGCGCCTTGGCTTCTGGCAGCGTTTCTGAGCCCGTCTCCCACCCACGACGGCGCCGGCTGTCCACTAGCCCGGGCGCTGGGAGGAGGGGCGCCCGTCCCCACAGGGCCGGGTGGCTCTGCCTCAGCAGATGGTCAGTCAGCTTTTGCTTTTCCCAGACCTGTCACCTGGAGAACTCCGATAGTTCTGTGCTCTGCTACTTACTGTTCCCTAAAAAGAAGCAGAAAAGGGGAACACAATGCCAGTTCAAAATAGCCAGCAGCTTCACTGTTGACAAGAGTGAAACATGATATTTTAAAACAAGGAAAAGAACAGAAATGAGCATAGCACGTTTGCTAAAATGCTTCACTGTGATAATCTTGATAGCATTTATTTTATGGAAGTCTAAAAAGATAATTAAAAAATATCTACGGAGTAGATTTTGTACATTTTTTTTCACTTTTCCAAAATGTGTGCCAGTAATTTCCAGTTTAATTTTCTAATTTTGTTTTCCTATATGCACACTGATATTTCATCTGATTTTCAAAATAAGGATTGGATAAGGAACTTGCCCTTAACATACTGATAGTTACTGATGTGGCATTGCCGCTTTTGCCATTATCAAGCTCCACTAAGCTTTATAATGACAGGTCAGTTCATTATCCTAATAATTTCCAAATAAATTTTAGTTATTTAAATAATAACTTTCTTTTTTTTTTCACCTGGAAAGCATTTCAGAAGACTTATGCTGCTCAGATACAGAACTCTTGGCAAAACAGTCAGGTTAAGATCTGAACATTTAATCTGGTTTATGAAAACTAGAAGCCTAATGTGAATGCTCTTCTTCTAGACTATTTCTGCACACAGAGATGCGAGGGACTTCAGTTCTGCTCTCAAATGTAGCCAAGGTCCGTTTTGGAAGTTGAGGGCAAGGGCTTTAGTCCTGTCTCCTGGGATGTAACTGGCTATGTTGCTACATCAGATTAATTCATTTTATGAGATTGACACAAAAAGAGAGGCTGACAGAGAATGAGAATCAGGGTGGGGAGCCTGTGAGAACCAAAAGGAGGTCAGTGTGGGCAGACCCTGCGGGAGGCTGGTATGGACTCTGGCCCTGGGAACCTCGCGTTGAGGGCTGCAAGGTGACCGCAGATCTCTCTTCTGGAACCCTCTTCTAGATTGTGAGCAGGGTTGACACCCTTGATGAAACACAAGGAACAGATGTGTTTAACTCCATCTTACTTTGTGATGACATGAACTCATGTTAACATCAAAATACAAATTTTAAACTGTGTCAGAGATATCTGATGTTCATGTAAGGTATGAAAAATTAGATTTTCAGAGAGAAACTGAAGAACCAAGAGATTACCTTCTCTCAGGATTCAGAAATCCCTTCTCAGAAATACGTCTGCTCGTTCCATCTCCTCCTCAGTCCATAGATTGCCAGCATCTACTGAGAAAGCGATTGTCGCTGCTGGTTACTCGCCGTTGTACCAGTGTTGGCCTCTACAGCTCTTCGGGTGACGCTGGTAAAAATGAAACTCATGTGTGGTTCGCTGAGGAATGAAGGCGCTGGCCTCAGCTCCCCGTTTTCCTCTGAGGCGGTGGCTCCTGGGGGCCGTTTGAGTAGCCGTGCAGCTGCTTGTGTTGACTCTGAGGGCCCGCATCAGGGCTGGGGGGCCCTGCAGCTCCCTGTAGCAATAACACTGCAGTGGGCTCGGTGGCCATGAAAGCCCGGCAGAGCCTCAGCCTCCCTGACGCTGCACCTTGTCCGACCTTTACTGAGAACTTTGAAAAAAAATCAAGAGTGCTTTCTGTGTCTTCTAGCTTGGGGCTGATGACGGAATTCCCTGATGCAAATGAAGTACGTTTCTGATTGACTTTATTGAAGGTCTGATAGCACAGTGGGGAGTTTATCTGAACCGTGCTCGTGATGGCCAGCGGACCCACTTCCTCTGGCTCACGAGTAACCGTGAGCTGCCCAACTCACACTCCCAGTACCCCCATCAGATTTACTCACTTGGTTAGCTGAGAGGAGAGAACTTCCACCAAGTAATTATATTTCTCCTTATGAGGAGAAAATGTTACAGCAGTCTTGGTTGTAACCTGAGTGTATATTCTTGGACTTATGCCCAGCAAGTTTATTTTTGTGTGGAGAGGCTGATTTTCTAATTTTCTGTATATTTCTTGGTAGAGTTTACCAAGCTGTTTATCTTTGCTGATCGCTTCAGCGAGCTCTTAGTTTGAGTAAATGCAGTGGAGCCTTTAAAAGTATTAGCTGAAGTTCGGTAAGCTCTCTGTTGCCCTCTAAATTTTAGAGGATTTCTACAGCACCTTAGCTCAGCCTGTCTTGGGAATGAAGACAAGAGCTGAATTACACTTGTATCCCCAGAGTCCCAAACTGTGTTTGTAAAGTCCCCGTTTTTTATTTATCTTTTTAGCCTCGGAAGCTTTGCATTTATGGATTCATTGTGTCATCATCATCTTATGATCATTTGGAGTCTCTGATGGTGTTCTCATTAAAAGCTCACTTCCTTGTTACCAGCACTGTTTCACCAGCCTCCTCAGGGTATTTTTGGCTATGTAGGGGATGGATTGGAATCTGCAGTATTGCAGAAACTAACTGATTTTAAAGCTGAGTGTAAAGATTAAAAATGATCCTTTTAAAGTAAGTTTTCTCATCCTTAGAACACAAACACAAACACACTCCATATATAGTCATATATATTTTTATATTGACTAATCATTCTTTCAAAACTGAGTGCAGCCCAGGGAAAAATTGCAGCAACTAATGGATCCTCTTAGTGTAATTTGAAGTATAGAAAAAAAAAAAAAAAAAAGAGTGATTTTTAACCCAACTATCCCCAAAGTTGTTCTTACTGAGCTCATGATATCCATGGGAAGAATCCTGAAGGCTAAATGGGCAGGTTTCCAGCAGTCCATTGGGGGTGACAAGGACCTGTGTTCTCTAGAGGATGGGAGTGGGTAAAGGGAGACTGCCCTGAATTCTCTTCACCATGTCGTCACAGTGACCCACATGTATTGATCCATGTAATTAGAAGATGTAATTTTTTAAAATTACATAGCCATATGTGTGATCTCGTAATTGTTCTGGTACCCATTTAGAAAGTGTAATTCACAAAATTTCCATTGTATAAAACTAATTAAAAGTATTTCAAAAGAGCTTCACATTATCAAAGTATTTCCCATGACATTCATTTAAGAGTGAACTCCTTTACTTTATGTGAAAGAGGGATTTTATAGATCGTTAACAAGTTGACAGTAGAAGTTCTGGGAGTAGAAGAATATAAACCTGATGTGTTAGGAAGCAATGCCAATTGAAGATCGATCAAAAGCAACATAAAGTATTCTTGAAGCCTTTAGATGAATTATGAAGAAAGTAGCTCAATTTATAAGCCATTTTGCAAAAGGCTATCAATTATATACTCTTGTACATTGTCTATAAATTCTTTTAATATTAGCATAAATAATAGCTGAAAAAAATTTTAAAGGACAAAATAAATGTATCTCCTCTTTTGTTTTATGGCTAACAGTCTTGAAGGAAAAATCAGTCCACTTGTTTTCTCTTCATCTTGGTCTCTCATTCTTTTCTCCACCTGGGTCAATCTTGATTCTGTCCTGACCTGTAGCCCGCCAGGCTCCTCTGTCCATGGGATGCTCCAGGCAAGAAAACTGGCCTGGGTAGTCAATTCCTTCTCCAGGGATCTTCCAACCCAGGNTTTTTATATTGACTAATCATTCTTTCAAAACTGAGTGCAGCCCAGGGAAAAATTGCAGCAACTAATGGATCCTCTTAGTGTAATTTGAAGTATAGAAAAAAAAAAAAAAAAAGAGTGATTTTTAACCCAACTATCCCCAAAGTTGTTCTTACTGAGCTCATGATATCCATGGGAAGAATCCTGAAGGCTAAATGGGCAGGTTTCCAGCAGTCCATTGGGGGTGACAAGGACCTGTGTTCTCTAGAGGATGGGAGTGGGTAAAGGGAGACTGCCCTGAATTCTCTTCACCATGTCGTCACAGTGACCCACATGTATTGATCCATGTAATTAGAAGATGTAATTTTTTAAAATTACATAGCCATATGTGTGATCTCGTAATTGTTCTGGTACCCATTTAGAAAGTGTAATTCACAAAATTTCCATTGTATAAAACTAATTAAAAGTATTTCAAAAGAGCTTCACATTATCAAAGTATTTCCCATGACATTCATTTAAGAGTGAACTCCTTTACTTTATGTGAAAGAGGGATTTTATAGATCGTTAACAAGTTGACAGTAGAAGTTCTGGGAGTAGAAGAATATAAACCTGATGTGTTAGGAAGCAATGCCAATTGAAGATCGATCAAAAGCAACATAAAGTATTCTTGAAGCCTTTAGATGAATTATGAAGAAAGTAGCTCAATTTATAAGCCATTTTGCAAAAGGCTATCAATTATATACTCTTGTACATTGTCTATAAATTCTTTTAATATTAGCATAAATAATAGCTGAAAAAAATTTTAAAGGACAAAATAAATGTATCTCCTCTTTTGTTTTATGGCTAACAGTCTTGAAGGAAAAATCAGTCCACTTGTTTTCTCTTCATCTTGGTCTCTCATTCTTTTCTCCACCTGGGTCAATCTTGATTCTGTCCTGACCTGTAGCCCGCCAGGCTCCTCTGTCCATGGGATGCTCCAGGCAAGAAAACTGGCCTGGGTAGTCAATTCCTTCTCCAGGGATCTTCCAACCCAGGGGATGAACTTAGGTCTCCTGCACTGCATGCAGATTCTTTACTCTGAGGCACCAGGGAAAACAGATCCTGTCCTGCTAAGTCAGTTGAGTTAGTTCAGCGCAGCCACTCAGCCGTGTCCCACTCTCTGCGACCCCATGGACTGCAGCACGCTGGGCCTCCCTGTCCATCACCAACTCCCGGAGTTTACTCAAACTTGTGCCCATTGAGTGGGTGATGCCATCCAGCCATCTGATCCTCTGTCGTCCCTTCTCCTCCTGCCTTCAGTGTTTCCCAACATCAGGGTCTTTTCTTTCCCTACTAGATCACTAAAACTTACACACTTATGTCTCCTTCTATTAGTGAAATTTAACAGAACTGTTTCTGTTGTTTATATTGGTTGACTTCTTTCTAGCATTTAATGGCTTTGATCCTACAAAACATCTTCTGCTGGTCCCACTCACACCTCGTCTCTGGTGGAATCCCCTCCGTCCCTCGCTGGCCCTCCTCTCTCCTGCGCTGGTGCTCCCTTCTTTGTTTCTCCCTGGAGTGTAGGCGCCCCCTCAGCGTCCTTGTCTTCATCTGCAGCTCTTGCTTGGTAGTCTTATATGTGCCAATATTTTTGGTTATAACTCAGTATTCTTGTTTTGAATATGTTTCTGATTTTCTAAAGTAAATTCTCCAAGGAAAGGGAGGTCAGGAGACTATAGTCAGGAAGAAATCTGTCTAAAGTGTAAGCAAACAAGTTAAAATCCGTATTGGTTAGATGGGTAAGCATAATCTAAAAGGTAAATAATGACCCACTTAACTTGCTTTCATGTGGCTTTTCATATTTCATCAATAACAGTGAATGGGTTGTGCAATAGGGCAGGTACCATTATTAATACAATTTATATATATATTTAGCCTGATAATATGCTACAATTGTGAATAATTTCCCTCTTAGGTTATGTCATTTTGAGGAGAAATGAAAAAGCACTTCAAAATAAATGCTTTGCAGTTATCACTCTGTTTGTTAAAGGTGTATGCATTTAGCACACAGGCAAACCTTTGTGATTTGATTGATTTGTATTATGGCTTTCTCTTTACTGTGGAAGTACCTATTAGGATAAGTCTTTTTTGTAATGTGGACAATAATAATTTAGCACTCTAGCTGGATTGTTTCTAGTATAAGCGAATCACATGAATCCAGAAGGCAGGTACGTTAAAGCAGGCAGATAAGACGACAAAAAGAGGTCGCAGTTCAGCGCCACTGCCTCTCTAAAAGGCACACTCCAAGGGTAATTCTTGACTGCCCAGATGCTGTTTCTTTTTCACTTGGTGGAAATGGTGTTTGACTTAGTTTTCCATGTCTGCTATGTGAAGTCAATTTCATAAATACAGCTAGTTATTGATCTTTTAATTATATTACATATATCATAATTTTCATTGTGACCTGATATTTTATATAAAGTTTGCATGAAGTGGGGAACATAAAGGAAATGTATGAGCTCATCAGGGTACTGAGTGGAATGGTCAGGAAAGCCTGTCTGGGGACAGTCAGTAGCTGGGACTCTTTAGGAAACACTGTGGCTCACTCCTTCTGTGGCTGTTGGTGCTCAGGGCTTGTTCACCACTGCTGTTCTTTCCCGCCACATTGCTCTGCACTAGGCTGCCTCTCCAGACCCCATCAACGGCTCTCTGTCTCAGCCCAATTCCAAGCAAGCCTCTCACATCTCAGAGGCATTATAGCAGTGTTTTGGCCTCTCTAATATGTTATTTTTTACAGACTAAGTGTTTAAAAATGTGAACCAGACCACATTGTTCTTAATGTCTGTAAAACTCTCTCCCATTGCTTCCCAGTATACTCAAAATAAATTCCAAACTGTGACACTCAGAGCTCAGTGCCCCCTACACTGTGCCCACCCACCTGAGTCCTCACTTCTTACCACTCTCCCCTGGGCCACAGGGCCAGGCACGCTGTCCTTTCTGTCTCTCGAACCTGCCAAGCCTATTACTGCTCCTTCTCCCTGGACAGCTTTGCCACCGGATCTTTGTGTGGCAGGCTTATTATTCCCAGTCATCTCTCAGAACAAATGTCCTCTCATCAGTGAGGATTCTCTGACCACCCAGTCTGTGTTAGTCCCCTTCCTCCCATTCTGGTTTAATTTTCATTTTAATACTTATAGTTACCTGGAAATTCTCTGGTTTGTCTCCTTGTTTTGCTTGGTGAGTTGCTTTGAGACTGTAAGCCCCATGAAGGCAAAGATCTTGCCTGTAATTATGTACTACTGTAACCAAAGCGCCGAGAATACCCCTAGAACATTGATATGTTCAGTAGAAACTTGAGTGAGTTAATTACTCAGTTTTCTAAGTGAATATAACTTACTGATGTCCTACTGTCTGCCAGGTCCAATGCAACATTGATTGGGAATCAAAAATGAGTTTTGCATGGTGGGTCTATACATAGATAGCTTACTGGCTGGTCTGTGTCTTTATCTGGGCATTTGCTTATCAAGCTGTCTTTTAAGGTTTATATTTTACTTTGGAGAAGCAAAATGCATTGATGATATTCATGGGTAGTCAGATAATTTTGGTCCTCTTAAGTATGCATGCATGCCAAGTCGCTCAGTCAAGTGCAGCTGTTTGTGACCCGTGGACGGTAGCCTGCCAGGCTTCTCTGCCCATGGGATTGTCCAGGCAGAAAGACTGGAGTGGGTTGCCATCCGCTCCTCCAGGGGATCCTCTCAACCCAGAGATCGAACTCCTATCTTTCGTCTTCTACATTGGCAGGCAGGCTCTTTACCACTAGCGCTCTCTGGGAAGCCCTGTAATTATACTCTATGTTTGTTTCCAAGGACTCTTAAAATTTAGCTCCTCTTGTTATACACATTTATTCACTTTAATAAGGCTTTATCCAGCAGGCACACACTCACGCTTTTTACTGCTTATTATGGAGTGTACACGTGAGAGTAAGATGCTTACCCTGACTTCAAGGAATGTGAAATTTTGTAGGGGGAGATAAACTTTATAGTCTGATAAACATGAAATAAAGCTGTATCATATAAATTTCACTAAAAAGACAACAAATGACACAGAAAAAGGAGCAGTCACGCGTCACGCAGAGAGGAGATGAACAGGAGATGCTCCTTTAACAGATGAGCTTCCTCTTGGGTTTTAAGAACTGTGTCAGTTTTGACAGATGGAGGAAATGGCAAGGGGGTCAGAGGAGTTTCCAGATGGAAGTCCTGGAACAGACCTCTAGCTGGAAGCCCTGGAAGGTTTTGGTAGGTGAGGGAGCCCCTGGGGTTTTCTGAGCTGGGGACAGTGTCTCAGCAGTGCAGGCTAGATGTCTTTTAGCGGGATAGATTGGAGTGAAGACAGAGTGGAGCAGGCAGACCAGTCGTTAGCAGCCCTTTGTGAAAGGAAGTCCAGAGGAAATGGAATAATGGTTTGGTAGAGTGGTAGTTTCCCTAAACAAATATCTTTAGGACACATGTGGAGACACCATTGTGTACCCACAAGGGACACGTTTATCCTGAATTAGAGTTGATCCATTCTTCAGACCTAGACTTTTTTATACTCATGAGCCTTAGAAAGCATCACTATGAATAAAGCTAGTGGAGGTGATGGAATTCCAGTTGAGCTGTTTCAAATCCTGAAAGATGATGCTGTGAAAGTGCTTCACTCAGTATGCCAGCAAATTTGGAAAACTCAGCAGTGGCCACAGGACTGGAAAAGGTCAGTTTTCATTCCAATTCCAAAGAAAGGGAATGCCAAAGAATGCTCAAACTACCACACAATTGCACTCATCTCACATGCTAGTAAAGTAATGCTCAAAATTCTCCAAGCCAGGCTTCAGCAATACGTGAACCGTGAACTTCCTGATGTTCAAGCTGGTTTTAGAAAAGGCAGAGGAACCAGAGGTCAAATTGCCAACATCCACTGGATCATGGAAAAAGCAAGAGAGGTCCAGAAAAACATCTATTTCTGCTTTATTGACTATGCCAAAGCCTTTGACTGTGTGGATCACAATAAACTGTGGAAAATTCTGAAAGAGATGGGAATACCAGAGCACCTGACCTGCCTCTTGAGAAATCTGTATGCAGGCCAGGAAGCAACAGTTAGAACTGGACGTGGAACAACAGACTGGTTCCAAATAGGTAAAGGAGTACGTCAAGGCTGTATATTGTCACCCTGCTTATTTAACTTATATGCAGAGTACATCATGAGAAACGCTGGACTGGAACAAACACAAGCTGGACTCAAGATTGCTGGAGAAATATCAATAGCCTCAGATATACAGATGGCACCACCCTTATGGCAGAAAGTGAAGAGGAACTAGAAAGCCTCTTGATGAAAGTGAAAGAGGTGAGTGAAAAAGTTGGCTTAAAGCTCAACATTCAAAAATGAA
>SJYW01031844.1:230803-251120 GCA_006410735.1 Raphicerus campestris | reverse complement strand
GACACGACTGAGCGACTAAACTGAACTGGTACCTTAGGAGCATCTCTGGGCTAACATGTATGAATATTTAAAATTTTAACAGGCAGGGGAAATAGCCCTTTAAAAAGGTTGTTCCATTGTGCACCCGCCCATGTGGAAGGGTATGTTTCCTTGTGTCTCATACACCTTGCCGGTCTGTATTTAACTTCTCAATGTTTGTCTGTTAGGCAAACTGGAATTTGTTACTGAAGAAGAAAGAGAAAGTATGATTGCATAGAAAACCATTAGTTTCAGCCTTACAATTAATTTTCTTTTCAATATTATATCACTCTTTTCTTCTTTCTTGACTTATAAGGTAACTTGAAAAAGTTCAGCATGCTGTTGGATAACAGAAGAGACAGGGATATCCGTTTCTTATTCCTGGCCTTAGTTTTCACTAGTAAATGTGATTTATTTTCTTTAGCTTCCATATTGAGTCCAGAATGTTTCTTAGTTTGCTTTGAGTTTTGTTTTTGTTTTAATCAGAGATGGGAGCTGTATAATGTTGCCTGAGGTCCTCCTATGTTTTTTTTCTCCTTTTGTATGTATTATAGTGAATTGCACTAATATATTTTTAGTATTGAAACACTATTGCATTCTTGGAATAAATATTTGGTGATGGTGAAATTGATTTGCTACTATTTTTATAGGATTTTTATAAATTTTATTGAAGTATAGTTGATTCAAGTTGCTACTATTTTTCCTTTCCATTTTTTACTATATGTTTGTAGAGAAAATTGACTTGTTTTCATATTGCCCTTGCTGGCTTTGACATAGGAGTTATTTTGGCATTATAAAATAATTACGATAGCCTTTTCACTTTTTCCATACAACAGAACAGTTGCTGCAAGCTGGAAATTATCTTCTGCTGAAAGGAGTATGGAAATTCATTCAAACTTTTAACAGCTAACTTTTTAGATATGTTTCATCTCTTCTATTGTTTTTGAACTTTTTGATGTCTCTTATTTTATGCCAATTTTGATAATGTTTTCCTAATAGCATTATTTGCCTCAATTTTCAAATGTGTTGAGTCAACTTCTCGCAGAGCTCTATCATTTTTGTAAGCTCACAGCCATTTTTAGTGCCCCTTTCTATTCTTTGTTTCTTCTTCCTCCTTTTATTGAAATTGATTTGCCAGACCATCTGGATTTTATGTAAATACTTCTATTTTTAAGTGTTGGCAACTAATTTGATTTTTTAAAAAATTAACTGAATTGTCCTGACAAAATACTGGCACTGGCCAGATCTGAACTGCTAATGATTCAAAACTATATCCCTTCTTCTTTCTAGTAGGAAGAGCTTCATTTTTAACAAATGTTTAAACTCTCATTTTACTTCCAGTGATGAGTTATTCAGAAGCTACAGTCTCTCCAGATAAGACTAGAATCAAAGGGAACTTCCAGTTTTTCCTTCCTTTCTTTCCTAACATTTCTCGTGTTGATTGCACCTGGGATTTAAATTAAAATTTGTCATTGCAATTTAAAAAATTTGTAATATGCATTTATTTGCACTTAACCTTACAGTTTACTGTTTTCTTCACTCCCCATCCTTCCACGTTCCATTGTCCTCTTATATTTGTTTTCATTCTACTGTAGTATCTCCCGTAGTAATTATTTTAGATAGTGTCCGAGGGTGATAACCTTTGAGTTTCACATACTTGAAAATGTCTTTATTTTGCTTTTACATACAAATTATACAGCTTAGGAGCATCAAATTTTAAGCTCAAATTAGTGTATCTCATAACTTTAAAGGTACGTTTCCATTATCCTCTTGTATCAGTTATTAGTGAGAATTCTGTTTAAACCTAATACTGATTTTGTTTTCTTCAGTGTTTATAATGGAAGCTTAGTGGGTTTTTTTCTTTCTTCTTATTCTTAGTGTTCCCAGACTGACTCTTATCTGTATCCTCTGTACTTATCATCTCTTTGATTTTGAGGGCTAATGTCTTTATTTATAGTTGAGAAATGTTCTGTTAATTTTTTTGAAACATTTCCTCTAGTTGGCTGTATCTGTTCTGTTTCAGGAATTATTATATAAGTATTTAAAGATTTATATCTATCATTGAGGTCTCCATGTTTTTCTTTCAAGCTCTGATGTTTTTTCTTCTTTTGCTGCTTTCTTATATACTTTCTTTGCTCAGTTTTACAGCATACATCCTCACTGTTTTTAAATTGAGTTTATATACTTTAAAATGTACAGATCAGGACTTCGCTGAACATCCAGTGGCTCAGACTCCACACTCCCAGTGCAGGGAGCCCAGGTTCAGCCCTTGGTCAGGGAGCTGGATCCCACATCCCACAAAGAGTCTGCACACCGCAAGGAAGATCAGGGATCCCGTGCTCTGCAATGAAGACCCAGTACAGCCAAATAAATAAAATGCTGTAAAANGACACGACTGAGCGACTAAACTGAACTGGTACCTTAGGAGCATCTCTGGGCTAACATGTATGAATATTTAAAATTTTAACAGGCAGGGGAAATAGCCCTTTAAAAAGGTTGTTCCATTGTGCACCCGCCCATGTGGAAGGGTATGTTTCCTTGTGTCTCATACACCTTGCCGGTCTGTATTTAACTTCTCAATGTTTGTCTGTTAGGCAAACTGGAATTTGTTACTGAAGAAGAAAGAGAAAGTATGATTGCATAGAAAACCATTGGTTTCAGCCTTACAATTAATTTTCTTTTCAATATTATATCACTCTTTTCTTCTTTCTTGACTTATAAGGTAACTTGAAAAAGTTCAGCATGCTGTTGGATAACAGAAGAGACAGGGATATCCGTTTCTTATTCCTGGCCTTAGTTTTCACTAGTAAATGTGATTTATTTTCTTTAGCTTCCATATTGAGTCCAGAATGTTTCTTAGTTTGCTTTGAGTTTTGTTTTTGTTTTAATCAGAGATGGGAGCTGTATAATGTTGCCTGAGGTCCTCCTATGTTTTTTTTCTCCTTTTGTATGTATTATAGTGAATTGCACTAATATATTTTTAGTATTGAAACACTATTGCATTCTTGGAATAAATATTTGGTGATGGTGAAATTGATTTGCTACTATTTTTATAGGATTTTTATAAATTTTATTGAAGTATAGTTGATTCAAGTTGCTACTATTTTTCCTTTCCATTTTTTACTATATGTTTGTAGAGAAAATTGACTTGTTTTCATATTGCCCTTGCTGGCTTTGACATAGGAGTTATTTTGGCATTATAAAATAATTACGATAGCCTTTTCACTTTTTCCATACAACAGAACAGTTGCTGCAAGCTGGAAATTATCTTCTGCTGAAAGGAGTATGGAAATTCATTCAAACTTTTAACAGCTAACTTTTTAGATATGTTTCATCTCTTCTATTGTTTTTGAACTTTTTGATGTCTCTTATTTTATGCCAATTTTGATAATGTTTTCCTAATAGCATTATTTGCCTCAATTTTCAAATGTGTTGAGTCAACTTCTCGCAGAGCTCTATCATTTTTGTAAGCTCACAGCCATTTTTAGTGCCCCTTTCTATTCTTTGTTTCTTCTTCCTCCTTTTATTGAAATTGATTTGCCAGACCATCTGGATTTTATGTAAATACTTCTATTTTTAAGTGTTGGCAACTAATTTGATTTTTTAAAAAATTAACTGAATTGTCCTGACAAAATACTGGCACTGGCCAGATCTGAACTGCTAATGATTCAAAACTATATCCCTTCTTCTTTCTAGTAGGAAGAGCTTCATTTTTAACAAATGTTTAAACTCTCATTTTACTTCCAGTGATGAGTTATTCAGAAGCTACAGTCTCTCCAGATAAGACTAGAATCAAAGGGAACTTCCAGTTTTTCCTTCCTTTCTTTCCTAACATTTCTCGTGTTGATTGCACCTGGGATTTAAATTAAAATTTGTCATTGCAATTTAAAAAATTTGTAATATGCATTTATTTGCACTTAACCTTACAGTTTACTGTTTTCTTCACTCCCCATCCTTCCACGTTCCATTGTCCTCTTATATTTGTTTTCATTCTACTGTAGTATCTCCCGTAGTAATTATTTTAGATAGTGTCCGAGGGTGATAACCTTTGAGTTTCACATACTTGAAAATGTCTTTATTTTGCTTTTACATACAAATTATACAGCTTAGGAGCATCAAATTTTAAGCTCAAATTAGTGTATCTCATAACTTTAAAGGTACGTTTCCATTATCCTCTTGTATCAGTTATTAGTGAGAATTCTGTTTAAACCTAATACTGATTTTGTTTTCTTCAGTGTTTATAATGGAAGCTTAGTGGGTTTTTTTCTTTCTTCTTATTCTTAGTGTTCCCAGACTGACTCTTATCTGTATCCTCTGTACTTATCATCTCTTTGATTTTGAGGGCTAATGTCTTTATTTATAGTTGAGAAATGTTCTGTTAATTTTTTTGAAACATTTCCTCTAGTTGGCTGTATCTGTTCTGTTTCAGGAATTATTATATAAGTATTTAAAGATTTATATCTATCATTGAGGTCTCCATGTTTTTCTTTCAAGCTCTGATGTTTTTTCTTCTTTTGCTGCTTTCTTATATACTTTCTTTGCTCAGTTTTACAGCATACATCCTCACTGTTTTTAAATTGAGTTTATATACTTTAAAATGTACAGATCAGGACTTCGCTGAACATCCAGTGGCTCAGACTCCACACTCCCAGTGCAGGGAGCCCAGGTTCAGCCCTTGGTCAGGGAGCTGGATCCCACATCCCACAAAGAGTCTGCACACCGCAAGGAAGATCAGGGATCCCGTGCTCTGCAATGAAGACCCAGTACAGCCAAATAAATAAAATGCTGTAAAAATAAAGCGTAAAGCCCCAAAGTGCTTAACACTGATTAAGATACAGAGCAGTGGTCAGGTTCCAAGAGGCCTCCTGGGGCCCCTTTCTGGGCAGTCTCTGCCCCTCACTGGAGACCACCATTCTAAGAGCTTGCTTGGTTTGAACTTCACATGCATGGAATCAGTTCACTCCTTTGCGTCTGGTTTCTTTCTGTGAGGCTTTTTCTCATGCTGTTGCCTGTCTCAATAGTTTGTTCCTTTATGAGAAGTGTTTCATTATATGAATATAATTTGTTTGTCCAGACTTACTGATAAGCTTTTGGACTATTGAGAAAAATCACTTTGAACATTCTTGTTACAAGTATTTTATGGACATACGCACTAATTTCTCTTTAACTATTCACTGTTAGGTCGCGTTTGTTTCTTAGCCTATCCAATTTTTAATTTAAAAAATTTGGGGTCATTTCTAAGATCTATTTTTGGTTTTCTGTGTATGATATACATGAAGGGTGATTTGTTCTACTGAATGTATTATTTCTTTTTATTCTCTTTTCTCTCCTATGGACTGGGTTATTTTCGTGAGTCCTATTTGGGTCTCTCTTTCATATGGTAGTTCGCGTTGTGTCTTCACCTTTGTCTTTGAGTTTAAGACGGTTTAGCGACTCTTGTGCACCTCTCCCCTGAGGGTGAGAAAAAGGCGAAAGAGCTTGATGGTGCTGCTCCGGCTTTGGGGACTCTCCTGGACATGCCTGCTCCCGGAGCCCTGCGGCTGGTCACCCGGCCCCCTCGGGTGTGAGGGAGGCTCCGTGGGCTGTGGGGGCGCCCCTGGGTCCCCTCGGGGGTGAGGAGGCTTCGTCGCAGTGAGGGGGGGCGTTGGGCGCAGACGCACAGGGCTGGCGCCCACCAGCAACCACCGCTCCTGCCGCCCTGGCTCCTCGCGCCCTGCAGCTGTCCTTCACCTTTTTTTGTAGCAATCTAGATTTTGTCATTTACGTATTTCCTTTTCACTTAGATCAAGTTCTGTTTTCTACCAGCTTTGTGAATTTTTTGTTTTCAAATTTATTTTTGATGTTTGTCTGGACTTGGAGCCGCGGAGGAGGTGTCCATGGGCTCCCTGGTGGCTCGGGGTAGAGTCCCCCAGCAGCACAGGAGCCGCAGGCCCCTCAGTCGGAAGCCCCCCTGGAAGAGCACACAGCAGCCACTGCAGAGGGGCCCCTGGGTTGGGGAGCCCCAAGGGAAGAGCGCACAGCAGCCCCTGCAGAGAGGTCCCCTGGAGAAACCCAGGGGCAGGGGAGCCCGGCAGCCGCAGCTCCTGGCACCACACAGAGGCAGATACTGCCGGCAGGAGGCTCCAGGCAGTCCTCTTCTGCCGTCTTGATCCCCTCCCTCCGTTAATGAAGGGTCAGACAATAGCAGTAACTTCTCTGTTATAAACATGGTTAAACACTAGAGCTATTAAGAGAGAAGGCCCTTTATTCAAAGTTCTTAAAAAATGTGAGTTTTGGTCCTCTTTCTGTTACCATTCACCTGTGGTGGTGGTGTAGTCACTAAGTCTAACTCTTGCAACTCATAGACTAGCCTCCAGCCTCCTCTGTCCATGGGATGATGCTCCAGGCAAGAATACTGGAGTGGTTTGCCATGCCCTTCTCCAGGGAACTCTTCCTGACCCAGGGATCGAACCTGCAGAACTTATGTCTCCTGCACTGCAGGCAGATTCTTTACAGACTGAGCTATGAGGAAATCCCAGCATTTACTTGTAGTCCTTCCCAGTTATAAGAGTTTGGCTCTTTAACCTCCCAAGGCTGTAAGGCAGCAGTTCCCAACCTTTTTGGCAGCAGAGACTGATCTCATGGAAGACAATTTTTCCACGGACTGAGGTAGGGGGTACGGTTTTGGGATGATTCAAGCACATTACATTCTATTATTATTACATCAGCTCCATCTCAGATCATCAGGCATTAGATCCTGGAGGTTGAGGACCCCTGCTGTAAGGCATTGGGTCTTCAAATTAAGAGTGCATATTTCTGTTCCTTTTGCTGTTGCTGCTGCTGCTGCTAAACTGCTTCAGTTGTGTCTGACTCTGCGATCTCATAGACGGCTGCCCACCAGGCTCCCCCATCCCCTGGATTTTCCAGGCAAGAGTACTGGAGTGGGGTGCCATCGCCTTCTCCATTACTTTTGCTGTAAACAATATTTTGATAGATTGAAAGTATCAGTTTTAAATGAAAATCTCCACTTGACTGAATTTCCATTTTCAGGAGATGTGCTCACATACCCCAAAATACACTATTGGAAAAATTTTCCTAACTTTTTAATTTTCATTAGATTTTAACATGTGGATGATAAACTTTGAGAAACTGGATTTTATGGATATAACACATGAAGTTCCATGAGTAATGAGGTATTTGAATCCTGGAGAAGTCAGCTGTGGCTTTGGAGGCCTCAGGCTTTTAACACTTAAACTGAAATCTAGTAGAAGTTGAAAAAAGTCCTTGGCTTGTTCTTGTAGCAACTGGCTGAAAAATATCCATTGACTAAGACAGTGGCATGTGGCTATGCTATGTCATAAAGCGTTAGGAGCATAATACATCATAGAGACTCCCTGCAAACTGATTTTCTGGGATTAGAGGTAATGTTTCACTCAGCCAGTTGCCTGTTACAATTTCCACTAACTTGAAGCCATTTTATTTTTATTTCTCTTTTTACCTTCCTTTCAGATTTACTTCTAATAAGATTTACAGTGACTTCCATTTTGGTAAGGAATAATAAATTTCAGCAGCTCCAAAAGGATAAAGAATCAGTATTAACTTGTAATCAATACAGTTTTTAGGTATTTACTACCCCTCCCCCCCAAATTATGAATTTTTAAATACTTGTCATTAGCAGCAGTAGCAGCAGCATGAAACTCAGTCACGTTTTTCTTTTTTTATTTTATATTACAGAAGTATTTGTATCTCTCAACTTTGGCTTCTACACTGCATGTACCATTTCATACATTTTAAAGTGTCACTTTACTTTTATTGATGCTTAGAGGACCAAATGGTTACAAACTGCTTCTTACTGGTGAGAGCCAGGCGGCACCAGTGGTAANTGCAGAGGTTAAAGCGTCTGCCTGCAATGTTGGAGACGTGGGTTCAACCCCTGGGTCGGGAAGATCCCCTGGAGAAGGAAATGGCAACCCACTCCAGTATTCTTGCCTGGAGAATCCCATGGATGGAGGAGCTTGGTGGGCTACAGTCCATGGGTCGCAAAGAGTCGGACACAACTGAGCAACGTCACTTTCACTTTCATTTTGTATGTGCATATGTACCATATTTGGCTCATCAGTGTTTTTGTATCACTAAAATAGAAAAAAAATATTGCCAATGAAGCTGACTTATTGAAAGAAACATTTTATCACTTACTACTTGATGTGTAGAAAGAAAAATAAAAGAAAAATTAGCTAAGATATTTCTAAAATCTCTTCACATTTAGAGTAAATTCTTCTTGAATCACTACTTGGATGATACTCAGCTTTCTCTGAATAATATCATCCTCTATGCCATTGAAAGTACTGATGAAAGAGCACTTCTTTAAAGTATGCTCTGCCATTATCTCTGGAACTTTCTTCCAAGTTGTTCATATCCACTGTTATCAGTTCTGACACTGACACTTTCTTGATTTATTCAGAAAGTGAATGGAATGTTTACAGAAGACTCATTCTTAAGGCAGCTCCTAACATGCTTTGCTTAATGCACCTTTACAGGATCGTAGTTGTCCATGCATGCCATTAAGAATAACAGCCCATTTTTTTGCATATTTAATGAGTGGCAACAGAAGCCTATATGCTGTCTAGAGAACAGAGGTTTTTATGATAAAGTCAATTGTTAGAAGCGACTCTATTTCATGTAATAAAGTATGGAAAAATACAACTTGATGGTGAAATGCAAGTTCATTTTTAACTACTACATAGTATTCCATTTTAAAATCTATAACATCTCTCTGTCTACTCTTGGATGTTGTTTTCTTTCTTGCTGTTCTCTTTCATTTGACAAACCTTTGTACTTTCATAAATTGTGTCATCATAATGTCTAAAACTGGTAGCTTGTGAGGTTTTTGTAAAATAGGTATAACAATTCAAATATGTTAAACTTTAATATATGATTAAAATAAATAACTAAATTAATGACAGTGTAATTGTTAGGTGAAAATTGTAGTCTCCTCTCTTTAAACATCCTATTATCACCATCAGTTGCTTAAATACTGTACTGTATATCTCACTTATAACTGTAAACCAGATTTTCAAAATTTACATTGATAGCAGATGATTGTGGGCAACAAATATTTCAAATTTGGCTTTGACATTTTTAAACTTAAATATAAATATGGATTTGTTAAATATTAATCAATATATTCATTTAAAGGGCTTATATTGGTAGTTTGATATTGCAAGGCACTATATTGGCTAATATGAGAAATATGAAGATGGAACTAATATGAACTAACAAGTTGCTCAGCCTTCTCATTATGGCCCTTTCTCAGAGTCGTTCCTTGCCTCTCGCTCGTCGCCTCAGCATTGGGGGTGCGGCTGTAGGCTGTGTGCCGGGCACAGCAGGACGACCCCCCCCCCCCGGGACACTTCCTGCAGAGCTGCACTCGCCTCTTGGGAGTCCCGCGGGGGAGCTCCTGAGCCTACCATCTCCTGGACAGGCAGAAGGGCCTCGAGGAAGAGAAAGACATTACCTCTTCTTGAAATTTTTTTGCTCATTTGAAAGTTAAACATGCTAATGCCTTTCCAGTATTGCTGAACCCTATGGAAATAAGTAAGATTATAGTCAGATTTTTTTTGCCCATCTAGTTTACATTTTTTTTGTTTCTGATCTATGAAAAAGATCTTTATTGTAGTGAAAGTGAAAGGTGCTCAGTTTTGTCTGGCTCTTTTCAATCCCATGGACTACTAGCCTGCCAGGCTCCTCTTCAAAAAACAGCAAATTCACTTTATCACAAAATCATATATGGAACATAACTATACATCAGTAGACTCTATAATCTTGTCATATATTACACAGGCTGGAAATACTGGATGTTTTCTGATTTCTTTTTAACATTTTATACATGGTACATATGGAATATCTGTCACTAAAATAAGAGCTGTATCACATACTGTTCTTTTGGCTGGAGCATTAAAATAAAGCCCTACTGCATGAAACTGAAATGAATGAAAATTGTCTTAAAATGATCATGGTATACCAGAATGAAAAAAGCCCTATATTTCAAACTGTGCAGAAATAAGCACGCTAATGAGCAGCTGAGCATAACTGGGAAAATGAAACACAGGCGCAGCCTGAGGCGCCCGTGCGTCTCTGCGTTTCGGTGACCCTGCTGACGCCGGCTTTTCAGTCTCCACCGCGTCCGCACGACGCACAGGTTGCCAGTGTGGCTGCGTGGAGGTCAGAATGCCTTGGTACTTTTCTGACTTAATTGTTCGGTAACATAATGTGTCATCTTGCTAAAAAATTTATAAACACACTTAAAAGTGCTGCGAAAATTGAGGTTCCCATGCACACTGATGCCACCCACTGTACCGTGCACGTGGCTCCGGGGGTTGCAATGTCTTAATTCATTCAGCACTCATGCTTTTAATGTAGATCATTTCTCACATCTGTGGGTTTTTTTTTTTCATGACTATAATTTTAACTCTGCTGTGCTCTTAGAATGAAGTGACATAGTCATCTGTTTCATCGGTGGTCCCCTTGAAGGTGGGTTGTTCATGTTCCTTGTCAGAGCTATTATGATCAGAATGACACAATTAATGCTTTTTATTGCAGATAAATCTCTGCTCTATACGTTGTATAGGTACAACGTGTGATAATCTCTGTGGTTTCCATGTGGTAATCCATTTTTCTGATAAATTAATGAGAGTTTCAGTACTCTGTTGAGGAGGATCCTATGTCACTTTCAGATTTGCTGTGTGTAGCTGTGATGCTGCCATTGACCTTGGCTGGAATGAATGGAACACTCATCATAATCTGTCACCGGCTGTGCCATTCTGACCAGAATACAAAATATATATTAGACTAGGAACACACTTCTGTAAGAAAAANCGCGGGGGAGCTCCTGAGCCTACCATCTCCTGGACAGGCAGAAGGGCCTCGAGGAAGAGAAAGACATTACCTCTTCTTGAAATTTTTTTGCTCATTTGAAAGTTAAACATGCTAATGCCTTTCCAGTATTGCTGAACCCTATGGAAATAAGTAAGATTATAGTCAGATTTTTTTTGCCCATCTAGTTTACATTTTCTTTGTTTCTGATCTATGAAAAAGATCTTTATTGTAGTGAAAGTGAAAGGTGCTCAGTTTTGTCTGGCTCTTTTCAATCCCATGGACTACTAGCCTGCCAGGCTCCTCTTCAAAAAACAGCAAATTCACTTTATCACAAAATCATATATGGAACATAACTATACATCAGTAGACTCTATAATCTTGTCATATATTACACAGGCTGGAAATACTGGATGTTTTCTGATTTCTTTTTAACATTTTATACATGGTACATATGGAATATCTGTCACTAAAATAAGAGCTGTATCACATACTGTTCTTTTGGCTGGAGCATTAAAATAAAGCCCTACTGCATGAAACTGAAATGAATGAAAATTGTCTTAAAATGATCATGGTATACCAGAATGAAAAAAGCCCTATATTTCAAACTGTGCAGAAATAAGCACGCTAATGAGCAGCTGAGCATAACTGGGAAAATGAAACACAGGCGCAGCCTGAGGCGCCCGTGCGTCTCTGCGTTTCGGTGACCCTGCTGACGCCGGCTTTTCAGTCTCCACCGCGTCCGCACGACGCACAGGTTGCCAGTGTGGCTGCGTGGAGGTCAGAATGCCTTGGTACTTTTCTGACTTAATTGTTCGGTAACATAATGTGTCATCTTGCTAAAAAATTTATAAACACACTTAAAAGTGCTGCGAAAATTGAGGTTCCCATGCACACTGATGCCACCCACTGTACCGTGCACGTGGCTCCGGGGGTTGCAATGTCTTAATTCATTCAGCACTCATGCTTTTAATGTAGATCATTTCTCACATCTGTGGGTTTTTTTTTTTCATGACTATAATTTTAACTCTGCTGTGCTCTTAGAATGAAGTGACATAGTCATCTGTTTCATCGGTGGTCCCCTTGAAGGTGGGTTGTTCATGTTCCTTGTCAGAGCTATTATGATCAGAATGACACAATTAATGCTTTTTATTGCAGATAAATCTCTGCTCTATACGTTGTATAGGTACAACGTGTGATAATCTCTGTGGTTTCCATGTGGTAATCCATTTTTCTGATAAATTAATGAGAGTTTCAGTACTCTGTTGAGGAGGATCCTATGTCACTTTCAGATTTGCTGTGTGTAGCTGTGATGCTGCCATTGACCTTGGCTGGAATGAATGGAACACTCATCATAATCTGTCACCGGCTGTGCCATTCTGACCAGAATACAAAATATATATTAGACTAGGAACACACTTCTGTAAGAAAAAATGGTGGCATGCAAAATGCAACAAAATCCAAATTAGAACAATGATAGTGACATCTAAGAGTTAGACGGTTCTTGGTTTTGTACATAGCAGCATTTGACATCTCACTTTAATCACTATAATAGCTCTTTTGAGGTAATTCTTAGCATTTTCTCTTTGTAAAGATGAAGAGGTGGTGCTCCAGAGAATGTATAACTTTACACTCCAGGATCATATGGCTGTGCAGTTTGGTATCTGGCAATACCATATAGAAAATTTTTACTCATTAACTTATAGCAAACTGATTTTTGCTTCTGTGTCCATATTACAGGAATACTAAATATGAAATTAAATTAACATAGTAATTATGAACACTGGTAGTACTTTAATAAATTATGTAGCAGATTTTATATACTGCTTTCCATTTAACAAGGCTTTGAAGCCCAGAATATTCCACATGTAGAAGAGTTTGCCCAAAATCACATGACTGTTAAGTTTCAAAGCCAGGACTTAAACCCAGTTCCTCGTGCTGCGATTCATGGGGTCGCAAAGAGTTGGACATGACTGAGCGACTGAACTGAACATTAATTAAAAGTTTATGAAAATTTTGCTGGTTTAAGTACTTCATTAATCACTAATATTGTAAGTTGCTTTTTTAATGTAGCATTTCTAATAGCCAAATATCCAAATATAGAACACTAAAGATTAATCCTGTTAAGAACTTGTGAATTGACACTAGAAAAACCAGGGGTTTCCCTGGGGCTCAGTGGTAAAGAATCGACCTGCCAGTGCAGGGGACACGGGTTCGATCCCTGGTCCAGGAATGGCCCACGTGCCTCTGACCAGCTCAGCTCATTTGCTGCAGCCGCTGGGCCTGCGCCTGAGAGCCTGGCCTCTGCAGGGGAAGCCGCTGCCGCGAGGAGCGCACCCCACAACTGCTGGAGGAGAGCAGCCCGCTTACAGCAGCGGAAGAAAGCTGTGCAGCAGCCAAGGCCCTGAGCAGCCAAAAGTAAATACGTTTTAAGAAGATATTAACAAAGCAGAACTGCTAATAAATCTCATTTCTTGATTCCTTAATGGGTGAAGCTCTTTGAAATTAAACTTCAGTGTTGTAGACAGGTTCATTTCCTGATGCTCTCTCTGTCTGTCTGTCTCTCTCTGTCTCTCTTGCTCACTCTTCCCTCAGCAAAGCATTTAACCTTTGTGTGTGTTCCTGAGACTCTTTTGGAAGTCACAGGTAATCAGATTCCATGACCTCTTTGACCTATTTTTTTAAAAGATTGCTGATTAGTGGGAATATTAGTGTCTTTTGATAACTGTCTCACTGAACATTAACTGTTCAGTTTTTCTTTTTGTCAGATTCCTACAGACAGAAGACTGCTGCACTTTTTTTCTTTCCAGAAGGATAAACAGGTCGCTAGGGAGGAAACCTGAATACTGTTCAGAATAGACAGATGGTACTTAAGTAGGAGAGATGGGTCACGCCAGAAAAGGCAGGCTAGGAACACCCAGAGAAAGTTGGTGTGAATTTGAGTGATTTTAGTAAAGTTTAGAAAAGATCAACAAAAAGCTTTGGTTAATAAGTAGAAAATATAACTTTCATATTACATTTTACATGAAATCTTGCATAATTTAGATTTCATATATTGTTTTGAATTTTAATATTGTTAATGGTGATGGAAAGAATTACTAGATATTAATAAAAGTTATTTGCAAGCGTATATAGTATCTACTATCACAGTTATATTATTTTAACTATTTTGTCAAGATGTATTTACATTCTATTTTGTATTTTAATACTTTATAAAGTGATAGGATTAGATTCTTATGTAGTAGTTTGTCTTTCAAATACTATAGCATTTACTAACCTGACTGCTACAGAAAATATAATATCCAAAAAGTGGCCACCTCATATTAAAAAACAAAAATGCATTTTAACCTTTTTATTGCCAAAAACACCCCATAAATGTAGAGAAACAGGTAATTACCAGCACTCCAGGAGCCTCCTGCCTTTCTTTTCCTAATCATATTCCCTTCCTTTCTATGCTGATCAGCTTCCTTACTTTCCTTTGTAATTTTACCATTTGCATATCTAAATAATAGTTTAGTTTTGCCTGTTTTGAATTTTATATAAAGAATTATGCAGTAATACTATTTTGGTTTATTTCTCTTGCTCAAATTAAGTTGTTAAGATATATTCATGTTTTGGGTATTGTTGTAGCTATTTATTTTCATTGCTGTATAGTACTCTATTATAAATATAAACCACAATTTATTTTTCTGTTCTGCTGTTCCTGGAAAGATGGGTTGCTTCCAGGTTTTGGCTGTTACGAATAATGATGCTCTGAACATCTTGTTTTGTAACCCAGTATACATGAGTTTCTCTAGGGTGGATGATCAGAAGCGGAATTGATGCTCATACTGCTAAGTCGCTTCAGTCATGCCTGACTCTGTGTGACCCCATAGACTGCAGCCCACCAGGCTCCCCCGCCCCTGGGATCCTCCAGGCAAGAACACTAGAGTGGGTTGCCATCTCCTTCTCCAATGCATGAAAGTGAAAAGTCAAAGTGAAGTCGCTCAGCCGTGTCTGACTCTTAGCGACCTCATGGACTGCAGCACACCAGGCTCCTCTGTCCATGGGATTTTCCAGGCAAGCGTACTCGAGTGGGGTGCCATTGCCGTCTCCGTAGGGGATGTGTAATTTCACTTTATTAGATAATGTTCAGTTTTTTTCCCAAAGATATTATATCTACTGAAAGCACCACCGATACTGTATGAGAGTCTGAATTGCTTTGTGAGTTTGACAGACTACAGTATTTTGATTTGGTGCCTCAGTTAATCTTAATTTGCATTTTTATGATTACAAATCATATTGAGCATTGTTTCATCAATTTTTGCCTATTCAGATTTTCTCTTTATGAAGCTTCCGTTCAGGCCTTTGGCCCAGTTTTCTTTTATGTTGGCTGTCTTTTTCATGCTGATTTATGAAAATACATCGGTGTATTTTGGTTTCAAGCTCTTAGTCTCCCTTTTCCTTATAGCAGAGCATAGGACAGAGGGTTTGTCTGCTCTGACTTCATTAGGAAGTGCAGGTCTAGAGAGAAGGCGTGAGGAACAGGATGAGTGACACGGAAAAGCAGGGCAGGAGAGGCAGGAAGCGTCGCTGAGCAGGCTGCCCCGCGTGCAGCGGCCTGCTCCGTCTCGGGCTTGTCCACAAGAGCGGGAACTGCCTCTCAGGATCTTCCAGTGCAGGAGAGAAAAGGGGAAAGACTTACCTGCTAGCTGTTGTTTTACTGCTGGCCAAAGGCCCACCCAGAGGGTATTAACTGACCCACACTTCTGGGTTGCACATACGTGGTGCTGAGTGGTATCTGCTGGTGCAGTGGGAAAGGTCATGGTGGCTGGAGAGGCTGAAACACAGGTATGAGGTAAGCTATCCAGGTTTCACAGGGGCTTTATTTTTTGAGAATACCAGATATCCTCCTCACCAGCCCCTTAAGGTAATGACCTGTCACAATCTCTAGAAGACTTGAGGCAGGAGGGATAGTGAGGCAAGTAGCAATCGCCACTGTTGCAGGTAATCCCAGCACTGCAGTCTATGTGCACTGGGGATCTCTCTCAGCACCAGCTCTAGACTTTCTCTTACTCTTTGGACAACAATTCAGCCAGTCTTGGTTGCCTGCCTGATGAATAGTTTCATATTCCTTAGAGATCTAAACCTTTGTTTTTGATGGCTTACATAGCTGTTGCAGTTGCCCATTCACCATTATCACAGTAAGATGCCAGCAAGTCACCCCTACTGTGTAGCAGAAACTCTAGCTCCTCTTGATGATTAAGGTTGATTACCCCTGATAATGTAGTAACTCATTTGTCTGTTGAGCTTTAAGTATGAGGAACGTTGCAGTATCTCCTGAGGAGGTAGTATCTTCCTAGGAGCCCAGCCCTGGCAGAGGGTAAGCTTGTGGGGACAGGAAGTACAGATTCTACAGTGGCCACTGGGAGTATTGATGAGAAAAGCCAATCCTGCCTCTCTCCTTGAATACCCAGACTTGTGCATTCCAAACATTGGTTTAATATTTAAACCTTCGTTGGGCTTCCCTTGTGGCCGAACTGGTAAAGGATCCACCTGCAATGTGGGAGACCCCGGTTCGATCCCTGGGTTGGAAAGACCCCCTGGAGAAAGGAAAGACTACCCACTCCAGTATTCTGATCTGGAGAATTCCATGGATGTGGGGTCGCGAAGAGTGGGACATGACTGAGGGATTTTTACTTTGGAGAATAGACACCCCTCAGTTTAGTTCATTTCAGTCGCTCAGTCGTGTCTGACTCTTTGTGACCCCATGAATTGCAGCACACCAGGCCTCCCTGTCCATCACCAACTCCCGGAGTTCACTCAAACTCACGTCCATCGAGTCAGTGATGCCATCCAGCCATCTCATCCTCTGTCATCCCCTTCTCCTGCCCCCTATCCTTCCCAGCATCAAAGTCTTTTCCAATGAGTCAAGTTTTCGCATGAGGTGGCCAAAGTACTGGAGTTTCAACTTTAGCATCAGTCCTTCCAGTGAACACCCAGGACTGATCTCCTTTAGGATGGACTGGTTGGATCTCCTTGCAGTCCAAGGGACTCTCAGGAGTCTTCTCCAACACCACAGTTCAAAAGCATCAATTCTTCGGTGCTCAGCTTTTCTTCACAGTCCAACTCTCACATCCATACATGACCACAGGAAAAACCATAGCCTTGACTAGACAGACCTTAGTCGGCAAAGTAATGTCTCTGCTTTTGAATGTGCTATCTAGGTTGCTCATAACTTTTCTTCCAAGGAGTAAGCGTCTTTTAATTTCATGGCTGCAGTCACCATCTGCTGTGATTTTGGAGCTCCCCAAAATAAAGTCTGCCACTGTTTCCACTGTTTCCCCATCTATTTCCCATGAAGTGATGGGACCAGAAGCCATGATCTTCGTTTTCTGAATGTTGAGCTTTAAGCCAACTTTTTCACTCTCCTCTTTCACTTCCATCAAGAGGCTTTTTAGTTCCTCTTCACTTTCTGCCATAAGGGTGGTGTCATCTGCATGTCTGAGGTTGTTGATATTTCTCCCAGCAATCTTGAGTCCAGCTTGTGCTTCTTCCAGCTCAGCGTTTCTCATGATGTATTCTGCATATAAGTTAAATAAGCAGGGTGACAATATACAGCCTTGATGCACTCCTTTTCCTATTTGGAACCAGTCTGTTGTTCCATGTCCAGTTCTAACTGTTGCTTCCTGACCTGCATACAGATTTCTCAAGAGGCAGGTCAGGTGGTCTAGTATTCCCGTCTCTCTCAGAATTTTCCACAGTTTATTGTGATCCACAGAGTCAAAGGCTTTGGCATAGTCAATAAAGCAGAAATAGACATTTTTCTGGAACTCTCTTGCTTTTTCCATGATCCAGTGGATGTTGGCAATTTGATTTCTGGTTCCTCTGCCTTTTCTATAACCAGCTTGAACATCAAGAAGTTCATGGTTCATGTATTGCTGAAGCCTGGCTTGGAGAATTTTGAGCATTACTTTACTAATGTATGAGATGAGTGCAATTGTCAAATTCATGGAATTTTTCCCCGAGCTGGTACTTGAAATAGTTTAATAATTGGTCATCTTTTTGATTTTTTAAGCCACCTACTTTTCATCTTTGAATTAAGACCAGTGATTTTCATGAGCATGCCCCTATTTTCCACCAGCATGAACATTTTTGCACTTTCTTGTCATAAAATGGTCCCCAGACAAACCTCAGAGCCTGAGGCCAAATCCTTATGAACTGTCAACTAGAGGATTAAACCCCAGGCTTTAGGAGTGAGGGAAAAGAGAAGTCAACTAGAAAATGGAGGGGAACTGATATGAAGATGTTTTATTTTGCTGGCAAGCACTGAATGTGACGAGTTGCCCGATTCCATGCAACTATCCCTTGAGAAGCCTTATAAACGCTTCTCAGGACTCTACCTCGGAGGCAGGGATGAGGGCCGAGCACAGAGGAAGGATTTGCCTACTGGCTGTTGAGTTGGTCACAGAGGACTGTTACGGAGTGTTACTGGGCTGAGCCTGTGGATCGCATACCCCTGACCCTGGTGTCAGGAGGGAAGCCCCACAGCAGGAGACGGGAGAGACACTATGCAGACGTTAGGTAAGATGCTGAGAGTTCTCTGCTGTTGATCTTAGGCCCTAAAATCACACTTCTCTCTGAGATTTATATAAAAGGGAATATCTAAAACTTGAGGAACCACACATACAGACTTGGATTTTGTCATGAGACTTGGGCTTATAGCCCAAATGTCATTTAAATTAGGAAAATGCCACATGGCTCCTTATGTTTTTATGAAGAGCTCTAAGGAAAGAATCTCAGAATCTTGTTTCCATGTTTCTGTGGTTTATGTATACATGAGACTGAAAGTTAGAAGTAAAGGAAGCTCAGTTTTTTTAATGAATCACATCTTTATGTCAAATCATTTCATGTTAACATGCATTGGATTTAATGATTGAATGTAGGAGCAGTGTTCATTATGTGTCAAAAAACAAGAGTTTGTAAAATACTGTTAACAGTGGTTATCTCCAGTGCCTGTTATTTTCTTCTTTATGTTTGTCTATTCTTTGTATATTAAATAAGAAATATATTTGTGATCAGAAGAATTATAATGCTCATTTTAAAATGACATAATGGCAAAGGGCTAAGAAAGGACTGATGTTTTCCTATGTAAAAATCAGTTTCTTTCCTGATAGCTATAGACAAACAGTATCACTTTTCTTTAAAGTTAACCAAAGCAAGTGGAAATTCCTGCTCAGTCATGTCTTTCCAGCACCTGTCTCCTTGGTGCCTTATAGTATCTGAAGGCTCAATTAAGATTTTAATCAATCTGTATCTTTAAACTTGTACATAATGTTTTTTTCAAGGTATTTTCATTATCTGCCTTTGAAGTGATACTTATTAATTGTTTGAGATCCTGGGTTTCTCTTGAAAATATGCTGTTTTATAAACATTACACAAAATATATCTTACAGTAACTTTCAGTTGCTTAAGAAAAGAAGATAAAAAGCTGCAATGGCTGTCTGGGGAGGCCTTACAAATAGCTGTGAAAAGAAGAGAGGCGAAAAGCAAAGGAGAAAAGGAAAGATATAAGCATCTGAATGCAGAGTTCCAGAGAATAGCAAGAGGTAAGAAAGCCTTCTACAGCAATCAGTGCAAAGAAATAGAGGAAAAGAACAGAATGGGAAAGACTAGAGATCTCTTCAAGAAAATTAGAGATACCAAGGGAACATTTCATGCAAAGAGGGGCTCGATAAAGGACAGAACTGTACAAAAAAGATCTTCATGACCCAGATAATCATGATGGTGTGATCACTAATCTAGAGCCAGACATCCTGGAATGTGAAGTCAAGTGAGCCTTAGAAAGCATCACTATGAACAAAGCTAGTGGAAGTGATGGAATTCCAATTGAGCTGTTTCAAATCCTGAAAGATGATGCTGTGAAAGTGCTGCAAATTTGGAAAACTCAGCAGTGGCCACAGGACTGGAAAAGGTCAGTTTTCATTCCAATCCCAAAGAAAGGCAATGCCAAAGAATGCTCAAACTACCACACCACTGCGCTCATCTCACACACTAGTAAAGTAATGCTCAAAATTCTCCAAGCCAGGCTTCAGCAATACGTGAACTGTGAACTCCCTGATCTTCAAGCTGGTTTTAGAAAAGGCAGAGGAACCAGAAATCAAATTGCCAACATCCACTGGATCATGGAAAAAGCAAGAGAGTTCCAGAAAAATATCTATTTCTGCTTCATTGAAGAGGCCAAAGCCTTTGACTGTGTGGATCACAATAAACTGTGGAAAATTCTGAGAGAGATGGGAATACCAGACTACCTGACCTGCCTCTTGAGAAATCTGTATGCAGGTCAGGAAGCAACAGTTAGAACTGGACATGGAACAACAGACTGGTTCCAAATAGGAAAAGGAGTGCATCAAGGCTGTATATTGTCACCCTGCTTATTTAACTTCTATGCAGAGTACATCATGAGAAA
>SJYW01031844.1:181541-207644 GCA_006410735.1 Raphicerus campestris | reverse complement strand
CCTCAGATATGCAGATGACACCACCCTTATGGCAGAAAGTGAAGAGGAACTAAAAAGCCTCTTGATGAAAGTGAAAGAGGAGAGTGAAAAAGTTGGCTTAAAGCTCACATTCAGAAAACGAAGATCATGGCATCTGGTCCCATCACTTCATGGGAACTAGATGGGGAAACAGTGTCAGACTTTATTTTGGGGGGCTCCAAAATCACTGCAGATGGTGACTGTAGTCATGAAATTAGAAGACGCTTACTCCTTGGAAGAAAAGTTATGACCAACCTAGATAGCATATTCAAAAGCAGAGACATTACTTTGCCGACTAAGGTCTGTCTAGTCAAGGCTATGGTTTTTCCTGTGGTCATGTATGGATGTGAGAGTTGGACTGTGAAGAAAGCTGAGCACCGAACAATTGCTTTTGAAGTGTGGTGTTGGAGAAGGTTCTTGAGAGTCCCTTGGACTGCAAGGAGATCCAACCAGTCCATTCTGAAGGAGATCAGCCCTGGGATTTCTTTGGAAGGACTGATGCTAAAGGTGAAACTCCAGTACTTTGGCCACTTCATGCGAAGAGTTGACTCATTGGAAAAGACTCTGATGCTGGGAGGAATTGGGGGCAGAAGAAGAAGGGGATGAACGAGGATGAGATGGCTGGATGGCATCACGGACTCAATGGACGTGAGTTTGAGTGAACTCCGGGAGTTGGTGACGGACAGGGAGGCCTGACTTGCTGCGATTCATGGGGTTGCAAAGAGTCGAACACGACTGAGTGACTGAACTGAACTGAATGTCCTGTGTGAAAATTTGTGGTTGGCAGAGGAACAAAGGAAACGCACATTTGCAGTGAATTTTAATTTCCATCACACCATAAATTCACAACCTATGTCATGCTAACACTGCGTGGGTATAATCAGTCAGTCTTACAGTAACCCCAGAGAAAATGTCTTCTCATAATTCTCTCCATGATGTCACCCTCAAAGGTTATGGTGTGTGTAAAATAGATTGACTTTCAGTAAACTCCTGTATCTGTATTATATTTGAATTTATCTAAGTTCTTCTAAGAGTTATGTTTTCAAACTATACAGTGTCAGCCACAGATTATTATAGAAATAAAACTCTCTTGTATAAGACAAGTATATATGGTGTGTAAAATAAGGAGATGTGTAGCAAGAGCTTACCTAGTAAACAGTTTTAGGTTGGATGAGTTGGCAGAGCAAGGACGTGATTACTGTGGAGGTAGTATAACTGATGGTCAGAGGAATATACGCAGTGATTTCTCCTTGTTTAAAAAGCAATAAAAGAGACACCATTGCCACTGACATGTACTCTTTCCCACCACAACATGTATGGAGAAAAAGTATGTGCCACACACTGTTCTGGACCCTTAGAGACAGAGGACCAAGTTGCCAGTCCTTGATCACTGACACACATGTTCAGTTCCTTGTTGAATGCGCTTTCCTGGGAAAACATTCATTTCAAAGTTTTTAGATTTTTTTAAACTCAAGTTTATATGTAAATCTAAATTCTGAAGGAAAATAGCTATACTTATGGAAGATTAGGTTATATTTGGTATCCTTGTGTTTTTGTAACTTTTAAAAATGATTTGCTTTCTTAAAAATGGTGGAAAGTTTGTTCACTCGTTTGTATTTATCTACTTGTTCAATAACCTGTTCATTCACTAATGTATTCAAACAAATACACATAGAAAGCTCACAGTTGTGAATGAAATGGAAATGGTGGTCTCCTCACGTTCTTACAATGGAAAGTCAAGGACTATGTAAATGATGTGTGCGCATTTAAAACCACAGACCTTGTAACCTTAAGCGTGATACTCATAATCCATAAATTTGGGGGAAAAATCACCCCTAATTCCATCACAATTACCTTTGCATAATAATACCTTCTAGTTATTTTATACATACATGTATGCATAATTTTAAATAGCTGCATTAGGGCATGTATATTTTTTACATTCTTTTTTTATTTAACATTTATGTGATATGTTTAAACAGAAGGAACAATGTAAAAGACTCGAGATTGCACATTCTCTCTCATCTTTCATCCTGCGGTTTTCCGAGTCATGACTGAGATATATATTGTTCAGGAGAAAAGCACGACGGTGATATCATAAGAGTACTAGCACTGTCCAAGCTATAGGAAAAGAAAAATTGGTGCACATTGTTCTATAGATGTTGCAAATGGAGCCAATTCCCAGTATATTGTAGAGAATCCAGTGAGGGCTCAGAAGAGCCTCTGAAGCCCTGTGGCAGAATCCCTTGGTGCTTGAGTTCCATGTGCTCAACCTCCTCTTTTAAAAAGCAGATTGCATTCTTCATAAGAGAATTCTAAAAGTTGAGCTATTATTATTATAACTAATTATGAAATTGCTGCAGATGCTGCAGTTCTGTTCAATGTATGAAGCTGATATATTTTTCACTTTAAAAATTCAAGGTAATAAAAAGCTGAATGTCATACAGCTCTGATGTTTATTACAGGGAAATAACTCATCATATAAAGCTTTAGGAGACAAATTTCATTTTAGAAATTTATGACTTTAAAAGCCTATGCAGATCCAAATTTTGAATTAAAAATATATTACCAGCTGCTTATTTGCAGTTGTTCTGACTTTTAAACCTAACTCTTTATAATAATTCTCCAAAATTGGCTTTCCCCTTTTATCCTTTTATTTAAGACTTTAAGGTAGTAAAAGAACCCAGTGGCAAGGGGAGACGGGTTCTTTTCAAATCTGACTTAAATATCTTAAAAGTATGACAGTTTCTCGTGTCCCTTCACATTCAACAGATTTATCATTTATCATTTAGATGCACCACTATGCTCTCTTCCCAATCTGAAATTATTTGTCTATACTCTGTTACTCTAAAATTGTAAGTGAAGCATATTGAATTCTGGCTTAAGTTTAAGAACTCTAGACTGAATGTAACTAAGAGTTACAACAGTGTCTCCTTTAGCCACCAGCTTGGTGCATCATGGTGGTGTACAAGCTGAAATCACCTCAGGTACATATCTGTAAAAGTTCTACCTATAAGGCAGACATTTAGATACTGGGTTAGCCAAAAAGTTTGATCTTTCCATAATATCATCTGGAAAACCTCAATGAACTTTTTGGCCAACCCAATAATTAGTAAAGCTATTATGGAATTATGGCTCATGAAAAATATAGGAAAGAATATTCTACTCTGTAATTCCAAAGTATATCTTGGAAATTACTTGCTGGGAGACAGCTACAATATTTTAAAATATTCAGCAGCTGGGCTTCTCCTCCTTCTCGCAACTGTTGTCTGGGAAACAGAAGGAGCAGGAAGTGAAAAAGGAACCAAGACAACTCACACCAGCAACTTTTTTTCCTGTTGCTCATACTGCCTTTTAAAAAAAATGAGGTTGAAGCATGCAACTAAAATTAGGGTTCTTAAATAAACTATGAGCTCTTTTCTGGCACTGATTTTTGTTCACTGTGAGGTTGGCCATAGTAGCTCCCTTCAAAGAAGAGTTGTTTCTTGTATTACTTTTATCGCATCCATTGTGAAGAGCCCTCCCACCTGGTGAATCAACACATCCGGCACTCCATATATTTATCTTTGTGCATGTGTGTATGACAGCATTTAAGTTCTACTCTCTTAGCAAATTTTAATTAAATACAGTGTTATTAACTATAGTGCGCTTCCCAGGTGGTGCTAGTGGTAAAGAACCCACTGCCAAAGCTGGAGCTTTAGGAGAGATGGGTTTGATACCTGGGTTAGGAAGATCCCCTGGAGGAGGACATGGCAACCCACTCTAGTATTCTGGCCTGGAGAAACTCATAGACAGAGGCGCCTGGTGAGCTGTAAAGACCTGGACACTGCTGAAGTGATTCAGCCGCACACGCCAACTATAGCCGCCATGTCTTACATCAGCTTCTCTGACCGTGTTCATCTTACAGCTGAAAGTCTGCGCCCATTTGCCAGCCCAGTTATTTCCCGACCCCAGCCCTTTTCACTCTCTGTTTCTGTGAGTTTAATTTTTTTTTTTAACTTTTTTGATTCCACATATAAATGATACCATGCAGTATTTGTTTTCTCTGTCTGGCTTATTTTTACTTTTAATTGTTTCACTGATTAATAATATAATACTAAATGAAGGTAGGTCCTCAAAGCTGTTTTTATTTGGCAAGACAACATATTTTCTTTTAGGAAATTTACTTGCTAAAAACACAAGCAAGTAACAACACCCATGTCTTCCTCCAGAAAATAAGCAGCTTTTCTGGCACCCTCTCAAACTCCCACCTCCACCCCTGGGGATATGGCAGATATCAATACATATTCATTGGCCATGCTAGAGAAAGAAGCATCTGGCAGCTCAACATAAGCCTCCTCTGAAAGAAGTCAGGCCTCGCCTTCAGGAAACGCAAGAGGATATTTAAGTCTAGTGAAGACAGTTCTGTTAATATCACTCCCACGTTCTGTCCCTCAGGAAAATAGGAAAGTTTCCATGGTGGCCTTTATATATGCAGAATTCCTAATCGGGAATTCCTGGTTCAGCAAATGTTTTAACAGGGAAAGATAATTAACTCTAATCTTTGCTGTCGGTCGCTTTTTTTCATTTATTTAAATTTGTATTTGCATTCTGTGATAGTTTTATCAAATGAGTATCTTCCAAGATAAACTTATATCTTGTTTATAAGACTATATATTAGTATCTCCTTCACGTATCAAAGCCTTGTCATGGTGAGGGAGCTGTGTAACTCAGTGAAGCTATGAGCCATGCTGTGCAGGGCCACCCAAGATGGACGGGCCATAGTGAAGAGTTCTGACAAAACGTGGTCCACTGGAGGAGGGAATGGCAACCCACTCCAGTGTACTTGACTGGAGAACCCTTTGAGCAATATGGAAAGACAGAAGGATATGACACTGGGAGGTGAGCCTCCTGGGTCAGAAGGTGTACAGTATGCTACTGGGGAAGGATGGGGAAACAGCTCCAAAAAGAATGGAGCGACTGGGCCAAAGCAGGAAAGATGCTGAGCTGTGGATGTGTTTGTTGGTGAAAGTAAAGTCTGATGCTATAAAGAACAAAATTGCATAGAAACCTGGAATGTTAGGTCCGTTAATCAAGGTAAATTGGATATAGTGAAGCAGGAGACGGCTAGATGGAACATCGATATCTTAGGAATCAGTGAACTAAAATGGATGGGAATGGGCGAATTTTAATTCAGATGACCATCATATCTACAACTGTGGGCAAGAAGCCCTAAGAAGAATTGGAGTAGCCCTCATAGTCAACTAAAGAGTCTGAAATGCAGTAATTGGGTGCAATCCCCAAAACAACAGAATAACTTTGATTTGTTTCCAAGGCAGACCATTCAGCATCACAGTAATCCAAGTCTATGCCACAATCGCTAATGCCAGAGAAGCTGAAGTTGACTAGTTCTTTGAGGACATATATGACCTTCTAGAACTAATACACAAAAAAGATGTTCTGTTCATCATACAGGACTGGAATGCAAAAGTAGGTAGTCAAGAGATACCCAGAGTAACAGGCAAGTTTGATCTTGGAGTACAAGATGAAGAAAGGAAAAGGCTAACAAGAGTCTTTCCAAGAGAACACACTGGTCATAACAAACACCCTTTTCCAACAACCCAAGAGAAGACTCTACACATGGACATCACCAGATGGTCAATACTGAAATCAGATTGATTATACTCTTTGCAGCCAAAGATGGAGAAGCTCTATACAGTCAGCAAAAACAGCGAAATTCAGGTTTAAATTGAAAAAGGTAGGGAAAACCACTAGACCATTCAGATATGACCTCAATCAAATCCTTTATGACTATACTGTGGAGGTGATGAATCGATTCAGGGGATTAGATCCGGTAGACAGAGCACCTGAAGAACTGTGGACAGAGGCTCCCAGCATTATACAGGAGGCAGCGACCAAAACCTCCCCAAGGAAAGAAACGCAGGGAGGCAAAGTGGTGTCCGAGGAGGCTTCATGAACAGCTGTGGGAAGAGAAGAAGGAAAGGCAAGGCAGAGTGGGAAGATGATGCCCAACTGAATGCAGAGTTCCAGAGAATACCAAAGAGAGATGAGAAGGCCTTCCTAAATGAACAATGCAAAGAAATATAGGAAAAAATAGAATGGGAAGGACTAGAGATCTTTTTGAAAGTTGGGAGATATCAAGGGAATACTTCATGCAAAGATAGGCGCAATAAAGGACAGAAATGGTAAGGACTTAATAGAAGCAGAAGAGACTAAGAAGAGATGGCAAGAATACACAAAAGAACCGTACAGAAAAGATCTTAATGATAACCATGGATGGTGTGGATGACTGTGATGGTGTGCTCACTCACCTAGAACCAGACAAGCTAGTGGAGGTAATGAAATTCCAGTTGAGCTATTTAAAATCCTAAAAGATGATGCTGATAAAATGCTGTATTCAGTAAGTCAACAAATTTGGAAAACTCAGCAGGGGCCACAGGACTGGAAAAGGTCAGTTTTTATTTCAGTCCCAAAGAAGGACGATGCCAGAGAATATTCACACTACTGTACAGCTGCAGTCATTTCACACACTGGCAGTGTTATGCTCTAGATCGTTCAAGCTGGGTTTCAGCAGTATGTGAGCCAAGAGCTTCCCGGTGTAAAAGGTGGATTTAGAAAAGGCAGAGGAACCAGAGATCAAATTGCCAACATTCATTGAGAAAAGCAAGGGAGTCCCTGAAAAACATTTATTTCTGCTTCATTGACTATGCTAAAGCCTTTGACTGTTTGAATCACAACAAACTGTGAAAAATTCTTAAAAATATGGGAGTACCAAATCACCTTATCTGTCTCCTGAGAAACTTGTATGCAGGACAAGAAGCAACAGTTAGAACTGGACATGGAACAGTGGACTAGTTAAAAATTGGGAAAGGAGTAGGACAAAACTGGATGTCACCCTACTTATTTAACTTATATGCAGAGTACATCATGCAAGATGCTGGACTGGATGAAGCACAAGCTGGAATCAAGATTGCTGGGAGAAATATCAACATCCTCAGGTATGTAGATGATACTATTCTGATGGCAGAAAGTGAAAAGGAACTAAAGAGCCTCTTGATGAAGTGAAAGAAGAGAGTGGAAAAGCTGGCTTAAAACAACATTCAAAAAACTAAGATCATGGCATCTGGTCCCATCACTTCAGGACAAATAAATGGGGGAAGAAGTGGAAGCAGTGATGAATTTTATTTTCTTGGGCTCCAAAGTCACTGCAGACAATGACTGCAGCCATGAAGTTAAAAGAGATTGGCTCCTTGGAAGGAAAGCTATGACAAATCTAGACATCATGTTATAAAAAGCAGAGACATCACTTTGCTGACAAAGGTGCATATAGTCAAAGCTATGGTTTTTCCAGTAGTCATGTCCAGATGTGAGAGCTGGACCATAAAGATACATGAGCACCCAAGAATTGATATCTTCAAATGGTGGTGCTGGGGAAAACTGTTGAGGGTTCCTTGGCCAGCAAGGAGATCAAACCAATCAGTCATAAATGATGTCAACCCTAAATATTCATTTGAAGGATTGATATTAAAGGTGAAGCTGGAATACTTTGGCCACCTGATAGAAGAGCCAACTCAGTGGAGAAGACCCTGATGCTGGGAAAGATTGAGGGCAAGTGAAGAAACGGGCAGCAGAGGATGAGGTGGTTGGATGGCATCACCGACTTGATGGACATGAGTTTGGGTAAACTCCACGAGATAGTGAAGGACAGGGAGGCCTGTGTGCTGTGGTTCATGGGGTCGCAAAGAGTCGGACACGACTGAGTGACTGAAAAACAACAATAAATTAGCATGTATAGACAAATAACCTATGGCTTGAAAGAAATTGATCTGGGGTGAAAATATATCAGTAGTCAAGTAAGTCGAATTTTGAACAAAACAGAACAACATTCAAAATTTTGGCTTTGTTCTGTGACTTTTACAGCCTTCGGGAGTTGCTATTGTGTGATGGACCCAGTCTCTGCAGGGCCAAGCGTTTCTGACTCAGTCCCAGCAGTTTCGATCCTGTCCATGGTACTAAGAATATTATCAGTCATCAGTCCTGAAACAGTATGCGATTATAGACACATGTATGGCATAAATCAAGAAATTGGTTATTGGAGGTAGAATTGGTATTGATTAGAGCCTCTTTTGCATTCTAAAAGGAAAACTCTTCCTGTTCATAATTACTTAGAATTGGCAAAAATGCCACATTCAGTAGCTTTGTGTGGTGGAGTCTCTATTTTTCTCTCAGGCTTCTTTAAGGTACAAAAGACTCAGACACTTTTTTGACTAAACTGCACAGCAGAATTTCAATTTCTTAAAGATTTCCTAAATTAGAATCCTATTGTAAAAATGAGTTCTTTCTAGAAGAACTTTAGAATTTAACTTTCATCGGTAAAACATCCTCTTCTTTTTTCATATTCAAGCCTTTGTGGATACCATGCAATTAATTTTTAAATGATCATGAAGGCAGTTTAATAGCTCACTCGTATTTTCTAAACTCTCTCCTGGTAGTGTCTCCAGATGAATGAAGTACAGTGCTCTCCATAGCACCTAAGGAAGGAGTGTTGCTTAATATTATTTGAAGTGCTCTGAAATGAGAGCATTTACAATCATGAAATAATGTCTATTTCAACATTTTTATTTTAAAAATTCTTTATTGACCATTTAAAAATTTTATGGATACATTCTAAATAAAGATAATAGAACCTATTCCTGAGTTGTGTCCAACTCTTTGCGATCCCATAGACTATAGCCTACCAGGCTCCTCCGTCCATGGGATTTTCCAGGCAAGCGTGTTAGAGTGGGTTGCTATTTCCTTCTCCAGGGGATCTTCCCAACCCAGGGATCAAACCTAGGTCTTCCACATTGCAGGCAGACGCTTTAACATCTGAGCCACCAGGGAAGCCCTGTGATATCCTACTGCCTTCCAATATATAGAATATCTGTCATATTTACATTACAAAAACAAAACATTTTCCTTTTAAACCTTCCGATAGCTGTCTATCTGTGATGAAAAATAAAAATTTCTGTCCCTTAAAATTTCTCTGTAAAACAGGATATATCTCACACATATCTGTGTGTCTTATAGAACAGTAATGACATCAGATATGTTTCCTTGTGTTACAGTTTTCTTATTTGCCCCGTGGAGATGATGCAGGTCCTTGCCAAGGTAACTAGGCTATTGCAGACATCAAGGAGATCAATTATGGACACATTTGTTGAGATAAATAAAGCATTATGCAAAATGCCCTTATGCTAATAGCAGTTACTAGGGATTAAGTTAGATCCCTTTGGGTGAAGAATACAGAACTTCCTTTACTGTAGCTAGGTGATAAGACCTAAAGATAATAAATATAATAAAGATATAATAAAAATATATAATAAAACATAGTAAAGATAATAAGCATACATTATCAGATTGAATCCTATGTAAAATCAAGAATAGTATAAGGAAATAGTTTGCAGTAAGATCAGTGTACTTTTTATTGAAATGCAATTAATTTGTAATACCCTTAACTGAGATTGCTTTGATATCTTTTGCAGAGTTATAAGTGTAGCTAGGGAGCTCAGCTCTGATCATACTGTGTCCAGTGAGGGAATTTCGTTACCTTTCTTCCCTCCTCTGTCCTCTTATGCTCAGGCGTGAGTTCTGCCGGTGGGACACTGTTCATGAGGGCAGAGGGGCGTGAGGGACGGCAGACAGGAGGCCCGAGGCCCAGGAGTGGAGGCAGAGTGGACCCGAGGTGCCTGGGTTAGCATGGCCAGGTTAAACAGAGAGCACGCTGTGGTCAAGGGTAAACAAACAAACAAGGACTTAGTTAAGAAAATGCTTCCAAGAGAGAACTCTAAAACAAGACCATGATGAGAATTAGACAATAAACCTCAAAATGGGTTCAGTTCAGTTCAGTCGCTCAGTCATGTCCGACTCTTAGCGACCCCATGAATCGCAGGCCAGGCCTCCCTGTTCATCACCATCTCTCGGAGTTCACTCAGACTCACGTCCATCGAGTCCATGATGCCATTCAGCCATCTTATCCTCGGTCATCCCCTTCTCCTCCTGCCCCCAATCCCTCCCAGCATCAGAGTCTTTTCCAATGAGTCAACTCTTGGCATGAGGTGGCCAAAGTACTGGAGTTTCACCTTTAGCATCATTCCTTCCAAAGGAATCCCAGGGCTGATCTTCTTCAGAATGGACTGGTTGGATCTCCTTGCAGTCCAAGGGACTCTCAAGAGTCTTCTCCAACACCACAGTTCAAAAGCATCAATTCTTCGGTGCTCAGCTTTCTTCACAGTCCAACTCTCACATCCATACATGACCACAGGAAAAACCATAGCCTTGACTAGACAGACCTTAGTCGGCAAAGTAATGTCTCTGCTTTTGAATATGCTGTTTAGGTTGCTCATAACTTTTCTTCTAAGGAATAAGCGTCTTCTAATTTCATGACTGCAGTCACCATCTGCAGTGATTTTGGAGCCCCCCAAAATAAAGTCTGCCACTGTTTCCACTGTTTCCCCATCTATTTCCCATGAAGTGATGGGACCGGATGCCATGATCTTCATTTTCTGAATGTTGAGCTTTAAGCCAACTTTGTCACTCTCCTCTTTCACTTTCATCAAGAGGCTTTTTAGCTCCTCTTCACTTTCTGCCATAAGGGTGGTATCATCTGCATATCTGAGGTTATGGGTAGGTAGAACATTCTGGAGCCAAGTGGAATCAATGAGAAGACAGGACTGCAGAATGAAGTTCAAAACTCAGTGAAAGGCATAATTGTGCTAGAGTCCCCCTTTGACCCTGTGCCATTTCCTTAAGCTTTGCAAGTATGGTGGCTGAAGGGAGGAACAACTTAAAAATATTTTGGCACTTCTGCTTTTTAAACCTCCATTTAATTCTCATCCCTCTACAGATGTTTTTTCTCTCTATAGTACTCCCAGCAAATCACTGTCACTAAAATCAGACTTTCTAAGTAGCTGGTCCAAGGAACAAATTTTAGTCCTGACATTTAATATTATTGATCCTTTCCTCCTCCTAAGTGACCAAATGTGTGTGTGTGTGTGTGTGTGTGTGTGTGTGTGTGTGTGTGTGTGTGTGTGATTATACTGTAGTTTGGAAAGAGGAGAGAAAAATTATTCTGTTGATTGTGTAGAGATTTGTGGCCAAATTATTTTCATCACCCCAACTAACCGTTTAGGCCCGTGGTAGAAACAGTTCCACGTTTTGCTGCTCTCATTCATTTTGTGTAGCTCCTGTATTTCAGTCTACCAGCAATGTTTTAGCATAGGACAAAGGCGGCTCTAGGTTTGAGTTGAAGAAAAGTACTGCTAACACTGGTGGCTCAAACAGTAAACAATCTGTCTGCAGTGCAGGAGTCTCAGGTTCCATCCCTGCATCAGGAAGGTCCCCTGGAGAAGGGCCTGGCAGCCCACTCCAGTGTTCTTGCCTGGAGAATCCCATGGACAGAGGAGCCTGGAGGGCTATCAGTGGGTGGGGTTGCAAAGAGTCAGACACGACTGAGTGACTTTCACTCACTTGCCGTTAAAGAGTTTGAAATATGGCTCTATCTTGCCGTAGAGAAGGAAATGACAGCTCACTCCAGTGTTCTTATCTGCAAAATCCCATGGACAGAGGAGTCTGGTAGGCTAAAGCCCATGGGGTCGCAAAGAGTTAGACACAACTGAGCGACTAACACTTTGCTTTATGGAAAATAACATTTAACTTAAAAATAGGAGATTTTTGTACTATTTTGTTTACTGTACAAATTAAGCATCAAAATAAATGTGCAAGTGACTTTTCCCTTTATTTAATGTGAAATCATTGAGTGCCTGATGAATGCAAGCAGCCATATTAGGTGGTAAGAGGTTTGTACCAGGGACTGGGAGAATGGAAAGGAAGGAAACGCTCTGGGAGAAACACTGGAGTTTGTGTGTTCATGTGAGGCTGTAGGAGGAGGTAGAAATTTGAGAGGTGACTTTGAGGGTGGGTGAAACTTAAAAAGGTGACAGGAAATGAGAAGGTGTTCTGGGCAGCAGCATAATTCCAGACATGAACTGGATAATGAACCTGTCTTCGAAGCATGAGTGTCTGATTGTGCAGTTCGCTGAAAAGAATGAAAAGCTGGTTGTAAGGGCAACGTGCCGAGCAGCAGCAGTGAGTCTGAGTCCCTCCCGCTCCGGCCCGTGCTGTCTTGTCCAGGTGTGCAGCGCCTGAGCACTTGAAGTGTGGCTGATCTGACTTGAGATGTGCTTTAAGTGTGAAATGCACGCCAGATTTTTAAGACCTAGCATAAGAACAAAAAAGAATGTAAGGTATCTCAGTAATTTTTTATTGGTTACATGTTGAAATGAATTTTGGATAAATTCAATTTATATTGGATATAAACTTGGATACATTGACTATATTGAAAATATTATTAAAATTAATTGTACCCTGTTCCTTTTTACTTAAAAAATGTGGCTGCTGGGAATTTTAAATTATGCATGTAGTTATCACACCCCACTCCAGTACTCCTGCCTGGAGAATCCCACGGATGGAGGAGCCTGGTGGGCTGCTATCTATGGGGTCGCACAGAGTTGGACAAGACTGAAGTGACTTAGCAGCAGCAGCAGCAGCAGTGGCGGTGGCGGCATGCAGTCATCATTCAGAGACAGCAGTCTGCTTCTGTTGGTCAGTGCTGTTCTAAATGCTATAAAACAGGAGAATGTAGAAATGAATGACTTCTGCAATATGATTACTCCCCGTGTACATGTATTAATATTTTTAAAAGCCTTCTTTGACTCCTACTCACATGTTTTATATGTGATAGCAAACAGGATTTTATTTTTGGTGGCCTAGTTGATTTGTACAGTATTATGAAGTTGGATCTATGCTGAATATCTTAAGGGTTCCACCCACGGAGCAAGCCTACAAACCTCCCCCAGCTCCGCCCAGGAGACAGCTAGAGTTGGGCTCATACTTAGGCCCTTTTTGCACCTTCTCGTTTTCATCACTCTCTTCACCTACAGGTTAAAGAGAATGAGGAAAGAGATTGAGAAATGAGACCAAGTTTAAGATGATGAAGTTAACTGAAGTCACAGAAACGTCTGTGCTCGTGTCTGCTAAACTGTCTGCGAATGTCTCCATCATGGGATTGCTTTGCTCGTAAAATTTGTAAAGCAAAGTAGAGTTGTTGCCATTAATACAGGTGAAAAATACGAGAGCGAGAGAGCTCCTGTGGACTGGTTGCAAAAGAAGATGCTTACATTCTTCCTTCTTGAAAATCTGAAATGTTGCCTTGTCTGGGAACATGACTCTTCACTTTGCCTAGTTGTTTGAATTATTTTGAGATTCTATGATTTTCTTTTTGAAGAAGACATTTAGTGATGTGTATTGCTTTAATAAAAATGAAGTCATTGATGAAAAGTGTAGATAATCCTTGCAGTGCAGTAATAGTCTTTTTTGTCCAGGCATTCTTCACAAAGGAAAGAATTACATAAAATGTCTTATTTTCTCCTTTTGTTGAAATATTTAATTTACCATCTGCTTCTTAGCCATTGATACTATAGTGTTAGATATCATAGACAAATTGCTGAAGAAAAGAATGTAATAGACTTTTTTACTGAAACAGTGGGTGGGATTTTTTTTTTTTCAACATTTTAAGGAAACTGCCAAACTTGGATGCATCACTTTAAGGAGTTGACTCGTTTAAACTTTTGCAACCTCTTTTTAAATAACCTTGAGAGAGATGTCATGAAAAAATACGGGATTGTAAATGTTGGAATCAAGGGAAAATTAGATTAACATGACCTTTTAACGTGTCATAAGAACTCTCCTGTCAAAAATTTGAACTGCATTTCACGTTAGATTTAGTTGAATATGTTTGCATCAAAATTACCAGTTAACTTTCAAGGGAGGAAAGCCTCTTGGGAGCCAAAATGGATTAAAAACATCTTTGTCCTTGTGTTCAGGAACTCAGTGACCATAATTTTAAAATTTTATTTACCATTGGGAAAATTTGCAAATTTGTGGTTTGAACTGACTCCTAATCAAAATCCACATACTGAGAAAGGATTTGATGTAGCTAATTATGTTTTTAACCAATCCCCTTCAAATATCATTTGAAAGGGGTATGGCTTGCCTCCTTCACCCAGCTAGGCTGTCTGTTTGCTTCTACATATCTCAGGGAAAATTCCTTCCTAGCAGTAATTGAAAAGATTATTTACTGGGGAATGACAACAAAGACTTTTTTTGAGAGTAATTCATCTCATTCTATAGAATGATTTATATACATGCTTATACGGTAAAACATTCACAATGAGTAAGAATTAACAAACAGTGGCTCTGGTAGTAACTGCTGATCTATTTCCATTTGGATGTTAATGAAACTCTTACTAGAGTGGTGAAGGAACTATAAGCCCTGATTTTATTCCACTTATATCTGGGATTAGAATGACCTCAATTATTGTTTTTAAGTGTAACCTATTTATTAAAAGAATATGTTACCTTAAAAGCCTAGGATTTTAAATTCAAAATATGTAGAATTATAAGAAAGGAGGTAAAAATAAGGATTGCAGAATAATATTTTATTTTATGAAATAACCAATGTTCCCTTTAAAAATTATTTTCCTGTGATTATTATTATTTATTTATTTATGGATATTTATCTAGATGTCACAGAGTTTGCAGGTAAAATTTAAAATAATTTTGGGAGTCACTGTTTTTGAAAATCAGTTCCAAATGATAGCAAAGCATCTCTGGAGTTAAAATTTAGTGCAGTGGAAAAACATGATGTGATCTAGACATTTTCAGTTTGGTTGACTCAGGTTTTAGAAAAAGTCAATTATGTACAATATTCTTGAAATCATTTATGCAGTGGGAAAAAAGAACTAATTATCTAGGCTTTAGCCCTAGATATTGAACTCATTAAAAATACTTTCTATAATCTGAAAATGAAACCCAGTTAATCATTTGAAAGGAAAAATAAAATTAAGCATCCAGTCATTTGAAGGAGAAGGCAATGGCACCCAACTCCAGTACTCTTGCCTGGAAAATCCCATGGGTGGAGGAGCCTGGTGGGCTGCAGTCCATGGGGTCACTAAGAGTCGGACACACTGAGCGACCTCACTTTCACTTTTCACTTTCATGCATTGGAGAAGGAAATGGTACCCCACTCCAGTGTTCTTGCCTGGAGAATCCCCGGGGCGGGGGAGCCTGGTGGGCTGCCGTCTATNCACTGAGCGACCTCACTTTCACTTTTCACTTTCATGCATTGGAGAAGGAAATGGTACCCCACTCCAGTGTTCTTGCCTGGAGAATCCCCGGGGCGGGGGAGCCTGGTGGGCTGCCGTCTATGGGGTTGCACGGAATCGGACACGACTGAAGCGACTTTGCAGCAGCAGCAGCGGATAAAAAGTATAATAATTGAAATGTAGTTTACTTCCCACTTGGCACATTTGGCTTATCTGTGTTGCAGTTTTATTTGTTTAACTTCGTTGACTGACTGACTTCTTTGTATAGCAGAGTTCGTGTTAGTCACTGAGTTGTGTCCCACTCTTTGCAACCCCATGGACCGTAGTTCCTCTGTCCGTGGAATTCTCCAGGCAAGAAGACCAGAGTGGGCGGCCTGCTCCAGGAGCACTTCCCGGCCCAGGGGCTGAGCCCAGGTCTGTGTCTCCTGACAGCAGTGGCGAGCACGGTCCCCTCAGGCAGTGGCAGACCGCACATGGGAGTGAAAGTGAAGTCGCTCAGTCGTGTCCGATTCTTCGCCATCCTATGGACTGTGCAAGCCTACCGCTCTCCTCGGCCCGTGGGATTTTCCAGGCGAGGGTACTGGAGTGGGTTGCCATTTCCTGCTCCAGGGGAGCTTCCTGGCCCTGGGGCTGAGCCCAGGTCTGTGTCTCCTGACAGCAGAGGCGAGCACGGTCCCCTCAGGCACGTGGCAGACCTCACATGGACCTCTCCTAAGAATGCCATTGAAATGCAGTTGAATTTAAAGAGTGAAATTTATGTGCAGAGAAACTGTTATTAAAGAATCTGACNGAGGGAGGTGGGAGGGGGCTTCAGCATGGGGAGATCGTGTACACCTGTGGCTGATTCATGTCGATGTATGGCAAAACCAATACAGTACTGTAAAATAGAATAAAGTATTTTAAAAAAATAAAAAATAAATAAAAAATAAAAATAAAAATAAATCTCCTAAAGAGGAAAAAAAAAAAAGAATCTGACGGCCATGAGTCTTTCTATAATCAGAGTGCTGTCTAAGTGAATGTGAAAACTTCAAGCCTCCCCTCTTGAGCTTCCCCCAAGCCCCTCTGCACTGTGAGGAGAAGCAGCATCAGTTTGGCCAGCATTAAGTTGTATCCAGGTCCAAGGCAAAAAGAAAAAATAATTATTCCAGTTCCTCTTCCTCGTAGTTTCTAAAATCGGCTGCTGTCGGGGGCTGCCTGCTACCCACGCGGCAGCCGCCACCTCTGTAGTTGCTGCTCTGGAGGCCTGCAGAGAGAGCGTGCTGGTGTTAGCATGCTGCGTAGCTTGCTGTTCATCTCTGTGATTTCTGTTGGAAGATTAACTGAGCTTTGAATGGAAAAACTCCAAATAGGTGATATGTTAACCCACTTTTTCCTTCGAAAGGAAAAAGGGTGCAGGGATAGTATAAAGGCTACCTAATGGATGGGAGGCCCGCTGGACAGTCTGTGACTCCGACTGAATGTGCAGGGAAATATTCCGGTTTTGTAGAGCCAGCACCACGCCTGTGTTCACAGGGCAGTGCTGTCACTCAAAAGTTTAAGGATTCCTGCTTTCCTAGAGAAGTTTCTCAAAGCCTGGTAACTATAAATGTCATGTACCAATGGCTGTTTGCTGCTGTCTGGTCTCATCCCAGTAGGGAATCAGCATGCAGGCGCCAGTCTTCCCAGTCTTCAGCAGCAGCGAGGTGGATTTGTGGTGCTGTTGCTGTTCCTTTCGGGTTTTTAAATTTATTTCTTTGGTATTTTTTCACTGCCAGTTCTCTTGGTATATTTAGAAAGACTAAAAAGTTACACTGTTGTTTAGAAAACTCAGAGAACTAAAAATGTGGGATGGATTTCTGTTCTCAAAGTGTTAGTTCTTTTCGTTTTGCTGCTGCTAAGTCACTTCAGTCGTGTCCGACTCTGTGCGACCCCATAGACAGCAACCCACCAGGCTCCCTGTCCCTGGGATTCTCCAGGGAAGAACACTGGAGTGGGTTGCCATTTCTTTCTCCAATGCATGAAAGTCAAAAGGGAAAGTGAAGTTGGTCAGTCGTGTCGTTGTCCGACTCTTAGAGACCTCATGGACTGCAGCCTACCAGCCTCCTCCATCCATGGGATTTTCCAGACAGGAGTACTGGAGTGGGATGCCATTGCCTTCTCCATCTTTTTGTTTTAAATCAAAGCAAATTGTTTAGTTTTCTAATTATAAGTTTTGGTACAAAGAACTTAGTAATTCCGGGAAATAACTTCCATTTCATTGCAAGCTGATGCACCCTACAACATTACATGAAAGTTTCTCATGCAGCTGAGTGCCTGGACCCTAAGACCAAAGTGGAGGACACCTGGTAGACCCTCAGAGAATGCGGATTTGAGAGTTTGCCAAGTAAACCAAGTATCACAGTGACTCTAATGCTAGAGAGAACTGAGATCAGGTTCCAGATTTGCCTCTTGCTGATTGAATGAACTTGAGCAAGAAAGGAACCACTCTGCGCTTCAATCTTTTCATCTGTGAATCGGGTGTAAAATAAAACCATGCCTGTGTGTCCTGAGAAATGGAGGAGACAGTGCAAGTGCAGATCATGGCACAACGCCTGACCTAGATTAGCTGCTTATTAAATGTTTGCTTTCTGTTTTAAAATTTAATTAGGACATTCTTTTACGGTGTGGTGTTGGTTTCTGCCGCAGGACAGGGGAAATCAGCCGTGATCATGCCGGCCGCCCCGCCCCGCCCTGCCCCGCCCTGCCCTCCGGCCAGCGCCAGCGCAGCCCCAGCCCTTTCCGGTGTTAACAGCAGAGTCTCCCCAGCCAGGCACCAAGTGCTGTGTTTCTGAGATACCTGGGTCTGTTCCTACTTCCATGACCGCATCAGGCTCAGTCTGCATATCTAGTGGCCTCCGTGGCTTCTTTTCAGATATTCTGGAGTTTCTGGTGGTAGTCTGAGATTTGAGGACCCAAACGGATGCTACTTCAGCCACAGATTATAGAATTCTTCAGGCTATGCCTTGTAAATACTGTATTAATAAAGCAGTCAAGAAACTCACAGCGATGTCTTTGATTTTAAAACACAATGTAGGAATGAGCTGAGGGCCAGTAACCCATTGGTTCAGATGATTTCTGGGTGGAGGGCCTTTGTAGTTCTTACTGATGCCTTCAGTGGGGGCCTTTGCAACATCAGCTGTGGTATATTTTCTGAGACTTCAGTTAGCAATGGGACCCCTAATCCCATCATTGGGAAATATGATCGAAACTAATTTCTTTGCAAACTTAAAGCAACTTTAACACAAGCTGTGCATGAAGTAATTTTTAGTACATTGAATGGATGTCCCTTCTATTTTCCTAAACAATATCCGTTTTCCTAAACAATTTACAATTCCAAATTGGATGCATCTCACCTTAAGCCAGAGTTTCTTTCACAGCCTTGGCACTATTGATATTTTGAGCCAATAATTCTTCCCATTTTTTTGAGTGATGTCATCTTGTGTTTTGTAGGATATTTAACAATGTCTTTGTCCTCTGCTTACAAGATATTAGAAAACCCCTCCCACTCAGACAACAAAAATGTCTTCAGAGATTGATAAATGTCACCTAGGGAGATGGGCAAAATCACCCCCAGTTGAGAGCCACTGTCTTAAGTACAGTTACTTCTTGTTCAGTTGCAAAGTCGGGTCTGATTCTTTGTGACCCCGTGGACTTCAGCAAATCAGGCTTCCCTATCCTTCACTATCTCCCACAGTTTGCTGAAACTCATGTCCATTGAGTCAATGATAACTTCCAACCATCTCATCCTCTGTCTCCCCTCAATCTTTCCCAGCATCAGGGTCTTTTCCATTGAGTTGGCTCTTCACATCAGGTGGCTGAAGTATTGGAGTTTCGGCTTTAGCATCAGTCCTCCAGGATTGAGTGGCTTGATATCCTTGCTGTCCAAGGGACTGTCAAGAGTCTTCTCCAGCACCACAGTTTGAAAGCATCAATTCTTCAGTGCTCAGCCTTCTTTATAGTCCAACTCGCGTCTGTACATGACTACTGGAAAACCCATAGCTTTGACTTTACAGACCTTTGTCGACAAAGAGATACCTCTGCTTTTAAATATGCTGTCTATGTTTATCATTACTTTCCTTCTAAGGAGCAAGTAGACAGTGAAAGTGCTAGTCACTTAGTCATGTCCGACTCTTTGTGACCCCTTGGACTGTAGCCCACCACACTCCTATATCCATGGAATTCTTCAGGCAAGAATACTGAAGTGGGTAGTCATTCCCTTCTCCAGGGTGTCTTCCCAGCTCATGGATTGAACCCAAGTCTCCAGCATTGCTGACGGATTCTTTACCAGCTGAACACCAAGGAGCAAGTGGCTTTTAATTTCATGGCTGCAGTCACCATCCACAGTGAATTTTTGGAGCCCAAGAAAATAAAATCTGCCACTGTTTCCACTTTTTCCCCAACTATTTTTCATGAAGTGATGGGACCAGATAATTTTAATGTGTGTATATATGCTCAGTCACTCAGTCATGTCTGCCTCTGTGACCCTATGGGTTTAGTCCACCAGGCTCCTCTGGACTGAATATCAAAGTGCTGTTCAGAACCTCCCTTTCTCCATGATCTTTCTCCTCTCTTCACCACACTTCAGTAGCTCTGACTCAGATCTCTGTCTTCTCTGTTCATCTGTCTTTGTCTCCATCCCAGCTGTATCACTCATCAGAACGCCGTTTTGAAGTCTCTCCGACACCTCTCCCTTTTCTCCCTTCCCACAACCACTGCCCTCTCCATGCCTGCACTTCCGTGTTGGCTTCTCCAGCAGTCTCCTGAGTTTTTCTCTCCAGCCTATATCCTGCACCCTTATCTTCTTAAAGCACTGACCCTAATGCTCCCGGACTTGGAAACCGCAGTGACTTTTCTTCTGTGCAGTGTTGATCACAGATGCCCAGTCTTGGCATAGGAAACTTTCCGTACTCACACCTCATCTGACTTCACGGTAGACTGCCCCTCATGCGCCCAGTGGAGTAGCCTGCCCAGGGGTTCTCACTGTGCTTGTCTGTGTATTGAAGCCCGGCTCTTGCGCCGTTGCTCACTTCCTTTTCATGGAATGGTCGTGGCTTTCATCTCTTTCTGCTAAATTCTTCTTATCCTTGAAGGAGAGAGCCCAATGATGCGTCCTCTATGAAGCTTTCCCCGATTCCATCAATTTTCTTTAAGCTACCATTGCCTTTTCCTGAGCTTCTTCCTTGTATCACTTGTTCTAGCAGTGTGCATAATTAGAGACTCAAGAAGGATTTTTTAGCATTTCTTGTCATTTTTAATTGGAGGATAGTTGCTTTACAGTGTTGCATTGGTTGCTGCCATTCGTCAGCATGAGGCAGCCATTGGTGCACATGGTACCCACCCCGTGTGCCCACCTCCCCCTGCCTCCCCATTGCACCCCTGGGCTGTCATGGAGCCCCGGTGAGCTCCCTGCATCAGACAGCAAGTTCCCACCGGCTGCCTCTTTCACATAATGGCAGTACATGTCTCCATGTTCCCTCTCCAATCGTCCCACCCTCTTCTTACCCCACTGTGTCCATTGCTGCCCTGCAGATAGGTTCATCAGTACCATCTTTCTAGATTCCATATATAGACGTTAGTATATGATACTTTGTACTTTGGCCACCTGATGTGAAGAGTTGACTCATTGGAAAAGACTCTGATGCAGGGAGGGATTGGGGGCAGGAGGAGAAGGGGACGACAGAGGATGAGATGGCTGGATGGCATCACCGACTCAATGGATGTGAGTCTGAGTGAGCTCCGGGAGTTGGTGATGGACAGAGAGGCCTGGCGTGTTGTGGTTCATGGGGTCACAAAGAGTTGGACATGGCTGAGCGACTGAAGTGAACTGGAGTATATACCCAATAGTGGCATAAGAAGGACTTTTTGTATAAATAGGTGACTTAACAGAGATGGGATCCTTTCATTAATGGAATTAAAACTTGAAATGTTTTTCCCTTCTACTGAAAGATCTGTTAGAAACTACTTGTTTTCAGCTAATCTGTAATACTTAATATGAATAGCCACAGAGCTTTTCCTAAAAATATCAGTTATACAAGTCATCAAATCCTCCCTCGCACTACATGTTAGCTTTGAGACTTTGGTCATATTACTTTGCTGCTCTGAACCTTGCTTGTCTCAGCTCTTCATCAGGGTCCATGGCGTGCCTGCAATGTGGGGTTTAGTGCATACTGACTACTTATACTTTACCATTGAAACTATCCAGAACACTCTAAGTGAATTTCTTCTATAAGGATTTCTACAAAATGCCTATAATACAGAAAAAGCTGTGTGCTGCTTGGATATTTTTCTGTTGTGGATTTAGGAGGAAGGCCAATGAAATGGGACCTAACTTTAATGAATGCTCTTTGAAATGATGTCTAAAGTGATGTAAATTTGTTGTTTAAAATAATTTCTTGCAGCAATTGTGTGGGCATGTAGATTGATAGGAATAGACTCTTCCTTGTAGTAGACATTAGAATTCTTAAGTGTATCTTTTTTTCCCATTAGGATAATGTTTTCCTATAGAAGTCTTTGCTCTAAAATGTAATGGAAACTAATGGAAAAATCAGTCTAACATTAATTTATTTGGGGATGTACCTATTTACTATCTAAGATATGGTTAGTACTTATAATGGAATTTCTTTTAAACTAGGATTTGTTTTGGTTAGTTTTAGGCTGTGTAATTTTGAGAGGAAGGTAGTGACACTTTTTGGTGCTCTTAAAAGCACTCATGAAGATGTACCTTCATTTTCTTTGCCAAATCTTGATAAGATTTGACCAACAGTACACAAAATCCACATAAGGAAAGTTCAGGTCAGTCGCCCAGTAGTGTCCAACTCTTTGGGACCCCATGGACTGCAGCACACTAGGCCTCCCTGTCCATCACCAACTCCCAGAGTTTACTCAAACTCATGTCCATCAAGTTGGTGAAGCCATCCAACCATATCATCCTCTGTCGTCTCCTTCTCCTCCCGCCTTCAGTCTTTCCAAATGAATCAGCTCTTCGCATCAGGTGGCCAAAGTATTGGAGCTGCAGCTTCAGCATCAGTCCTTCCAATGAATATTGAGGACTGATTTCCTTCAGGATGGACTGGTTGGATCTCCTTGCAGTCCAAGGGACTGAAGAGTCTTCTCCAACACCACAGTTCAAAAGCATCAATTCGTTGGTGCTCAGCTATCTTTCTAGTCCAATTCTCACATACATACATGACTACTGGAAACACCATAGCTTTGACTAGAAAGTCCTTTGTTGGCAAAGTAATGTGTCTGCTTTTTAATATGCTATCTAGGTTGGTCATAACTTTTCTTCCAAGGAGCAAGTATATTTTAATTTCATGGCTGCAGTAATTTTATCTGCAGTAATTTTGGAGCCCAAGAAAAGAAAGTCTGTCACTGTTTCCCCTGTTTCCCCATCTATTTCCCATGAAGTGATGGGACCAGATGCTATGATCTTAGTTTTCTGAATGTTAAGTTTTAACACAACTTTTTCACTCTCCTCTTTCACTTTCATCAAGAGGCTCGTTAATTCTTCTTCCCTTTCTGCCATAAGGGTAGTGTCACCTGCATATCTAGTTCAGTTCAGTTCAGTCGCTCAGTCATATCCGACTCTTCGCAGCCCATGAATCGCAGCATGCCAGGCCTCCCTGTCCATCACCAACTCCCAGAGTTCACTCAGACTCACGTTCATCGAGTCCATGATGCCATCCAGCCATCTCATCCTCTGTCGTCCCCTTCTCCTCCTGCCCCCAATTCTTCTCAGCATCAGAGTCTTTTCCAATGAGTCAACTCTTCACATGAGGTGGCCAAAGTACTGGAGTTTCACCTTTAGCATCATTCCTTCCAAAGAAATCCCAGGGCTGATCTCCTTTAGAATGGACTGGTTAGATCTCCTTGCAGTCTGAGGGACTCTCAAGAGTCTTCTCCAACACTATAGTTCAAAAGCATCAATTCTTCAGTGCTCAGCCTTCTTCACAGTCCAACTCTTACATCCATACATGACCACAGGAAAAATCATAGCCTTGACTAGACGGACCTTAGTCGGCAAAGTAATGTCTCTGCTTTTGAATATACTATCTAGGTTGCTCATAACTTTTCTTCCAAGGACTAAGCGTCTTTTAATTTCATGGCTGCAGTCATCATCTGCAGTGATTTTGCATATCTAAGGTTATTGATATTTCTCCCGGAAATCTTGGTTCCAGCTTGTGCTTCCTCCATCCCAGTGTTTCTCATGAGGTACTCTGCATATAAGTTAAATAAGCGGGGTGACAGTATACAGCCTTGATGAACTCTTTTCCCTATTTGGAACTGGTCTGTTGTTCTATGTCCAGTTCTAACTGTTGCTTTCTGACCTGCATACAGATTTCTCAAGAGGCAGGTCAGGTGGTCTGGTATTCCCATCTCTTTAAGAATTTTCCACAGTTTGTTTTGGTCCACACAGTCAAAGGCTTTGGCATAGTCAATAAAGCAGAAATAGATGTTTTTTGGAACTCTCTTGCTTTTTTGATGATCCAATGGATGTTGGCAATTTGATCTCTGATTCCTCTGTCTTTTCTAAATCCAGCTGGAACATCTGGAAGTTCATGGTTGAAGCCTGGCTTGGAGAATTTTGAGCATTACTTTACTAGCATGTGAGATGAGTGCAATGGTGTAGTAGTTTGAATATTTTTTGGCATTACCTTTCTTTGGGGTTGGAATGAAAACTGACCTTTTCTAGTCCTGTGGCCACTGCTGAGTTTTCCACATTTGCTGACATATTGAGTGCAGCACTTTCATAACACCATCTTTGAGGATTTGAAATAGCTCAACTGGAATTCTATCACCTCCATTAACTTTGTTCATAGTGATACTTCCTAAGCCCACTTGACTTCACATTCCAGGATGTCTGGCTCTAGGTGAGTGATCACACCATTGTGATTATCTGGGTCATGAGTATCTTTTTTGTATAGTTCTTCTGTGTATTCTTGCCACTACTTCTTAATATCTTCTGCTTCTGTTAGGTCCATACCATTTCTGTCCTTTATCGAGCCCATCTTTGCATGAAATGTTCCCTGGGTATCTGTAATTTTCTTGAAGAGATCTCTAATCTTTCCCATTCTGTTATTTTCCTCTATTTCTTTGCACTGATCACTGAGGAAGGCTTTCTTATTTCTCCTTGCTCTTCTTTAGAACTCTGCATTCAGATGCTTATATTTTCCTTTTCTCCTTTGCCTTTTGCTTCTCTTCTTTTCTTAGCTGTTTGTAAGGCCTTCTCAGACAGCCATTTTGCCTTTTTGCATTTCTCTTTCTTGGGAATGGTCTTGATCCCTGGCTCCTGTACAATGTCATGAACCCCTGTTCATATTCATATTCATCAGGCACTCTGCCTATCAGATCTAATCCCTTAAATCTATTTCTCACTTCCACTGTATAATTGTAAGGGGTTTGATTTAGGTCATACCTGAATGGTCTAGCGGTTTTCCCTACTTTCTTCAATTTAAGTCTGAATTTGGCAGTAAGAAGTTCATGATCTGAGGCACAGTCAGCTCCTGGTCTTGTTTTTGCTGACTGTATAGAGCTTCTCCATCTTCGGCTACAAAGAATATAATCAATCTGATTTTGGTGTTGACCATCTGGTGATATCAATGTATAGAGGCTTCTCTTGTCTGTCCATTTTGGGTGGCCCTACACGGCATGGCTCATAGTTTTACTGAGTTAGATAAGGCTGTGTTCCATGTGATTAGATTGGTTAGTTTTCTGTAATTGTGGTTTTCAGTCTTTCAGCCCTCTGATGGAGAAGGATAAGAGGCTTATGGAAGCTTCCTGATGGGAAAGAGTGACTGAGGGGGAAACTGGGTCATAAGGGAAAGTCATATTCTAATATTGTTCTAAAACTCTTACAGTCATGAGTCTGCAAATCCATTAGTAGTGTATCCTAATTGGAATTTGTAACAGTGAAGTCTATTAATGAATATAAAGTATTGCTCTTCTTCAGTGTTTTTGTAAATATAATTATAAGAATTAATTGCTTTATATGAATGTAAATTATTTCTCTCTTGAGAAATCTGTATGCAGGTCAGGAAGCAACAGTTAGAACTGGACATGAAACAACAGACTGCTTCCAAATAGGAAAAGGAGTACGTCAAGGCTGTATATTGTCACCCTGCTTATTTAACTTCTATGCAGAGTACATCATGAGAAACGCTGGACTGGAAGAAACACAAGCTGGAATCACGATTGCTGGGAGAAACATCAGTAACCTCAGATACGCAGATGACACTACCCTTATGGCAGAAAGTGAAGAGGAGCTAAAAAGCCTCTTGATGAAAGTGAAAGAGGAGAGTGAAGAAGTTTACTTAAAGCTCAACATTCAGAAAATGAAGATTATGGCATCCGGTCCCATCACTTCATGGGAATTAGATGGGGAAACAGTGGAAACAGTGTCAGACTTTATTTTTTTGGCTCCAAAATCACTGCAGATGGTGACTGAAGCCATGAAATTAAAAGACGCTTAGTCCTTGGAAGAAGTCATGACCAACCTAGATAGTATATTCAAAAGCAGAGACGAGACATTACTTTGCCGACTAAGGTCCGTCTAGTCAAGGCTATCGTTTTTCCTGTGGTCATGTATGGATGTGAGAGTTGGACTGTGAAGAAGGCTGAGTGCTGAAGAATTGATGCTTTTGAACTGTGGTGTTGGAGAAGACTCTTGAGAGTTCCTTGGACTGCAAGGAAATCCAACCAGTCCATTCTGAAGGAGATCAGCCCTGGGATTTCTTTGGAAGGAATGATGTTGAAGCTGAAACTCCAGTACTCTGGCCACCTCATGTGAAGAGTTGCCTCATTGGAAAAGACTCTGATGCTGAGAGGGATTGGGGGCAGGAGGAGAAGGGGACGACCGAGGATGAGA
>SJYW01031844.1:147601-175125 GCA_006410735.1 Raphicerus campestris | reverse complement strand
CAGCCCTGGGATTTCTTTGGAAGGAATGATGTTGAAGCTGAAACTCCAGTACTCTGGCCACCTCATGTGAAGAGTTGCCTCATTGGAAAAGACTCTGATGCTGAGAGGGATTGGGGGCAGGAGGAGAAGGGGACGACCGAGGATGAGATGGCTGGATGGCATCATGGACTCGATGAACGTGAGTCTGAGTGAACTCCGAGAGATGGTGATGAACAGGGAGGCCTGGCGTACTGCGATTCACGGGGTGGCAAAGAGTCGGACATGACTGAGTGACTGAACTGAACTGAACTGATACATTTAATATTATAAAAATTTGCTTTGTAATTGACCAATAGATTTAATAGTACCTGTAATTTTAAAATGAAACAGACATAGTATATCTTCTCTTAAGAATATTTTCATAGTTGAGCAGCTTTAAAATAATAGTTAAAAATCTACAGAAGCTAATGAATTAATTTGTTCTTATCTATGTGATGATATACAGCAGCATAATGTTGTGTTGCATTTCTGTTCTTGAATATGATTGAAAACCATTGAGATCTTCAAATAAATGTCTTGTTAATATGTGGAAATTACTATTTCCATCTTCATAATGAACAATATACAGATGAGAAAAGTTGATATTTACCAATATAGGAGATTGTATTGTGTATAAACTAAGCCAGAAATGACTACAAATGACTGAGAGAGCTTTTTTAGTCTTGCTATTTTGGTAAAGCAGTAATGTCAATTTAGATGAAGAAATATCTTTTTTGAAATAGATGGATTTGATATAAAAAAATATCTTATCAAAGATAAGAGAATGCAGTAGTAGAATGATATGACAGATGGATAGCATACACGATTACACACAGCTCTTTCTCTTCAAGATACTTGGTTTCCTGATGAACATTTTATTATCCTGTTTATTGCTGGGTCAACTGGGAAATTCTTTCCTACCTTTATTTGAAATGAATGTGCATTTGGGTGACCTTTTGGCCAGAGTTCTTTAAGAAGAAAACCGTCACTTGAAAGGTTGTGTTCCTTCCGTGTGCAAAACTAGTGGTGGAAGGGAAAGGTCACCGTTTGTGCAAATAATTGTAAACTTTTGTTTGCATTAGTTTTATAGTTGATTAGGGATAGAAGTGGTAAGCTACTTTAAGGACTATTTGTCTTGTGCAGTTTCATGAGTATTGATTTGTCCAGATTAATTTGAAATATTAAACATTGTAGGTGGTGAACAGAACAAGGAATGTCATTTATTAATGAGTCTGCATCTATGTGGCTAGGTTAGTCTTCATTTGACTTTCTAAATTCAGATACAGTAAAGGAAAATGAAGGGAATTAAAATTCATTTAGCTCCACTTATGTGCCTGACACTGTGCCAGGATCTTTCACAAAAAATATCTAATTTAATCATCAAGACGATCTTAGTTGTTAGCATTATGATTTCCATTGTTTACAGATAAAGAAACCTACTCTTGACTCATTTTTTTCTCTTTTCCTCTAATTATTAAATTCACTGATTCTTTTCCCTCAAGGTGCATAGGAGGAGCTAAATAAAAGTTAGCTTTGGAAAAACAGTTTTCTGTTTGGCAATATTTAGACAAATTTGATCGTATTTTGTTGAACTGGCTCAATTTTTCTGTCTGCGGCCAGTGGCAGCTTCTGCTACTAGGTAATTTTGATTATCACCTGGATAATTGCAAGAGTCTGCGATGCCCTAGCCAGAAAAATTTTTGTGTGTCTGTATAAGCTATACATACTTCTTCAGGAATCGGTTCATGCAGTCTAGGATTAAAGTTAGGAAGGGAGCAAAGGAGCTTATCATTTTGTTTGGCTCATTAAGCAGTAATTAGATGCCATTTCTAATTAATGCAGGAAACAGAATAGACCACTACATTTTAGCCATTACAGATTGCATTTTAGGCCAACTCAAGTTATTTCATGACCCTAAGCAAACATTACCAATAATAAAGAGGAAACTGACATTCTCCCAAGGGATGTCCAATCATTTCTAATCACATCAGTGCCCTGGCATGCAGCCTAATGCTCTCATCTCTTTCCCCCAGCCTCCTTTGGCCGTTCCCACTCTATGGAAAGGGGCAGGAATGTCTCCAGTCTCCTGGAGGAAATGAGGCATCTGCCCCGTCCCTTCTGTGACTGGCCGTTGTAGTCTCAGTTTGGGCACTTTGTGATCGCCACTGTCCCACTTAGCTGCTCTCAGCCATTTAGTTGCAGCCCACAGGTAACTTGCTCAGGAGGCCCAATCTGACATGTGGAGATACACTTTGAGTTGTAACCTCCTTTCCCTTCACTTTTTCTTTGAAGATTAAGATGCCGAGGTGGCTCTTTTTTTTTTTAAACTCTGAGCCTCTGGGTTGAGTGATCTTCCTCCAGCTCTGAGGGCTGGGCCCCCAGCTCTAAACGGAAGTGAAGTCAGTGTGTGATGGTGCAGAGCGAAGGCTCTACAGTCACAGACAGGACTCTGTTCAACAGAGAACTGCACTCTTTGTGTAAATTACTTGGTTCAAAAGTAGTTTTCTTAGGTTACATTTTGGTTGTTTTACTACAGAAGAAAAGGGAACAGAGTCTGTAGTGTTTCAATGTTTTAATGACATTGATAAATCACTGGGAACAAGAAATCTATAATTTCAATTAATATTACATTTTCAGGGATAGGAATAGCAATATTCTAATCTGTTTCATAGCTATTTAAATTTTCCCTGAAAGACCGAGTGGGAACAAAGACCAGAACAAAAAGTGAAGAGATCTTACCTTCACACTGAAAACTGAGTCCATTTTGTAATTGAATCCTGGTGTGTTCTATGATTTCAAGATCAAGAAAATATAGGAATTCATTTTGAAATTTCTAGTTGGTTTAAGTTTGTCTCCTTTGCTTCTGACCAAAAAGCAAAATGCAGAAATATTACTGAAAAAAATTACTTAACAAAAAAAGCCTCTACCCATAGGGTGTGAAATGCTGCGAAAAAGGCAGAAGAGCTCAGAACTGAGGAGAGAGACCTCACGCTTCCCTCTGCATAAAGTCCTAGCTCAGCAGAAAGAACAAGTAGAGTCTGTTAATGCAGGGGTTCCCAATTCTCAGGCCAAGGACTGGTACCAGGTCGTGGTCAGTTCAGACCTGAGCCCCATGCAGGAGGCGAGCGCTGGCAGGGAGGGAGCCTCTGCTTCACCGCTGGGCGCAGCCTCCTGTCAGGACGTTGGGGAATCAGACTCAGGCGCAGCCTCCTGTGAGGACTGCGGGGCCTCAGACTCAGGGCTCGGTCTCTTGTGCGGATGGTGGGGCCTCAGACTCAGAGCGTGGCCTCCTGTGAGGACGGCGGGGCTCAGACGCAAAGGAGCCCCGGCTCCACTGCAAGGTGCACTTGAGGGGCGGCTCGAGTGAAGTAAGCCAGAAAGAAAAACACCAATACAGTATACTGACACATATATATGGAATTTAGAAAGATAGTAATGATGACCCTGTATGTGAGATAGCAAAAGAGACACAGAGGTGTAGACAAACTTTTCACCTCTGAGGGAGACAGAGAGGGTGGGATGATTTGGGAGAATGGCATTGAAACATGTATACTATCATGTAAGAAACGAAGCGCCAGTCTATGTTCAATACAGGATACAGGATGCTTGGGGCTGGAGCACGGGGATAATCCAGAGAGATGATATGGGGTGGGAGGTGGGAGGGAGTTTCAGGATTGGGAGCTCGTGTACACCTGTGGCTAATTCATGTCAATGTATGGCAAAACCAATACAGTATTACAACATAGGATAAAGTAAAAATAAAATTTAAAAAAAACCATCCTGAAACCACCCCCATCCACAAGCCGCAGAAAAATGATCAACCACAGAACCGGTCCCTGGTGCCACAGAGGTTGGGCACTGCTGTGTTAATGCATTTTTGATAACATGCTAGGAGAATTTCTACGTGCAAACTAGGCAAGTAGGGGTGGAGGATGGGTGAGTTGTAAAATTGAGGCAGCCTGATGCAGAGACTGGATGTACCACAAAATGAATGTAAAATTTCAGAGTCTCATGATGTAGTGCTTTGAAACAATTAAGGTTAGTTTCAAGAAATCTGTTTTTGCTTCAGTAGATATAGTCAGTAGATCTAAGCAAAATAGATCTCCTTTGCAGATCTATTCATCCTAAAAGAAATCAGTCCTCAATATTCATTGGAAGGACTGATGTGGGAGCTGAAACTCCAATACTTTCGCCACCTGATGCAAAAAACTGACTCATTGGAAAAGACCCTGATGCTGGGAAAGATTGAGGGCAGGAGGAGAAAGGGATGCCAGAGAATGAGATGGTTGGATGGCATCACCAACTCAATGGACATGAGTTTGAGTAAACTCTGGGAGTTGGTGATAGACAGGGAGGCCTGGCGTGCTGCAGTCCATGAGGTCATAAAGAGTCGGACGTGACTGAACGCCTGAACTGACAGAGATCTATTCAGTAGACTCCCATTTCAAGGGGTATGTTCTTGTTCTCAAAATATATAATCAGTGTAAAATCTTTGTAAAACCTGTTGTTTTAAGAAGAGTTTGGGTTCTCAGAAATACGCAATTCTCATTTCTTTCAAACTTAGGCCTGTTAGAAGTGTTCTGTCAGTTCAGTCACTCATCATTTCTGACTCTCTGCGACTCCAGGGACTGCAGCACACCAGGCCTCCCTGTCCATCACCATCTCCCAGAGTTTAGTCAAACTCATGTCCATTGAGTTGGTGATTCTATCCAACCATCTCATCCTCTGTCGTCCCCTTCTCCTCCCGCCTTCAATCTTTACCAGCATCAGGGTCTTTCCAATGAGTCAGTTCTTCACATCAGGTGGCCAAAGTATTGGAGTTTCACCTTCAGCATCAGTCCTTCCAATGAATATTCAGGACAGATTTCCTTAGGGTTGTTTAGGATTTACTGGTTGGATCTCCTTGCAGTCCAAGAGACTCCCAAGAGTCTTCTCCAACACCACAGTTCAAAAGCATGAGTTCTTTGGTGCTCAGCTTTCTTTACAGTCCAACTCTCACATCCATACATGACCACTGGAAACACCTTGGCTCTGATTATATGGACCTTTTGGTAAAGTACTGTCTTTGCTTTCTCACATGCTGTCTAGGTTGGTCATAGCTTTTTTCCCAAGGAGCAAGCGTCTTTTAATTTCATGGCTGCAGTCACCATCTGCAGTGATTCTGGAGCCCAAGAAAAGAAAGTCTGTCACTGTTTCTCCTGTTTCTCCATCTATTTGCCATGAAGTGATGGGACTGGATGTGATGATCTTAGTTTTCTGAATGTTGAGCTTTAAGCCAACTTTTCACTCTCTTCTTTGACTTTTCATCAAGAGGCTCTTTAGTTCCTCTTTGCTTTCTTCCATAAGGGTGGTGTCATCTGCATATCTGAGGTTATTGATGTTTCTCCTGGCAAGCTTGATTCCAGCTTGTGCTTCTTCCAGCTCAGCATTTCGAATGATAAGTTAAATAAGTAGGGTCACACTCCTTTCCCAATTTTGATCCAGTCTGTTGTTCCATGTCAGCTTCTAACTGTTGCTTCTTGGCCTGCAGACAGATTTCTCAGGAGACAGGTAAGGTGGTCTGGTATTCCCAGCTCTTTAAAAATTTTCCACAGTTTGTTGTGATTCACACAGTCAAAGGCTTTAGCATAGTCAATTAGGGAGAAGTAGATGTTTTTCTGGAATTCTTTTGCTTTTTCTATGATCCAAGGATGTTGGCAATTTGATCTCTGGTTCCTCTATCTTTTCTAAATCCCGCTTGAACATCTTCAAGTTCTCAGTTCACGTACTGTTGAAGCCTGGCTTGGAGAATTTTGAGCATTACTTTGCTAGTGTGTGAGACGAGTGCAATTGTTCAGTAGTTTGAGCATTCTTTGGCCTTGCCTTTCTTTAGGATTGGAATAAAAACTGATCTTTTCCAGGCCTGTGGCGACTGCTGGGTTTTCCAAGTTTGCTGGCATATCGAGTGCAGCACTTTAACAGCATTAGCTTTTAGAATTCCAGCTCATCTGGAATTCCATTACCTCCACTAGCTTTGTTTGTAGTGATGCTTCCTAAGGCTCACTTGACTTCACACGATCACACCATTGTCGTTATCTGGGTCATTAATATCATTTTTGGATAGCTCTTCTGTGTATTCTTCCCACCTCTTCTTAATAGAGTTATTATGATCATCAATTTAAGATGTATATAAATACTGAATAAAGCTCAACATTCAGAAAACTAAGATCATGGCATCCAGTCCCATCACTTCATGGNTGAAAGAGGAGAGTGAAAAAGTTAGCTTAAATCTCAACATTCAGAAAACTAAGATCATGGCATCCAGTCCCATCACTTCATGGGAAATAGATGGGGAAACAATGGAAACACTGTCAGACTTTATTTTTTTTGGCTCCAAAATCACTGCAGATGGTGACTGAAGCCATGAAATTAAGACGCTTACTCCTTGGAAGAAAAGTTATGAGCAACCTAGATAGCATATTCAAAAGCAGAGACATTACTTTGCTGACTAAGGTCTGTCTAGTCAAAGCTATGGTTTTTCCTGTGGTCATGTATGGATGCTAGAGTTGGACTGTGAAGAAAGCTGAGTGCCAAAGAATTGATGCTTTTGAACTGTGGTGTTGGAGAAGACTCTTGAGAGTCCCTTGGACTGCAAGGAGATCCAACCAGTCCATTCTGAAGGAGGTCAACCCTGGAATTTCTTTGGAAGGAATGATGCTGAAGCTGAAACTCCAGTACTTTGGCCACCTCATGTGAAAAGTTGACTCATTGGAAAAGACTCTGATGCTGGGAGGGATTGGGGGCAGGAGGAGAAGGGGACAACAGAGGGTGAGATGGCTGGATGGCATCACTGACTTGATGGACATGAGTCTGAGTGAGCTCCGGGAGATGGTGATGGACAGGGAGGCCTGGCGTGCTGCGATTCATGGGGACGCAGAGTCGGACACGACTGAGCGACTGAACTGAGCTGATAATGTGCACCTGAAACCAATGTGTCCTTGTTTCTAATTAGACGTCAGTGAATAAAGGGACCAAAGCAAGGGCAGAGCTTTTCTGTTGGAAGTTTTGTAAGATTTGTTAAGTAGATGGAAAAGCTGCATCAGCCAGTATCTTTGTACAAATATTTTTTAATGTGTCTGCGAAGTGAAGAGTCTGCAAAGCGTTTGAACTTGTGTGGCCTTTACCAGGCCCCTGAGAGGGATAAGGCGACTGTGATTAGGCACATGTGGAAATGAACCATCTGAGTGAGAACCATGGAGGCTGAATGATCTGCATCTAGTGCGGTCCAGTGTGACAGGCATTTGCACTGAACAGTCACGCAGGTTTCCCAGTTCATAAAAGCTCTTCCCTTGTTTTTGTCCTTTTATTTATTGAAGTATAATTGAGAAACAATATTATAGTAGTTTCAAATGTAGGTCATAGTGATTCAGTGTTTGTATACATTTTTAATTGATCACCATAGTAAATCTGGTTTCCATTTGTAACCATACAAAGTTATCACAATACCATTGAGTATTTCCCCTATGCTGTAAATCACCTCCTCATGAATTATTTATTTTTTAACTGGAAGTTTGTACCTCTTAGTCCTTTTCACTTAATTCATCCAGCGCCCAACCACCCTCCCCTCTGACAACCACCAGGTTTTTATAATTTGGATATATACCCAGAAGTCAAGTGGCAGGTTCATATGGTGGTTCTATTTTAAGTTTGTTGAGGAACCTGCATACTACTACATCCTCACAATTTTTGTTATTTGTCCTGTTTTTGATAATAGGCATTCTGACAGGTGTGAGATGATATCTCATTGTGGTTTTGATTTGCATTTCCCTGATAATTAGTGATATTGATCATCTTTTCATGTGCCTATTGGCCATATGTACGTCTTCTTTTGAAAAATGTCTGTCCAGATCCTCTGCTAATTTTTTAATCAGCTTGTTTGTTTCTGAACATTAAATTATGTAAGTTCTTTTTATGTTATGGATATTAAGCCCCTTACCAGATATATGATTTTAAAGCATCTTGTCCCGTTCAGTAGATTGTCTGTTTTGTAGATGTTTCCCTTTGCTGTGCAAAAGCCTTTGGTGTGAGGCAGTTGCGTTTGATAAGCTTTGCTTTTGTTGCTCTTGCCTGAGGAAACAGATCCCCCTTCTTGCCCCTGCTGCCAAAAAAAGAAAAATCGTATGTCAAAGAGCTCACTGCTTGTGTTTTCTTATTAGGGATGTTTTGGTTTCACACATCGCATTTAAGTATTTAATCCATTTTGAGTGTATTTTTATGACTAGTGTAAGATGTGGTCCAGTTTTGTTCTCTTGTATCTGCATAGGTTCAGTTTTCCCAACCCAGATTTTTTAAGAGACTATCTTTTCTTCATTGTATATTCTTGTCTCCTTTGTCATATATGGATTGACCATGAATACATGGGTTTATTTTTAGGCTCTCTATTCTGTTCCATTGATCTGCGTGTTTTCATGCCAGTACCATACTTTGCTTTGATCACCATGGCTTTGTAGTATAGTTTGAAATCAAGGAGTGTGATATATCCAACTTGTTTCTTTCTTAAGATTGTTTTGGCTCTTCAGGGCCTTACCACTTGTTTTAATGCTTTGATGTCACTGTTTTGCAATCCTTATTAATTTTTCAACAAGGTACAGTGTGTTGTCTGAATGCAAAATTACATTTTTCTTTTAAATAAATCTAGAATCCAGAATCCTAAAAGTAATGAAATAATATTTTTAAAAACATAAAATTTATTGAAAGGATACCTTTTAGAAGAGTGTATAAAAATCAGGTGCTAAGAAAGAATGGCAGATTTGTACTATATGCAGAGAACTTGATTCAGTTCATATAAGCTATTTGTTTCAGTTTATATAAGCTGTAGAAGCTATTTTCAAACCATAGCTTTCCATTTATGACAAGAAGATAATTATAAAATAGTAATGATTGGTTTATGTAGGTATGTAACTTAATTTAGAAATGCATTTAGTAAGTGCATTAGGAGGAAGTACAATATTTATCTGATACTAAATGGCTTGCTATATAATAGCACTATGAAAAATGATCAAGCTTTCTATCTTTGGGTTTAAAGTTGGCAAAATATATGGCTAGCTGAATTCACTATTCCTGTGATCCACAGAGGATCATAGGATCCTGGGCAGTACTGTGATCCCTGAGATTTAGGGATCAGAGGATCCCTGTGCCAAGCCCAGAAGTTGTCAGATAGTCCAGCCCTCAGCGTGGCACCTGTTTTCTGGGAAGAATGAGAGAGGCTCGTTCATACTGTTTACAGAGCTTAAGACTCTTTAGGGGTTGAACGCCTTCGCGTGGCTGCAAATGACACTTAGTTTACTCCCAGCTGAACTTTATCACCTAGATAGAAGAGGGAAGATGACATTATTACTGTTATTTTTTTTTTTTTTTTGGAGGGGGGAACCCAAACAAATGGGAAATATCAAGCTCTGCTTTCAAAATCACTTCAACTCAGACAGCACTGTTCAGAAACGTCACTTCTGATTATAAGATTTACTTTTAAATTGTCAGAAAATGTCACTGATGGAGCAAACTACCTGACATTAATGAAAGAGACGCATGAGACTTGAACAGAGGGGCGGCGGTGACCTGGTGGGAAAATGCAAGTGTCTGAAAGCGTAAAGATGACGATGGTGTGAACTGACTTTTAAATCCTAAACAAATCGGAAGCAATACGAGTTTATTGGTTTCACCGTGACAGGTGCTCCTAACGAAGGCGGGGAGCGAGTCACAGGGCGCGAGCGAACTCACGCTCGCCTGTTTCTTCTTCTTCTGTAACAACCGTCTTCCTTCTCCCTTCTTCCTTCCTTTCCCTCCTTCCATATAGAATTTCAGACATTGTTATGACAGCAATAGCAGAGAACAGAGACTTATTCATTCAGTCCCTTTAAGTTCTCCAAATCAGTATTGCAGGTCCGCTCCCTGGAAGGTGGTGGCTGGTCACAGGCCTTCATCCTCAAGTCACATGGTATGGGGAGGTCATACACACGATGAACTGTTATACAAGCGATGAGTGATAAGTTTTGTAATGGTGGGGATATGGAAGACATGGAGATTAATTTATCAGTTGAAAAAATATTGAGGTTTCATGACCTCAGCAGGTAGAAAGCCAGAGAACCTGTGTCTTTGTAGGAAACCCTGAGGTGTGGAGTCGAGATTTGGCTTTGGCCCCAGCACTGCCTCTTTTGAACCTATGTCCTTTTGAGCAAGAGTTGACTTTCCAAACTGCAGTTTCTTTATCAGCTGTGAATCTTAATACTACTTCACCTCTTGCTAGACTTTTGTGATTATCGTATTAGATTATTCAACTCAATGTATGAAATGCTTCTTGAACTCCAGCTATCTATGCCAGGCTCTGTGCTAGGCAGCAAGGGAGACAGATGAGTAAGTGAGAGTGCGAGTCTGTCGGTCGTGCCCGACTCTTTGTGACCCCATGGACTGTAGCCCACCAGGCTCCTCTGTCCGTGGGATTCTCCTGGCAAGAATACTAGGATGGTTGCCATTCCCTTCTCTGGGGGACCTTCCCAACCCAGGGATCAACCCAGGCCTGCTGCACTGCAGGCAGATTCTTTACCATCTGAGGCCTTAGGGAAGCCCAATATCGGTAAGATACTCTCTTAATTCAAGGTCACAGTTCATACCCAAAGTTGCAAACTCGGTTGTTTATAGAGGCCAGAGCTGTATTGTAAACAAGTAAAAAGACATTTAAAAAACCAGAGGGATGATGGACTTCATGACACGCAGTAGAAAGTGTGTCTGATCTTGATGAGGCTGTCTCTGTCAATGCCATCTAGTTGTCATTATCCAGAAATGCTACTCTGGAAATGTCCCTAGGGACTGAATTTTCTTAAAACGTGAGATGTCCCTATTTTTCATGTAGATATCTAATCATAAAAATTGTCTAAACATTTTATAGGCAGAATGAGCCTGTGCAGGGTAGAATCCACTTATGAACTGTCCATTTACAAGCTTTGATTTAGATAGGCATGCATGCATGTGAATGAATCACAAGGCAGATAATAGGTAGGTGTAGAAGTGGACCAAGATAATCTCAAATGATTCCAGAATAAAATGAAAAGGATGTGGCATATATGCCAAAGAAGGTATCCCATAAGAGGTTGTGATTGTGTTGAATTAAAGAATGTCAAAAATCTGAGTAACCAGAAAACTCAAAAGAGGTGATTCTAACAAAAAAGAAAGCATTTTCAAAGACTCCGTGAGTTTGGTATTGCTAGAAACAAAAGGAAGAGCATGAGATGCTGAGAGCGGAGGAGAGAAAGGCAAGACAGGGTGTGGTCTCACATGGTGTGCTCAGCAGACTGGATCCTCACTGTTCTGGGGATGTGATCATAGAGGACATACATGGCCTCATTCCTGTTCTGGAAAGATCATTCTGCTAACTGAATGGAAGAACTCATGAATAGGAGTGAGACTAGATGCTTAGCACATATTTAAAAGATGGGAACTGAAGAAACTGCAGTTGATCTGTAAGTTAGAAAGTATGTTATTAATCATATCCATTTATGATGTTACCATTTTAATTGATATTAAATGCATAATCTTTCACATTTGCACATCTCCACAATCAAGATGCAGCTTTCAGTCCTTGGGATAGTAGAGTTAAATGTAGGAGCTTTTCATATTTTAGAGATCAAAGCTTAATGATGCCTCTTAAATCGATGATGTCTTTGATACAGTGAAGCAGAAAATAATCAGGAACTTCTAACCACTAAAGTGAAGGTTAAAGCAGAGAGGTGAAATAAGTTCTAGGATTTGATAATCCCACCTGCATCTCTGGAAAGTAACCTTTAGACATTTATCTGCTTTGATTGCCAACTGCTCATGTTTCCTGGATGTTCATTAGATTGGAGGAAGCCAATGCATATGTGTAGGAGCTGGGAGATGGTGTAGATGCATAAAGGCAAGGGCCACAGGCCGTCTCTAAATGGCAGTTTCTTTCCTAGCTGTGAACTACTCTTGGACCCAAATTAAAAATTAGTGTTGCCAGATTCAAGAGAAACTAGAAATCTGATTTTTTTTAAATGAAATGTCTCAATATTTGAATGTTGGCAAGATATTCAACATTTTAAAAAAAACTTGTGCAAGCCAAACATATCTGTGTGCTAAATAAGCTACCATCCTTGCCTCTGCTAAGCCACTTGTTAAACAGGTGATCATTACTAATTTCTAATCCTTACACTTTCATAATATTCAATGCTAGACGTAGCTAAATGCCAGAGACAAGACTCAGTCTCATCTGAGAGAGATGAAATCTCTTACTTATTTTTATCAGCCATCTGGTACAGCTCTCAGTCACATAAATCTTTTAGAAACAGCAATTGTGATAGTCTCAAGGCCTGTGATCTAAAATGGGTTAGTTATTTTCTCATAAAATATTCCTGTTTGATGATCTATTCAATAGCAGAAATTCTTGGGCAGTGTTTTGACATAATAAAATTATATCTCATGTCTCAAAATTTTATTTTCTCCAGAAGCAATAGCAGAAGCTGTTGATATTTAGAAAGCTGCTGGAAATGCCTAAGGGAAGATTCTTAATTCTGCCCTTATAGATTTATCATTTGCTAATCTCTTTCAATCAAAACTTTGTTAACATTTGTAACATAGTAGTATTAAATACATAAAGAATAAATATATCACTTTTCTCCTTTGTAATAATAATATATTAATTTAATAAGGTGATAAAAATTAAGACTGAAGGAAGAATTCTGCTCTGGAAATGATGGAATACCAGATACTACACTTACACTTCCCAAAACTATCTGGAATAATGCATGAGACAATTGTTTTCAGGCATTAAATAATGGGCAACACAGGGATTTGATCCCTGAGAGAAGGAAATCACAGGATGAGTGCCGTATCCATCTTGGCTGCCTATCTGGGGACAGTGTGGTGTCTTTATGTGGGTGAGCAGGAACAGTGTGCTCTGTGGATGGACTGAGAGCTAATAGAGGTATCTAAAGGAAGATAGGCGTGTTTTCTTAGAAGACATGGGATCTCTGGTCAATTCAGGGTGAAGAGACTTCACTGAGCGTGTCAGATATTTGGTTGAGATTTCAAAAAGTTTGAAAACCTTTTGAAAACCTTTATCTTTGCGAGTGAAGATCATACCCTTGGGCAAGGACAATGACTATGGACCAAGAAAAAAATACGAATAGATCTCTTCTATAATAATAACAAATACAGCCAAACTTGACAGGATCTGAAAGAGTTGTCAACAGTGTAACCTGCCACTAAAAAGGAGCCAACTCCATTTCAAAGAAGCTATGCTGTAATCCATACTACCTGATGCGTATCGTTTTTCAGTGTCTATTACACAAGCAAAAAGTAGTAGATGTTAAGTAGGAAATCGGAACCAAATCAAGGGAGAAGAGCATTTAAAAATAAAAACAAAAATAGACCTGGAGATGACTCAGATGTTGGGATAAGCAGAGCAGTATAAAACAGTGATGACGCATACAGTCAGGAACATGGAACAAAATATGGGCATAATGTGTAAACATACAGAGTATCTCAGAACAGAAATGCAGACTATAGAAAGAGTCTAACAAATTTCAGAATTGAAAAGCACATCACATGATATTAAAAATTCATAGATTTATGAGTGGATTGAAGGCTGCAGAAGAAGGAGTCAGTGAACTTGAAGACAATCAATAGAAATCTAATTTGAAGAATAGAGAAAAAAACAATTGGTAAAAAAGGAACAGAATCCCAGTAACTTGTGGGAAAATATACAGAAGACTATTATATACATAATATATGTCCCCGAAGAAGAGGAGACAAAGAATTGAGAAGGAGAAAAGTGTTTAAAAAGTAATAGGCAAAAAATTTTCAAATGTGGTGAAGAACTTTGTAGATTTGAGAAACTCATTGAGCAGCAAGCATAATAAATGAACAGAAGATTCAAACGTAGACATACAGTCTGAAGCCAGAAACCAAAGTTAAAAGGGGAATAATTTTGAAGCAACCAAAGATAATATGATATATATATATATATATATATAAGGAACAGTGATGCAAATTATGGCTAATAACCTCATCAGAAAAAAGCAGAAGTCAGAAGATAGTCAAACAACACCTCTTCAGTTCTGAAGAAAGATAAGCTGTTACTCCAGAAATCTGTATCAAGTGTAAATATATCTCAAAAATGAGAGTAAAGATATTTAAAAATAGATGAACACTGGGCATATCCACTATCAGTGCACATGTACTACAAGCAGTGCTAAAGCACGTTCTTTGGGCTGAAGGGAAATAACGCCAGACAGAAATTCAGAATGGAAATAGAAGAGTACAGGGAATACAAAGTAATTTTTTACTCTTCCCTTAATATCGTTTTAAAAACTACTCATTTGAATCAGAACCATTACATAAGTAAATACACAAAAAGAACAGTCAAAGTTAGGGAAGGAAGGGAAGAGGGTTCATGGAATTGGTGTTTTGAGGTTCTTGTGTTTTAGAGCTATGAGCAGAGTATGATAAGTTAAAGATGCATACTATAACCCTGAGAACAATCGTTAACAAAATAGAGCAGTGAGGTATATATCTTAAAGGCCAAGAGAGGTGATGAAATAAGATACTGAAAATACTAAACTACTCGGTCCAAAGAATAGCAATAAAGTGTAGAAAAGGGAACAGAGAATAAATGGAACCAAAAAATAGCAGTGTGAATGACTTAAACCCAGCCATATCACTAACAATCTTAAATGTAAATGAACTAAATACTGCAATTAAAAAGCCAAAAATAATCTGATTTTAAAAATCGGCAGAGGAACTGAATAGACATTTTGCAAAGGAGACATACAGATGGCCAATAGCTGCGTGAAATGATGCTCAGCACTGCTAATCATGTGGGCAAATGCAGTCAGAGCCACAATGAAATATCATCTCACACCTGTTAGAATGGCTGTTACCATGAAGACCGAGATAATTGTTGGTGAAAATATGGAGAAAAGGGAAATTTTATGCTGATAGAAAACAATATGGAGGATCATCAAAAAATTAAAAATAGAACTATATAATCCAGCCATACCACTTCTGGGTATATATATCCAAAGGAAACTAAACCAGAATCTCAAAGAGAGATCTGTACTCCTATATTCCTTGCACTTTTATTCATAATAGCCAAGGTATGGAAACACTAAAGTGACCATCAGCAGGTGTGTGGTGTGTGTAATTCAATAGTGAGAAAGGACATCTTGCCATTTTGACAACATGAATGGACCTCGAGGGCATTACGTTAAGTGAAATGTCAGACAGAGGAAGACAAATAACTGTGTGATACAATTTCAGTTCACTTCAGTTCAGTTGCTCAGTTGTGTCCGACTCTTTGCAACCCCATGGAATGCAGCATACCGGTCTTCCCTGACCATCACAAACTCCCAGAGTCTACCCAAACCCATGTCCATTGTGTCAGTGAGGCCATCGAACCATCTCATCCTCTGTCATCTCCTTCTCCTCCTGCCCTCAATCTTTCCCAGCATCAGGGTCTTTTCCAATGAGTCAGCTCTTCGCATCAGGTGGCCAGAGTACTGGAGTTTCAGCTTGAACATCAATCCTTCCAATGAACACCCAGGACTGATTTCCTTTAGGATGGACTGGTTGGATCTCCTTGCAGTCCAAGGGACTCTCAAGAGTTTTCTCCAACTCCACAGTTCAAAAGCATCAATTCTTTGGTGTTCAGCTTTCTTTCTAGTCCAACTGTCACATCCATACATGACTACTGGAAAAACCATAGCCTTGACTAGATGGACCTTTGTTGGCAAAGTAATGTGTCTGCTTTTTAATCTGCTGTCTAGGTTGGTCATAACTTCTTTTCCAAGGAGTAAGTGTCTTTTAATTTCATGGCTGCAATCACCATCTGTGATGATTTTGGAGCCCAGAAAAATAAAGTCTGACACTGTTTCCTCTGTTTCCCCATCTATTTGCCATGAAGTGATGAGACCGGATGCCATGATCTTAGTTTTCTGAATGTTGAGCTTTAAGCCACCTTTTTCACTCTCCTCTTTCACTTTCATCAAGAGGCTCTTTAGTTCTTCTAGACCATGTTACCTGCCTCTTGAGAAACCTGTATGCAGGTCAGGAAGCAACAGTTAGAACTGGACATGAAACAACAGACTGGATCCAAATAGGAAAAGTACATCAAGGCTGTATATTGTCACCCTGCTTATTTAACTTATATGCAGAGTACATCATGAGAAATGCTGGGCTGAGGGAAGCACAAGCTGGAATCAAGATTGCCAGGAGAAATATCAATAATCTCAGATATGCAGATGACACCACCCTTATGGCAGAAAGTGAAGAAGAACTAAAGAGCCTCTTGATGACAGTGAATAATGAGAGTGATACAACTTACATGAGAAATTGAAAAAGTCAGACTCACAGAAGTAGAGCAGAATGGCGTTGTCAGAGGCTNATATATATATATATATATATAAGGAACAGTGATGCAAATTATGGCTAATAACCTCATCAGAAAAAAGCAGAAGTCAGAAGATAGTCAAACAACACCTCTTCAGTTCTGAAGAAAGATAAGCTGTTACTCCAGAAATCTGTATCAAGTGTAAATATATCTCAAAAATGAGAGTAAAGATATTTAAAAATAGATGAACACTGGGCATATCCACTATCAGTGCACATGTACTACAAGCAGTGCTAAAGCACGTTCTTTGGGCTGAAGGGAAATAACGCCAGACAGAAATTCAGAATGGAAATAGAAGAGTACAGGGAATACAAAGTAATTTTTTACTCTTCCCTTAATATCGTTTTAAAAACTACTCATTTGAATCAGAACCATTACATAAGTAAATACACAAAAAGAACAGTCAAAGTTAGGGAAGGAAGGGAAGAGGGTTCATGGAATTGGTGTTTTGAGGTTCTTGTGTTTTAGAGCTATGAGCAGAGTATGATAAGTTAAAGATGCATACTATAACCCTGAGAACAATCGTTAACAAAATAGAGCAGTGAGGTATATATCTTAAAGGCCAAGAGAGGTGATGAAATAAGATACTGAAAATACTAAACTACTCGGTCCAAAGAATAGCAATAAAGTGTAGAAAAGGGAACAGAGAATAAATGGAACCAAAAAATAGCAGTGTGAATGACTTAAACCCAGCCATATCACTAACAATCTTAAATGTAAATGAACTAAATACTGCAATTAAAAAGCCAAAAATAATCTGATTTTAAAAACCGGCAGAGGAACTGAATAGACATTTTGCAAAGGAGACATACAGATGGCCAATAGCTGCGTGAAATGATGCTCAGCACTGCTAATCATGTGGGCAAATGCAGTCAGAGCCACAATGAAATATCATCTCACACCTGTTAGAATGGCTGTTACCATGAAGACCGAGATAATTGTTGGTGAAAATATGGAGAAAAGGGAAATTTTATGCTGATAGAAAACAATATGGAGGATCATCAAAAAATTAAAAATAGAACTATATAATCCAGCCATACCACTTCTGGGTATATATATCCAAAGGAAACTAAACCAGAATCTCAAAGAGAGATCTGTACTCCTATATTCCTTGCACTTTTATTCATAATAGCCAAGGTATGGAAACACTAAAGTGACCATCAGCAGGTGTGTGGTGTGTGTAATTCAATAGTGAGAAAGGACATCTTGCCATTTTGACAACATGAATGGACCTCGAGGGCATTACGTTAAGTGAAATGTCAGACAGAGGAAGACAAATAACTGTGTGATACAATTTCAGTTCACTTCAGTTCAGTTGCTCAGTTGTGTCCGACTCTTTGCAACCCCATGGAATGCAGCATACCGGTCTTCCCTGACCATCACAAACTCCCAGAGTCTACCCAAACCCATGTCCATTGTGTCAGTGAGGCCATCGAACCATCTCATCCTCTGTCATCTCCTTCTCCTCCTGCCCTCAATCTTTCCCAGCATCAGGGTCTTTTCCAATGAGTCAGCTCTTCGCATCAGGTGGCCAGAGTACTGGAGTTTCAGCTTGAACATCAATCCTTCCAATGAACACCCAGGACTGATTTCCTTTAGGATGGACTGGTTGGATCTCCTTGCAGTCCAAGGGACTCTCAAGAGTTTTCTCCAACTCCACAGTTCAAAAGCATCAATTCTTTGGTGTTCAGCTTTCTTTCTAGTCCAACTGTCACATCCATACATGACTACTGGAAAAACCATAGCCTTGACTAGATGGACCTTTGTTGGCAAAGTAATGTGTCTGCTTTTTAATCTGCTGTCTAGGTTGGTCATAACTTCTTTTCCAAGGAGTAAGTGTCTTTTAATTTCATGGCTGCAATCACCATCTGTGATGATTTTGGAGCCCAGAAAAATAAAGTCTGACACTGTTTCCTCTGTTTCCCCATCTATTTGCCATGAAGTGATGAGACCGGATGCCATGATCTTAGTTTTCTGAATGTTGAGCTTTAAGCCATCTTTTTCACTCTCCTCTTTCACTTTCATCAAGAGGCTCTTTAGTTCTTCTAGACCATGTTACCTGCCTCTTGAGAAACCTGTATGCAGGTCAGGAAGCAACAGTTAGAACTGGACATGAAACAACAGACTGGATCCAAATAGGAAAAGTACATCAAGGCTGTATATTGTCACCCTGCTTATTTAACTTATATGCAGAGTACATCATGAGAAATGCTGGGCTGAGGGAAGCACAAGCTGGAATCAAGATTGCCAGGAGAAATATCAATAATCTCAGATATGCAGATGACACCACCCTTATGGCAGAAAGTGAAGAAGAACTAAAGAGCCTCTTGATGACAGTGAATAATGAGAGTGATACAACTTACATGAGAAATTGAAAAAGTCAGACTCACAGAAGTAGAGCAGAATGGCGTTGTCAGAGGCTCGCAGGTTTGGTTATTGGGGAGATGTTGGTCAAAGGGTACAAACTTCCATAAGTAAGTCCTGGGGATCTAGTGCACAGCGTAGTGATATAGTTAACAGAAACTGGATTATATGCTTGGAAGTTGCTAAGCGAGTGGATCTTTAATGTTCTCATCACAGAAGTAATTACATGAGGTATGATGAAAGTGTTAACTAACACAACTGTGATAACCGTTTCACAATATGTGAATACTTGTATCAGATCAGCATGTACAATCTTAACCTTATACAATATAATGTCACTTATAGGTCAGTAAACCAGGAAAATTATGATAAATAGTACACAAAAGCAATGATAGATGTTGCATTTGATGTTAGCAGGTTTAAGTGAAGGTGTGGAGGTTGGATTAGATGGATGTGTATTAAATATATTATAATAGAAGATATCGGAGCAGGCAATGGCACACTACTCCAGTACTCTTGCCTGGAACATCCCATGTTGTTCCAGGCGACAGAGGAGGCTGGTAGGCTGCAGTCCACGGGGTCGTGACGAGTTGGACACAGCTGAGCGACCGACTTCACTTTCACTTTTCACTTTCATGCATTGGAGAAGGAAATGGCAACCCACTCCAGTGTTCTTGCCTGGAGAATCCCAGGGACGGGGGAGCCTGGTGGGCTGCTGTCTATGGGGTCACACAGAGTCGGACACGACTGAAGTGACTAGCAGCAGCAGCAGTGGCGGCAGAAGATATAGAATAGAAGGAAATGGGACTGGCAGTGAATGATGGATGTGGAAAAAGAGGAGCCGTAGTTGTCCTCGTGATGTATTGTGGCACTGATTGGTTGCCTGGAAGTTCAGTTCTTTGTGTGTTGCACGAACACAAAGAGAAAAGAGAAATAAAGTCTTCATAAAAAGTTTGAATAATTGATATAAAAGCCAACTGCAGAGGCATTAAATATTTTGAAGCAAACAAAGGAAACGACCAACAGGAATATTGAAACCTTCTATATATACAGTTTTTACTGTTCTGTCACTTTGTGATGGAGAATGAATACTTAAGGCAACCTGATAATTTGGAACTGTTTTTTATTTTCCTTGTGATGGCCAAAATTCAGCATTTGACTTCAAAGCTTCTTAAGCTCTTAGTTTATCTTAGGACAGGAGTTTTGTTAAATTTTTGAAACAAAAGGGGTCATGTTTCAGCCAGTCCTTACAGATTCAGGCCCTAAGAATCAAGTCACAAATAGGTTCCATCAGGCAGCTCTTGAGGGAAACTTAGAAGACGAGCATGGTTGTGAGAAAACCGGAGGCACACCAAGTAGAGGATGTAAAAACGAGCTGAGCTGGGGTTCAGGGTTGAAAAGTTAAGTGCTTGGCAGTGCGTGTAGGTGTTGAGGAAGCGAGTATAGATCAGGAAATAGATATAAAATATACTGGCTATAGACTAAGCTGCACCTCCAGGTGAAAGGACAAACGAGAATCTGTCAGGAAAACAACTGCAAGGGTCAGTGTCAGCCCTGAAGAGCAGGACGTGCTGTGACTCCGGTGCTGGGAGGGGGGCTGGCCCTGCCCCTGGGGGAGTGAGCCTCAGCAGAGAAGGGGAGCAGCTGAGCACAGACCCCGAAACTTGAGCACTCTTTTAAGGCTTGATGTTCAGTATCATTCCTCAGTCTGATATTTTTGAGATTTAAGACTGTAAAATTTCATTGACTTGGAAAAGCTCCAGGTCTAATAACAGCTTTCTAAATTCTAAATATTAGCCATTCTTCAAGTTGTAGGTTGAAAAATGCCAAAACAGTAATTAAATCATTTCAGCATTTTTTTTCTTCTGTCCTTTGCTGGTTTAAGGTTTAGATTTTTTTTCTATATCTTTGGTGACCAAGGAGCATCTTGAAACATGTAATTAGTGAAGAATATTGAGGAGTTGCAGCTGACGAAGGTAGAGAAGGAAACAGTGAAAACCTGTTACTGGAATCAAGACGGACGCTGACACTGAACTCTCAGAGACTCTGACTTTTCAGGCTCCTGTTCCTGAATGTGACTCTACTTACCAAAGAAGTATCAACTTTTGAGATTCTAACCAGTCTTCTTGAATAATTAATTTAATAAAAAATCAGTGAAGAGAATAGGCTTGTTAGATGACAGCAAGTCAGTCGTGTGGAAGAAATACGACACTCTAGAGAGGTGCACAGCTGTTTTTAGCGTCTGATGGAAGTTCTTACAAATCACACCTTCCCTCTTAAGCCGTTTCATAATGAACATCCGGAGGATCTATTTTGCAAGCACATACACACCTTGGAAATAAAAAATTTAAAAGTCAAATTCAAAAACAAACAGAAGAATAAGAAATGCATTGAAATGTTTAGAAATGATTGATATTTTGACACAACTGTATTCTTTAACCAAACACTTTCAACATCAGAAAAAGATAACAAGACTCTTTGGTTCCATTTTAAGACTCCTTCCACTGAAAAAATAGGTGAAAGTTTTGAATAACTTATGAGGCCTAATATCCTTAGCAAAGACAGTTTAACATGGCTGTGAAGATGGGAATACCAGACCACTTGACCAGCCTTTTGAGAAACCTGTATGCAGGTCAGGAAGCAACAGTCAGAACTGGACATGGAACAGCAGACTGGTTCCAAATAGGAAAAGGAGTACGTCAAGGCTGTATATTGTCACCCTGCTTATTTAACTTATATGCAGAGTACATCATGAGAAACACTGGGCTGGAGGAAGCATAAGCTGGAATCAAGATTGCCAGGAGAAATATCAATAATCAGATATGCAGATGACACTACCCTTATGGCATAAAGTGAAGAAGAACTAAAGAATCTCGTGATGAAAGTGAAAGAGGAGACTGAAAAAGGTGGCTTAAAACTCAACATTCAGAAAACTAAGATCATGGCATCTGGTCCCATCATTTCATGGGAAATAGATGGGGAAACAGTGGAAACAGCATCAGACTTTATTTTTCTGGGCTCCAAAATCACTATGGATGGTGACTGAGCCATGAAATTAAAACACACTTACTCTTTGGAAGGAAAGTTATGACCAACCGAGACAGCATATTAAAAAGCAGACATATTACTTTGCCAACAAAGATCCATCTAGTCAAGGCTATGGTTTTTCTAGTAGGCATGTATGGATGTGCTGCTGCTGCTGCTGCTAAGTCGCTTCAGTCGTGTCCAACTCTATGCAACCCCATAGATGGCAGCCCACCAGGCTCCCCCATCCCTGGGATTCTCCAGGCAAGAACACTGGAGTGGGTTGCCATTTCCTTCTCCAATGCATGAAANACCCCATAGATGGCAGCCCACCAGGCTCCCCCATCCCTGGGATTCTCCAGGCAAGAACACTGGAGTGGGTTGCCATTTCCTTCTCCAATGCATGAAAGTGAAAAGTGAAAGTGAAGTCGCTCAGTCGTATCTGACTCCCAGCGACCCCATGGACTGAGCCTTCCAGGCTCATTCCGTCCATGAGATTTTCCAGGCAAGAGTACTGGAGTGAGTTGCCATTGCCTTCTCCATATGGATGTGAGAGAGTTGGACTATAAAGAAAGCTGAGTGCTGAAGAACTGATGCTTTTGAACTGTGGTGTTGGAGAAGACTCTTGAGAGTCCCTTGGACTGCAAGGAGATCCAACCAGTCCATCCTAAAGGAGATCAGTCCTGGGTATTCATTGGAAGGACTGATGTTGAAGCTGAAACTCCAATACTTTGGCCACCTGATGCGGAGAGCTAACTCATTTGAAAAGACCCTGATGCTGGGAGGGATTGAAGGCAGGAGGAGAAGGGGACGACATAGAATGTGATGGTTGGATGGCATTACCGACTCGATGGACATGAGTTTGAGTGGACTCTGGGAGTTGGTGATGGACAGGGAGGCCTGGCATGCTGTGGTTCATTGGGTCACAAAGAGTTGGACACGACTGAGTGACTGAACTGAACTGAAATGTGTCATTACAGAGACACTGCTGGGCGCAAACAATGAAGTAGCAAACCGCCCTTCTAGACTTGTATATTTTAAGAGATTCCATACCTGAAGTTGTCTTGCATTTCCAGCAGATTTAAGGTTTGGTGCTAAGGGAAGCCAGGCTCTATCACTTCAGCCCAGTCACAAATGTCTACTAGGTCCTTCCCCAGAAAGCCAGTCTCTAATTTATAACCTACCTTAATGGGAGAATGCCAGTGATTATAAATTGTCTTAACATTGCACAGTCATCACAATTCCCTAAAACACTGATGTGAATCCAGACATTAGATTTCCTGCTTCTGATCTGAAGTAGGTTTGACCTCTGCCTGGCCTTCTGAGAGCATTTGGATATCTGTCTCCACTCGTAGGCAGACAGTTAGGTCAATGCACTTGGATTTCTTTTGAAGGGAAAATAATACCAATCTTTAGCCAATCTTGTTTCTTTAAAAGAAGGAAAGATAGAAAAGGGACTCTGCTTAAAATGTCTTTAGGAAAATAAATATTATATCTGGTGTTTTTTCCTCTATATCCATAAGTTTTAGCACACAGTGCCAGGTACCAGCATCAAGTGCTTCAACAGCTTTAAGGGCAATGGTGTATGTGTATGCATTTTATATATATAATACANTGATCTCTGGTTCCTCTGCCTTTTCTAAAACCAGCTTGAACATCAGGAAGTTTTCGTTTCACATATTCCTGAAGCCTGGCTTGGAGAATTGTGAGCATCACTTTACTAGCATGTGAGATGAGTGCAATTGTGCGGTAGTTTGAGCATTCTTTGGCATTGCCTTTCTTTGAAATTGGAATCAAAACTGACCTTTTCCAGTCCTGTGGCCCATTTATACATATTTATACATTATTTATATATACACATATATACATGTATATATGCACTTTGAGCAGTCACACCATGGTGTGATTGCTCCATTGTGTACGACTCTCTTTGTGACCTCATGGTCTGTATAGTCCATGGGATTCTCCAGGCCAGAACACTGAAGTGGGTAGCCTTTCCCTTCTCCAGGGGATCTTCCCAACTCAGGATCAAACCCAGGTCTCCCACATTGCAGGCAGATTGTTGGTTCAGCTGCAATGTGGGAGACCCCGGTTTGATCCCTGGGTCAGCAAAATCCCTTGGAGAAGGGAAGGGCCACCCACTCCAGTATTCTATACACCGTATATATTGCGTGCATGCGTTCTCAGTCACTTCAGGCATGTCTGAAGTCTTTGCGACCCTGTGGACTGTAGCCCTTCAGGCTCCTCTGTCCATGGGATTCTCCAGGAAAGAATACTGGAGTGGGTTGCCATGCCTTTCTCCAGGGATCTTCCCAGCCCGGGATGAAACCTGCGTCCCCTGCGTCTCCTGCCTTGCAGGTGGCTTCTGACCCATGGAGCCCCTGGGAAGCCCTGCCGTATGCGCTGCACATGTGCTCTATACTGTATGTGTATGCAGTAGCGTGTGCCTAGCATCATGTCATCATATATGCACATTGTAAATGGTTTTGCAAATGCCTGACAGGTTTGACTACTTTCTCTGCAGTGAAACATGGTAATCAACATTTTTAATTTTTAAAAAAATTATCTGCCATATCAGACAAGGCTGGGCCTAAAATGTGGTTTTGTTCCTAAATTATTTTGAAAGAAAACTAATTTGAAAATAGAAGTCAGGTCAAGACTCCAAAAAAGTATTGAATTTTTTTCACCAAAATCTTTGCATAAAACAGTTCTAATTGAAATAATTTCTATAGTCTTCGGCTTTTTGTTAAAGCATGTGTTATACATGAATAGAAATGAGTAGTGAAAGTTTTTTTCCAGTTGAATAACTCCATGAATATAAAATCCTCTATTTTAATCTTTTTGCTTACTTTGTATCTCAAAAAATATTATGGTAATTCTCTCTTTATGCAATTTATCTTGAAATTTGGATATTACACTTTCACAAAAGATTCATTATNGCATCATGTCATCATATATGCACATTGTAAATGGTTTTGCAAATGCCTGACAGGTTTGACTACTTTCTCTGCAGTGAAACATGGTAATCAACATTTTTAATTTTTAAAAAAATTATCTGCCATATCAGACAAGGCTGGGCCTAAAATGTGGTTTTGTTCCTAAATTATTTTGAAAGAAAACTAATTTGAAAATAGAAGTCAGGTCAAGACTCCAAAAAAGTATTGAATTTTTTTCACCAAAATCTTTGCATAAAACAGTTCTAATTGAAATAATTTCTATAGTCTTCGGCTTTTTGTTAAAGCATGTGTTATACATGAATAGAAATGAGTAGTGAAAGTTTTTTTCCAGTTGAATAACTCCATGAATATAAAATCCTCTATTTTAATCTTTTTGCTTACTTTGTATCTCAAAAAATATTATGGTAATTCTCTCTTTATGCAATTTATCTTGAAATTTGGATATTACACTTTCACAAAAGATTCATTATATATTAAAAATTTACTGTTAAGATACATATTTTTATTTTTATATGAACATACTGAAAGTGTGGTTTCTTTCTAAAATTGCATTTATAGACATTAAATGATTTAAATGACTTGTTTAATTTCAGCAAAGAATACAGAGTAAATTACTAAAATATGATTTTCATTTACATTTACTTAGGTTGTTCTATTCTTTTAATCTTTCCATTCTTTAAGAAGTTATTTCTAAAACTACTACTATGTGAGGTGATGGGTATAGTAACTAATTGTGGCAAAAATTTTTTGATATATATTTATACTAAATTATTATGTTGTACACCTTAAATTTGCATAATGTTATATATAAATTTTATCTCAGTACAGCTAGGACAAAATTAGTCCTGTTAATGTTAACAACTTACTTAGCAAAATAAATTGGACATTCTTATTGGATTCTCATATACAGATTTTTTTTTTTTAATTGTAAGTTATTTCTAGCATACTGTTTTCTGAATGTTGAGCTTTAAACCTACTTTTTCACACTGCACTTTCACTTTCATCAAGAGGCTTTTTAGTTCCTCTTAACTTTCTGCCATAAGGGTGGTGTCACCTGCATATCTGAGGTTATTGATATAAAACGAAGATCATGGCACCTGGTCCCATCACTTCATGGGAAATAGATGGGGAAACAGTAGAAACTCTGTCATACTTTATTTTGGGGGGCTCCAAAATCACTGCAGATGGTGACTGCAACCATGAAATTAAAAGACACTTACTCCTTGGAAGAAAAGTTATGACCAACCTAGACAGCATTTTCAAAAGTAGAGACATTACTTTGCCAACAAGGCCCGTCTAGTCAAGGCTATGGTTTTTCCTGTGGTCATGTATGGATGTGAGAGCTGGACTGAGAAGAAGGCTGAGGGCCAAAGAATTGATGCTTTTGAACTGCGGTGTTGGAGAAGACTCTTGAGAGTCCCTTGGACTGCAAGGAGATCCAACCAGTCCATTCTGAAGATCAGCCCTGGGATTTCATTGGAGGAAATGATGCTGAAGCTGAAACGCCAGTACTTTGGCCACCTCATGTGAAGAGCTGACTCATTGGAAAAGACTCTGATGCTGGGAGGGATTGGGGGCAGGAGGAGAAGGGGACGACAGAGGCAGAAATGGCTGGATGGCATCACTGACTCGATGGATGCAAGTCTGGGTGAACTCCAGGAGATGGTGATTGACAGGGAGGCCTGGCGTGCTGCGATTCATGGGCTCGAAAAGTCAGACATGACTGAGCGATTGAACTGAACTGAGCGTACTTGTATCTTGAGGTTAATTAGACAAGAATACATTTTATTAAAATTTCTTTGAAAGGTTTTGTTATGATAATAATTTATATGTTGGAATTAGTGATAGGTTAATGTGATAAGTAAATTAAGGAATACTTCATGGATTAAATTAATACTATTTAATACAGTTTATTTTGCATACATTTTTGAATATTAATTTTCAGTTCAGTCGCTCAGTTGGGTTCGACTCTTTGTGACCCATGAATCGCAGCATGCCAGGCCTCCCTGTCCATCACCAACTCCCGAAGTTCACTCAGACTCACATCTGTCGAGTCAGTGATGCCATCTAGCCATCTCATCTTCTGTTGTCCCCTTCTCCTCCTGGCCCAAATCCCTCTCAGCATCAGAGTCTTTTCCAATGAGTCAACTCTTCACATGAGGTGGCCAAAGTTCTGGCGTTTCAGCTTCAGCATCATTCCTTCCAAAGAAATCCCAGGGCTGATCTCCTTCGGAAAGGACTGGTTGGATCTCCTTGCAGTCCGAGGGACTCTCATGAGTCTTCTCCAACACCACAGCTCAAAAGCATCAATTCTTTGGTGCTCAGCCTTCTTCTCAGTCCAACTCTCACATCCATACATGACCACAGGAAAAACCATAGCCTTGACTAGACAGATCTTAGTCAGCAAAGTAATGTCTCTGCTTTTGAATATGCTATCTAAGTTGCTCATAACTTTTCTTCCAAGGAGTAAGTGTCTTTTAATTACATGGCTGCAGTCACCATCTGCAGTGATTTTGGAGCCAAAAAAAATAGTCAGCCACTGTTTCCACTGTTTCCCCATCTATTTCCCATGATGTGATGGGACCAGAAGCCATGATCTTCGTTTTCTGAATGTTGAGCTTCAAGCCAACTTTTTCACTCTCCTCTTTCACTTTCATCAAGAGGCTTTTTAGCTCCTCTTTACTTTCTGCCATAAGGGTGGTGTCATCTGCATATCTGAG
>SJYW01031844.1:122921-140800 GCA_006410735.1 Raphicerus campestris | reverse complement strand
TCAATTCTTTGGTGCTCAGCCTTCTTCTCAGTCCAACTCTCACATCCATACATGACCACTGGAAAAACCATAGCCTTGACTAGACAGATCTTAGTCAGCAAAGTAATGTCTCTGCTTTTGAATATGCTATCTAAGTTGCTCATAACTTTTCTTCCAAGGAGTAAGTGTCTTTTAATTACATGGCTGCAGTCACCATCTGCAGTGATTTTGGAGCCAAAAAAAATAGTCAGCCACTGTTTCCACTGTTTCCCCATCTATTTCCCATGATGTGATGGGACCAGAAGCCATGATCTTCGTTTTCTGAATGTTGAGCTTCAAGCCAACTTTTTCACTCTCCTCTTTCACTTTCATCAAGAGGCTTTTTAGCTCCTCTTTACTTTCTGCCATAAGGGTGGTGTCATCTGCATATCTGAGGTTATTGATATTTCTCCCGGCAATCTTGATTCCAGCTTGTGTTTCTTCCAGTCCATCGTTTCTCATGATGTACTCTGCATAGAAGTTAAATAAGCAGGGTGACAATACACAGCCTTGATGTACTCCTTTTCCTATTTGGAACCAGTCCGTTGTTCCATATCCAGCTCTAACTGTCGTTTCCTGACCTGCATACAGATTTCTCAAGAGACAGGTCAGGTGGTCTGGTATTCCCATCTCTCTCAGAATTTTCCACAGTTTATTGTGATCTACACAGTCAAAGGCTTTGGCATTGTCAATAAAGCAGAAATAGATGTTTTGCTGGAACCCTCTTGCATTTTCCATGATCCAGTGGATGTTGGCAATTTGATCTCTGGTTCCTCTGCCTTTTCTAAAACCAGCTTGAACATCTGGATGTTCACGGTTCACGTACTACTGAAGCCTGGCTTGGAGAATTTTGAGCATTACTTTACTAGCATGTGAGATCAGTGCAATTGTGCAATAATTTGAGCATTCTTTGGCGATAGTTTATTTTGCATAAATTTTTGAATATTAATTTTGCAATTATATAAAATTAAAGTTAGATTTTTCATTTTCTTCAGTGTTTGCAAATCACTTACCTTTATATTAAGTGGAGTCATGCAGTTTGCATCCATTTGACCCTGGCTTCTTTCTCTTAGGGTATTATATTCGATACTTGGCCATGTTGCTGTCTGTTTCTAGTTCATTTCTTTTTATCTATGGATAGTGTTCTACTCGTTTCTCAGCTGTGGGATATGGGAGTTGTTTGCAGTGTTTCCTGATGAATAATAATCTGCTATAAAGATTCATGTTCAAGTTTGTGAATGAACATAGCTTTCAATCGTATGAAAGTGAAAGTGAAGTCGCTCAGTCGTGTCCGACTCTTTGTGAACCCATGGACTATAGCCTGCCAGGCTCCACTGTCCATGGGATTTTCCAGGCAATAGTACTGGAGTGGATTGCCATTTCCTTCTCCAGGAGATCTTCCATACTCAGGGATCGAACCCGAGTCTCCCGCATTGTAGACAGATGCTTTACCGTCTGAGCCACCGGGGAAGTCTTATAAGAAACTGCCAAGCTGTTTTCCAAAGTGACTGTACCATTTCTCGTTTCTCGGCAGTGTAGGAGTCCAGTTGTTCTGCCTCTTTGCCAGCATGATACTCTCTCTTTTCTTAGGTGTTTCAGGAAGAGTGAAGTTGTATCTCATTGTGGTTTTAATTTGCATTTCTCTGATGTCTAATGGTGTTGAGCATCTATCTTTGTACTTTTTGCCATTCATCTGTTTTCTTTGGTGGCATATACGTTCCAGTCTCTGGCCCGCCTTAAAAATGCATTGTTTTCTTATCATTGGGCTTAGTGTCTAATTCTAGAGACAAGTCCTGTATCAGATACATGATTATAAAGATTCTCTCGCTGTCAGTGGCTCTCAGAAGGCAGCCTTTCTTAAGGCACATGAAGTCCAGTCTATCTGTTCTCTGAATTACTGTGCCTTTGGTTGTGAGTCCCCCGGTGGTGCTAGTGGTAAAGAGCCTGCCTGCCTGTGCAGGAGACAGGAGACGTGGGTTCAGTCCCTGCGTCGGGAAGGTCTCCTTGAGAAGAAAATGGCAGTCCAGTCCAGTATTTCTGCTTGGAGAATCCCATGAGCAGAGGAGCCTGGTGGGCTACAGTCCATGGGGTCCAAAGAGTCGGACATGACTGAAGTGACTTAGCACACACTTTTGGTTGTGTATGTAAGAAATCATTTCCTAACTAAAGGTCAGAAATCTTTTTTTTTTAGAATTACAGGTTTTACACTTGTACTTATGATCCATTTTGAGTAATTTTTTGGTAGAGTGGCACTTGGATAAAGGCTTTTTGTTTTTGCCTTTGTTTTTTGCATATATGTATGCAGTTGTTCCAGCACTATTTATTGTTGGAAGGACTGTAACTTTCTCCACTGAATTGCCTATTTACCTTTCTCCACTAAATTGCCTGTTTACCTTTGTCGGAAACCAATTAGTCATGTATACGTATAACTATTTCTGGATTCGTTTTTCCATCCTATTTATCTACAAGTTTATTCTTCCTTCAATACCACTCTCTTTATACTAAGTCAGGAAATAAGAGGCTCTGAGTGTTTTAACTTCAAAAAGAAGGTACATTCTGCTGTTTTGCGTGGAGTTCTCTCAAAGTCATTTAGCTTAGCTTAGTTGGTACTGTTGTTCACGTCCATATCTTTGGTGATAATTTTTCTGCTTTCTCTGTCCACTGCTGAGAGAGGATGGTGATGTCTCCAGCTGTATGCAGGTAGTTGTCCATTTCTCCTTTCAGTTTTATCAGCTTTTGTTTCACGTATTTTGAAGGACTGTTGTTACGTGCATACGCTCTTGTGTTTGTAATGTCGTTTGGGGGAATTGCCCTCTTAATACTACAATTGAGTCCTGTTCATCTTTGTCTTTATTCTGAGGTCTGGGTGACATGCCGTTAATGGAGCTACTCCTGCTTTCTTTTGTTCAGTGTTTGCATAGTATCTCTTTTCTATCATTTTATTTGTAACCTTTTTACAGTTGATATTTCAAATGGGTTTACTGTATGCAATGTAGAGTTTGGTCTTGATTTTTTCATGTAATATGATGGTCTTTTTTATTTGAACCTGAAGTAATAAATTGTTCATTAGAAGCAAATCACTGACTGAAGGAGTTTACACATGTCCCCAAATGTGGAAGGTACTCTAGAGTCTACATTTTCAGCATAAACAAAATTTCCCTAAAACCATATGGAATTATCTGGTTGGATCATGGCTACAAATGGAGGCTGAAGATTAAGTGCAGTCTGTTTTAGCATGTGACTGATGATCTTTATTTTTTAATTGATATGCTTATAAAGTTCATATTTGATATAATATTTATATTATTGGACTAAAATACATCATATTGTTAGTTGTTTTGGTTTTAATCTCTTCTTTTGTTTTGTCCCCCAAGTACTTCATTTCTGGTTCCATTTTAGCTTCCTTATTCACTTTTTTATTTAAAAATTTTTATTTGGTTTTATAAACATTTTAATTAATATTTTATTCATTGTCCTGGGCTGTATAATATGCATCTTTAATCAGAGTGCACTATAAAAAGTCACTCTGCTCACCTCGTGGTGAGAGGATCCCGCAGCACTTTCTCAGTTTCCTCCCCTGCTCTTCGTGCTATGTCGTCGTTCCTCTTACTTCTACACATGCCACAAGCACAGTGAGCTGTTAGTACTTTTGCTTCACATAGATATCATTTAAAGCAATCTAAAATACAGTAGAGTTTTATGTTCGCCCTCATTTACTCCGCTGCAGCCCTCTTTCTTTTTGTATGTGTTGTATCTTCCCCCCAATTTTTTAAGTGTGTTGGAATTGTTCTTACCTGTTAACGTTTACATCACCAATTCCTGACTCTTGGAGGCTCTGTCAAAAATTTAATGTGCAAAGAAGTGAGGTGAGGAGGTGAAGTCGCTCAGTCGTGTCCGACTCTTTGCGACCCCATGGACCGTAACCTACTAGGCTCCTCCGTCCATGGGATTCTCCAGGCAAGAATACTGGAGTGGATTGCCATTTCCTTCTCCAGGGGNTTAAATAAGCAGGGTCACAATATACAGCCTTGAAGTACTCCTTTTCCTATTTGGAACCAGTCTGTTGTTCCATGTCCAGTTCTAACTGTTGCTTCCTGACCTGCATACAGGTTTCTCAAGAGGCAGGTCAGGTGGCCTGGTATGCCCATCTCTTTCAGAATTTTCCACAGTTTATTGTGTTCCACACTAGTTCCATTTATACTGCTGCAAATGACTGAGTAATATTTCACTATATGTATGTACTACATCTTGATCCATCCATCTGTTGATGGACATTTAGGTTTCTTCTGTCTTAGCTATTGTAGACAGTGCTGCAATGAACAATGGGGTGCTTGCATCTTTTTGACTTATAGCTCTGTGTGGACAGATGCCCAGGAGGTGGATTGCTGGATCATATGGTAATTCTATATTTAGTTTTCTGAGGAACCTCCATACTGTTTTCTATGGTGGCTGCACCAACTTATATTCCCACCAACAGTGTAGGAGGGTTCTCTCTTCTCCACACCCTCTCCAGGCCATTCTGACCAGTGTGAGATGGTACCTCATTGCAGTTTTGATTTACATTTTTCTAATAATTAGCGATGTTGAGCATCTATTCTTGTGCCTATTTGCCATCTGTATTTCTTCTTTGGAGAAATGTCTATTTAGTTCTTCTGCTCATTTTTTCATTGGACTTTTTGTTGTTGTCAAGTTGTATGAGCTATTTGTATATTTTGGAAATTAAACCCTTGTCAGCTGCAACAGTTGCAAATATTTTCTCCCTTTCTGTAGGTTGTCTTTTCATTTTTTTGATGGTTTCCTTTGCTGTGCAAAAGCTTGTAAATTTGATTAGGCCCCATTTGTTTGTTTTGTTCTAATTTCTATTGCCTTGGGAGACTGACCTAAGAAAACTTTGGTATGATTTATGTCAGATAATGTTTTGCCTATGTTCTCTTCTAAGAGTTTTATGATATGATGTCTTATATTTAAGTCCCTAAGTCATTTTGAGTTTATCTTTGTGTGCATGAGAGGGTATATTCTAACTTCATTGCTTTACATGTGACTAGGCAACCATTTTTTATTGATGGTTGAAAACTACTTTAAACCTGTTTAAATTATTATTCAATTTAAATATAGTAACAGTATTCATATAATAAGCTATGCATGCATGCTAAGTCACTTCAGTCGTGTCCAACTCTTTGTGACCCTTCAGACCATAGCCCCCCTGGCTCCTCCGTCCATGGGATTCTCCAGGCAAGAAAACTGGAGTGGATTGCCACGCCCTCCTCCAGGGGATCTTCCAACCCAGAGATGGAACCTGAGTCTTATGTCTCTTGCATTGACAGGAGGGTTCTTAACCACACCTGGGAAGTTGAGTCTTCCAAGTCCACAAGGTCAGGCATGTAGTTAGCTTATTGACTGAGGTCATTTCACTTGATAGCTAATGCTTCATTTCTGTCAAATAGATAGTTTACTTAATGATTTCCTGTCACAGCAGCCAAGTGAAACATATCTTTAATGAGGAATTTTTTGAAGCACCTAGGAATTCTTAAAGCTTCCATAAAATACATTTGCTTTTTAGATTATTAGGGTATCTTAGCAGTGCTATGCTTGAGTTCTTGTGAAGAATTTTACAGAGAAAATAAAACCCTAAAAAAATAAAAGTAGTGGAAGACACAAAAGAATTTCTCTCAAGTAGAGAATGAGACAAAGCATTTGTAACCAGGTTTGCTGCAATTACTCAAGGTGCTGGATTAGTCCCAAACCAATCTTACACCCTCACTTAATGAAAACACCTTATCAAGAACCAAGATATCAGAGGGAAATGCTGAATGGGCTGGCATGGGAAATGGCAGTCTGACATTATGACTGACTGACTGTCCTCAGGGGAGAATTTATTATTTTCTTTGTGTACTGCACAACATTTCACACATGAAAATGTCCCAGAAGTGGTCCATTCAGCTAATTTTTATTGAATTCTCATCCGTACTAAAACACAGCAGAACCAAGGCTGGCAGATTAAATTGCTTTGCAACTCAACCCAAAGATTTACTTAACACTAAGAGAAGGTTTTATTTAAAAGCAGTTAAAACTCAGTGTTCCTTTATTTCACCAGAGCCTGGACATCTGCCTCCAAGACATTCTTTTTCCCTTAAAGTCAATAAAGGTTTGTTTTTCAAGCTTCACAGCACAGGATGTGCTATCGATTATGGGAAGGCAACAGCGGGAGGTAGAACCCAAAAGAAAAATGAAAATGGCAAAGCTCACTGGAGATGAAATGACTGTACAAAGAAGAAATAAGACACAAAACACTACTTCTGCCCCTGATATTGATACTCAAGATTCTCCCAAGAGTTCTCAGCAGCAGCCTGTAAGTCCTAGCAGAGTACCAAGGCAGCAGCTGGCTGTTTAGAGCTGGTGTGTCAGCTCTGCCACTGCCTGTCATCATAATTACTGCACGTTCCTGAACAACATTCACTGTGTGATCTCAAGGGACAGCCGCCAATTCTACTGGTTTCCTTTCCTCCTTTCATCCTACTGTTGAATTCACTAGCACCCCTACCAAAGGATGAATTTAAAGAAGCAAAAATGCAAAGGAAGCAGCACCTTGTCAGAACACTTATAACTATCCAGAGTTAGAGAAAAATGAAGTTAGCAGGTAAGAGGGTGTGTGGGTGCAGAAGTCTGGCCACTGACAATTTCAAGTGTCCTCTGCCATTGGCATAGAGAGCGAAAAGCTGACCCTGGGAGCACATGATGGTTTTCATCAGGGAACTCGCTTCAGGAAGAGGCAGTATACTCCTACACAGATGTGCAACAGCTATTTTTACTCTTGAGTATCTGCCAATGGAACATTTGGTGAACAACCAAAACAGAATCTCTCCCGAGGGCTTACTCTGATGGGNCTAGGAATTCTTAAAGCTTCCATAAAATACATTTGCTTTTTAGATTATTAGGGTATCTTAGCAGTGCTATGCTTGAGTTCTTGTGAAGAATTTTACAGAGAAAATAAAACCCTAAAAAAATAAAAGTAGTGGAAGACACAAAAGAATTTCTCTCAAGTAGAGAATGAGACAAAGCATTTGTAACCAGGTTTGCTGCAATTACTCAAGGTGCTGGATTAGTCCCAAACCAATCTTACACCCTCACTTAATGAAAACACCTTATCAAGAACCAAGATATCAGAGGGAAATGCTGAATGGGCTGGCATGGGAAATGGCAGTCTGACATTATGACTGACTGACTGTCCTCAGGGGAGAATTTATTATTTTCTTTGTGTACTGCACAACATTTCACACATGAAAATGTCCCAGAAGTGGTCCATTCAGCTAATTTTTATTGAATTCTCATCCGTACTAAAACACAGCAGAACCAAGGCTGGCAGATTAAATTGCTTTGCAACTCAACCCAAAGATTTACTTAACACTAAGAGAAGGTTTTATTTAAAAGCAGTTAAAACTCAGTGTTCCTTTATTTCACCAGAGCCTGGACATCTGCCTCCAAGACATTCTTTTTCCCTTAAAGTCAATAAAGGTTTGTTTTTCAAGCTTCACAGCACAGGATGTGCTATCGATTATGGGAAGGCAACAGCGGGAGGTAGAACCCAAAAGAAAAATGAAAATGGCAAAGCTCACTGGAGATGAAATGACTGTACAAAGAAGAAATAAGACACAAAACACTACTTCTGTCCCTGATATTGATACTCAAGATTCTCCCAAGAGTTCTCAGCAGCAGCCTGTAAGTCCTAGCAGAGTACCAAGGCAGCAGCTGGCTGTTTAGAGCTGGTGTGTCAGCTCTGCCACTGCCTGTCATCATAATTACTGCACGTTCCTGAACAACATTCACTGTGTGATCTCAAGGGACAGCCGCCAATTCTACTGGTTTCCTTTCCTCCTTTCATCCTACTGTTGAATTCACTAGCACCCCTACCAAAGGATGAATTTAAAGAAGCAAAAATGCAAAGGAAGCAGCACCTTGTCAGAACACTTATAACTATCCAGAGTTAGAGAAAAATGAAGTTAGCAGGTAAGAGGGTGTGTGGGTGCAGAAGTCTGGCCACTGACAATTTCAAGTGTCCTCTGCCATTGGCATAGAGAGCGAAAAGCTGACCCTGGGAGCACATGATGGTTTTCATCAGGGAACTCGCTTCAGGAAGAGGCAGTATACTCCTACACAGATGTGCAACAGCTATTTTTACTCTTGAGTATCTGCCAATAGGAACATTTGGTGAACAACCAAAACAGAATCTCTCCCGAGGGCTTACTCTGATGGGAGTTTTCTCCAACTGTACGGGACTTAGGCTCCATGATGCCAGAGCAGTTTTTATCCATTGATCAATCAGCCACACCAGACTCTATGCAGAGAAAAGCTAACTAGTGCCTGGGGAGGCTGAACCAGTATCTTTCACCCAGTTAGGGTGCCTTGAGTTTGGTCACGTTTTTAGAAACAGGAGAAGCAAATCAGCCATGAGGACCATTTCTCAAATGCCAAATCCCAATCCCCTGTCCTGAAGAAGCAGGAGAACTGTGATGAGAGGTAGAAATTCCTTTGTATGTTAATTTAATTACACATATAATTTGAAGTCCGGTGTTAAAGACAGTACATGCTATGTCCCAGGGGCTATAAGCTGCTGGAAACACAGGAGGTTCAGTCCCCTTCCTTTCCCCAAATGCTGGTCTCTTCAGGATCCTATGAAACAATTATTGTGTAAAATCACTTGCTACTATAAACAGAAATAGATACAATAGATAAATGTTGGGCTTTGGAAGAAGAAGTTGGAAGCAGGTCAGAGGAAAAGAGGGAGAGAGGAAAGAAGTGGCCCTGGACTAGTTTATAGATGGTGGTGATTAAAGATACTGTTAGAATAAATCTCAGTGCAGAGCTGACCCCAGAAAAACCCAAGGGAGTGTGTAAGTTAGAGGAGGCAGGATGTAGGTTCTGCTTTTTTCCTCCTGTATCTTTAGCTCAGCAAGCCTGGGGACAGCATTGCAGTCAGGTAGTAAATTTATATGAGACCCTCTAGTAAATGCACATAACTTTAACACATTGTGTGGTTACTCAGGCAGGGTAGGAGCCAGGCAGGCCTGAAACCACTGTAAATCCACTTAGTGTCTGTGAATGTCCCCTTGTATCTCCATGTGGCATCCCCAAGAGTGTGGCATCTCAAAGTTAGACTCAACAATAAGACTTTGTCAACAAGAAACACTGATTTTTCCTCTGTCAGGTGGTAGCATCCCCTTCTATTCGATTTCCCACCTAAATGTTTACATTTAACCTCCTGTCAATAATGCCTAACGCAGCTCCTGTTCATAAGAAACCCTATTCTCAGGATCCTTACTACTGTTTATCTAGAGGCTCAAACTAAGGAAACTCTCACCCATTTTCTTGGTTACTTTCCTGACAATACTGAGGGGAATAAAATAGGACAGCTGGACATTTACAGGAAGAATTAGAACAAAGTATCACACAATGGAGCGTTTTGGTTTTTTTTTTAAAGATATTAAAAGAGTCAGGCTGATACTTCAAATTATTCTAACTGTAAAGAACTTCATTCTTCGCCCTTAAATATATTCATTACATTTAAGAGAGTACAGTGGTTAAATTTTTTTCATGAGGATTAAAGTAGGTTCTCTGGGGCAAATCAGTTTCCTGCTTTTCTCCAATAAAAGTAACCAATTACATGTTTTAAGTACACTGATTATCCATAACTGACCTTTTCCTTTTTTTCATAACAAAAGCATTAGATGTTCTCTATGGAAAAATTATAAAAATTCAACTAAAGGAAGAAAACAAAGCAATCAAACTTTCAGAAATAAGTGTTAACATAAAGGCTCAATCAGGATATATCTTTCTAGACCTCTTCTTGTGTACCTATACATACCACTTTCAGTTTTACAAGTAACTTCCCTGATGGTCCAGTGGTTAGGAATCTGCCTGCCAGTGCAGGGGACACAGGTTTGATCCCTGGTTCAGGAAGATCCCACATGCTACAAAGCAACTAAGCCCTTGCCAACAGAGAAGCTACCTCAATGAAAAAAGCCCTGCACCACGCTGAAGAGTAACTCCCACTCTCTGCAACTAGACAAAAGCCCACATGCAGCAATGAAGAGCCAGGACTGCCAAAAATAAATTTAAAAAAATTTTTTGCAAAAATGGGATCATACTATATATACCATATGGTAATCTCTTTTATCAATAAGTCACGGCCACTTTTCCATCCATATCCTTTGAATTTTGAATAAGACATTAACTAGTTTCAATCTTCTTAAAAATCATGCCAAAACATACCTGGAATTTTTCACCTTTGTGCATTTGGGTTGATCTAAATTCAGGAGAATCTATAAAGGCACAGGGGTAAATGTTATGCAGAAAATGTCCTCGATAGGAAACCTTCATTCTGATAACAGAAATTAGTGTTAATAAATGCATAATAATACACACATAACATGACAAGCCTTCAAATCTCCATAATCTTATGGGTTTTTTATTTTGTAAAAACTTAAAGACCCCACAGGGGACTGACATAATTAAAAAGCACTTCCCAAGGCACACATATTAGTTTCAAAATAAGTTTCACTAACAACAAGGGTAAAAAGGTATCCATATTGAAGCTGCTGCTGCTGCTGCTAAGTCGTTTTAGTCATGTCTGACTCTATGCGACCCCATAGACGGCAGCCCACAAGGCTCCCTTGTCCCTGGGATTCTCCAGGCAAGAACCCCAGAGTGGGTTGCCATTTCCTTCTCCAATGCATGAAAGTGAAAAGTGAAAGTGAAGTTGCTCAGTCATGTCCAACTGAGCGACCCCATGGACTGCAGCCAGCCAGGCTCCTCCCTCCATGGGATTTTACAGGCAAGAGTACTGGAGTGGGGTGCCATTGCCTTCTCTGAGTGTCTAGCTGGAATGACCATATAATTCATTATTCAAACTGGTACACTTCTGAGAGAAAACAGACACTGCTCTCTCCCCAGGAGACTGATATTCCTAGAAGTTGCATTTTTGTGATACTCAAAAAAATAAGCAAGTCACCTCTAAAACACGCATCAGTTCAGTTCAGTCGCTCAGTCATGTCTGACTCTGCGACCCCATGAATCGCAGCATGCCAGGCCTCCCTGTCCATCACCAACTCCTGGAGTTCACTCAGATTCACGCATAAGCTTCTTAAATTTTAATACCCAATTTAAACCTATTCCAATTTTGCCTCATTAAACTTACTAAAAAGGTGAAAACTATTCACAAGTAAAAATCCTGATTAGCAACATGATTCACTGAGATAAATCCAATGCAGCTGTCCAGACGAAAATTTACCTCCATGACCACTTACTCCATTAGTTGGCAACATTCTCTTTTATTCATTTCCTACCCAGAGGCCAGAAGATTCCAGGCAAACAAGGCATTTTGATTTCCATAGAGCACTTACTTTCCTTTCAGGAGAATACTCAGACGGTCNTTCATTACATTTAAGAGAGTACAGTGGTTAAATTTTTTTCATGAGGATTAAAGTAGGTTCTCTGGGGCAAATCAGTTTCCTGCTTTTCTCCAATAAAAGTAACCAATTACATGTTTTAAGTACACTGATTATCCATAACTGACCTTTTCCTTTTTTTCATAACAAAAGCATTAGATGTTCTCTATGGAAAAATTATAAAAATTCAACTAAAGGAAGAAAACAAAGCAATCAAACTTTCAGAAATAAGTGTTAACATAAAGGCTCAATCAGGATATATCTTTCTAGACCTCTTCTTGTGTACCTATACATACCACTTTCAGTTTTACAAGTAACTTCCCTGATGGTCCAGTGGTTAGGAATCTGCCTGCCAGTGCAGGGGACACAGGTTTGATCCCTGGTTCAGGAAGATCCCACATGCTACAAAGCAACTAAGCCCTTGCCACCAGAGAAGCTACCTCAATGAAAAAAGCCCTGCACCACACTGAAGAGTAACTCCCACTCTCTGCAATTAGACAAAAGCCCACATGCAGCAATGAAGAGCCAGGACTGCCAAAAATAAATTAAAAAAATTTTTTTGCAAAAATGGGATCATACTATATATACCATATGGTAATCTCTTTTATCAATAAGTCACGGCCACTTTTCCATCCATATCCTTTGAATTTTGAATAAGACATTAACTAGTTTCAATTTCTTAAAAATCATGCCAAAACATACCTGGAATTTTTCACCTTTGTGCATTTGGGTTGATCTAAATTCAGGAGAATCTATAAAGGCACAGGGGTAAATGTTATGCAGAAAATGTCCTCGATAGGAAACCTTCATTCTGATAACAGAAATTAGTGTTAATAAATGCATAATAATACACACATAACATGACAAGCCTTCAAATCTCCATAATCTTATGGGTTTTTTATTTTGTAAAAACTTAAAGACCCCACAGGGGACTGACATAATTAAAAAGCACTTCCCAAGGCACACATATTAGTTTCAAAATAAGTTTCACTAACAACAAGGGTAAAAAGGTATCCATATTGAAGCTGCTGCTGCTGCTGCTAAGTCGTTTTAGTCATGTCTGACTCTATGCGACCCCATAGACGGCAGCCCACAAGGCTCCCTTGTCCCTGGGATTCTCCAGGCAAGAACCCCAGAGTGGGTTGCCATTTCCTTCTCCAATGCATGAAAGTGAAAAGTGAAAGTGAAGTTGCTCAGTCATGTCCAACTGAGCGACCCCATGGACTGCAGCCAGCCAGGCTCCTCCCTCCATGGGATTTTACAGGCAAGAGTACTGGAGTGGGGTGCCATTGCCTTCTCTGAGTGTCTAGCTGGAATGACCATATAATTCATTATTCAAACTGGTACACTTCTGAGAGAAAACAGACACTGCTCTCTCCCCAGGAGACTGATATTCCTAGAAGTTGCATTTTTGTGATACTCAAAAAAATAAGCAAGTCACCTCTAAAACACGCATCAGTTCAGTTCAGTCGCTCAGTCATGTCTGACTCTGCGACCCCATGAATCGCAGCATGCCAGGCCTCCCTGTCCATCACCAACTCCTGGAGTTCACTCAGATTCACGCATAAGCTTCTTAAATTTTAATACCCAATTTAAACCTATTCCAATTTTGCCTCATTAAACTTACTAAAAAGGTGAAAACTATTCACAAGTAAAAATCCTGATTAGCAACATGATTCACTGAGATAAATCCAATGCAGCTGTCCAGACGAAAATTTACCTCCATGACCACTTACTCCATTAGTTGGCAACATTCTCTTTTATTCATTTCCTACCCAGAGGCCAGAAGATTCCAGGCAAACAAGGCATTTTGATTTCCATAGAGCACTTACTTTCCTTTCAGGAGAATACTCAGACGGTCGTCAACTGAGGTTAGCTCCTCTACAGCATAGCTTTCGCCCTTTTTCAATGTTTGGATCATGCAAAACTGTCCAGTTAATCTTCTGAACAAATCTGGAGACACACGGAGGGGTTCAAACAATCGCCGGTAGATGCTTTTGAGTTCCTTTTCTATCTTTACCTGAAAGGAAGCAGTGACCGAATGCCATATCTAATGCAGCAACCCCAAAACATCAGCTGCTGTGGTCTAGAGTTTTCAGAATAAATGGATCTGCAATACATGCCTTCACCCTTCTAATTTTTGGTCAGTGGAATCTGACACCAAGAGTGAGTGGTGACGTAAGCCTCGATGCTAAAAGGGCACTTTTGCAATTAAGCTGAACTCTGACAGCATATGGTGAAGATCTGCACTGTTGATTACATCTCTTTCTATGCACTGTCAAGCAACCGTGGAGGTTCTGATTGTTGTCACAGTATTGACCTTGCCCATCTTAGCATTTTCTATAAATAACATATTAATAAAAGCTTTTCATTTTAGAACATTTCTGTTTCACAGAAGGAAGTTACACTAACTCTGAAATATTACAGCAAGGAAATAAGCACATAAATTAGGAATCAACTTGGAAATAAATTTATGAAGATTGATGCATTAAATGTTTTACTTGTGTGCAATTATTATCTAGTGAGTTAATACAGGAAATCAAATATCCTTAGCTGTAATTACTACTTCTCATGTATTTATTCCAAAGCAAAGTGAAGAATGTAAAATTCAAATGGCTCAGTCGCCTCTGTCAGACCATCCAAGGCCCAAGTCAAGCCTATCCGTGTGCCCAGCATTAGTCTGGGAAATCTGTACTGTGTGCAAATGAAGTTTGATGTTCAAGTGGTCATCCATCTCAGTGAAATCTGTGGCAGCTATGCCATGAAGCTACAGACCCAGGAGATCAGGGCTGCTCAGATTTCACTTGCAGCCTTTCTGACACTCTCACTTTCTTGCTGTTTCATTTTAATGAAGAATTAGCATTTATATTTTTCAAAAAGATAGGCTTATATCCTGAGAAGAAACAAAAGCAAAGATAAACTAAGTGATTTACTTCCTCGGTGGCCTATCACATCAACAACAACGACTGAATCTTACGTTCAGAACGTGGGATTCTAGTACGTTCTGATACTGAGAAGCTGAAGTCCTTATTATTACTATCATCTACCTTCTCCACTCTAGAGCTTTCGTAATGAGTGTTTAATTAAATCACAGATCTGTCTTACTTTCAGCATGCACACTAGCCAGTGTGGCACGATGAACATATGAACTGAAAAACTGACTTAAATTCATAATCTGTTCATCCTGCCAGCCTTAGCTCAAGTCCCAGTTCTTCCATGAAGCCCTCTAAATTCCTTTCTTTGAAAGCATTCACTTATCAAAGGTTTTTTTTGAGAACACCAGTTACATGCTAGCCATGCTTGGCCAGAACAGAGAACACAACAATAAGCGTGGTAGACGATCCTATTGTTTGCAGTTCCTGGCTGCTTCCACCTCTGAAAGAGGATCGTATATCCTCTTACCCCATCCTACTCCCACATCATCAGGCTTGGTCATGTCAGCTGCTCCGGCAAGCAGAATTGATATATGCTCCTTCTGAGCAGAAGTTTTAAGAAACAATAAGTGTTTCTTTTGTTCTATTTTTCTCTCTGCCGTGACAATGCATGTCCAAATAGGACCTGCTGCTTCAGCAGAGACCCTGAAATGAAGATCATTTCAGAATAGAATATAATTACAGCTGGAATTACAGCAATACAATTACAGCTGGAATAGAATTACAGCTGTACACAGCTGCCACAGTCCATATATTAGGTGATGAAGAAAAATTGTGTTGCTGTTATATGGCACTGAGACTTTCAGACTCTTACACAGCATAACGTAGTGAAAACTAATACAGTAAGCAAAACAGAGTGGGTTACAATGTTTGAGGAGGTCACAATCTAGTGGAATGTCTATGACACATATCAATCTGTATCAGGGAAACTGTCATTTCCTAAGAATTATCATTTCTAACACTTTTCTATGTGCATGTCTTGCCTTGAACATAAGATTAGAGCAAGCATGTTGTCTTGCTCTACTGAATATTTGTATGTGCTTTGACAGTCAACAGTCAACAAACAGCTAGCAGGGATTGCTAGAGGCCATGCTATGTTCCTTTTCTGTTAGCACCAATTTGTTCTTGGTATGACCAAGGAAACACAGCAAGAGAAGTTGGAGTAGAAAAGAAAAAGTTAAATATTACTGTTTTCTTTACAACTTACTGAAAATGGTGATTTCCTTAAATGAGTATTTTGGACATAGAGGGGGAAAAAAGCTATTACATTTAAAAACTAGCATAAAACATAACATGAGCTATTTGTAAATCATTAGTGTGTTCTGAAAGTTGTCTATGAGCACTTAATTTTATAACTAGGCAAAGATATTACCAAATGACATTTGAATATCAATAGGAAGAAGAAATAATGAGCTTAGATGACTAAAAAGAGAGAATACTGTCATGTTCTTTCATGTCTAAATTGCCCTAATGATTAAAAATGTTTTAAAACCTCGTTTGTGGAACAAATTTCATGATATTCAAATATTTCATTTTCAGGCATATATACACAAAAAGTCTCATCTTCAGAAAAATGATATAAAGAGCCTAAAGATATTATATGCTCATTCTCAAATATGAACAAAGTACCTGATTAGCTTTAAAATCTCTTATTAATTGTTAGTAATTACCGGTCTTTTCTTGTACAAAAGATATGAAAGATGCAGAATGTTGATCCCCAGGAACACCGAGTTCCAGATCATGATATCCAAAGCACATCTGTAGAGAGTGGCCCAGACGACATAAAGGGCACATCCTGTGAACAACGAAGTGGGCATGTTAGATGTCTTGTAGCTTAACAAGCTTGTCTTGGAGCTTCAGCATGTAGCTTAATACATTTGTCATCCTCTGTATATAAAATATTTCCAAACACATCTTAGAAATACCTGTCAAATATTACTTTGTTACCTTTTGGTTTTTGTTTGATTACCAAACCAAACCACATGATGTTGCAGAAAACTTGTAAAGTATAAAAGTCATTTTTAAAAGGAGAACAGAACCTCATAATTCTACCACTTAAAAGATAGCCATTGTTGATAGTTAATACTGACTTACAGTTTTTCTGTATTTTTAACTGATGGCAAACCTAACAAATCCACAATTTTAAACTTACTTTTTTTACTTATTGCAGTAATTTTCTCATTTCATTAAAGCACTTCATATCACTTCATGGGAAATAGATGGGGAAACAGTGGAAACTGTGTCAGACTTTATTTTGGGGGGCTCCAAAATCACTACAGATGGTGATTGCAGCCATGAAATTAAAAGACGCTTGGTCCTTGAAAGAAAAGTTATGACCAACCTAGATAGCATATTAAAAAGCAGAGACATCATTTTGTCCACAAAGGTCCATCTAGTCAAGGCTATGGTTTTTCCAGAGGTCATGTATGGATGTGAGAGTTGGACTGTGAAGAAAGCTGAGCACTGAAGAATTGATACTTTTGGACTGTGGTGTTGGAGAATACTCTTAAGAGTCTCTTGGACTGCAAGGAGATCAGTCCTGGGTGTTCATTGGAAGGGCTGATGCTGAAGCTGAAACTCCAATACTTTGGCCGCCTGATGCGAAGAGCTGACTCATTGGAAAAGACCCTGATGCTGAGAGGGATTGGGGGCAGGAGGAGAAGGGGACGACCAAGGATGAGATGGCTGGATGGCATCACTAACTAGATGGACATGAGTTTGGGTAAACTCCAGGAGTTGGTGATGGACAAGGAGGCCTGGCATGCCGCGATTCATGGGGTTGCAAAGAATCGGACACAATTGAGCAACTGAATACATAGTTTTAATCGATTGTAACTGATAAACCATAATTTAACTATCTCCCTGCTGGTGGACATGTGAAATACTTTGGCTGTAATTTTAAAAAATTATTTATTTCGGCTGCATCAGGTCTTAGCTGTGGCATGCAGGATCTATTTCCCTGACCAGGGATCAAACCCGAGCCCCTTGCATTGGAAGCACAGAGTCTTGGTTACTGCACCACCAGGGAAGTCTCTGTAATTTTTTATAAAAGCAGCTTTATATATAAAAATGTATCTGTTCTTGTGACTACTTGCTTAGGATGGATGACCCAACAGTGAACTAAAAGAATAAGCTTTATAGACTCTGATGACATTAAAGGAATGTTTTCCAAAAGACTTGTGCAAATTTGCACAAATTGGTTGGTTGGTTTCAAATCTGCACAAATTTGATTGGCTTTATGATGGGAGAATCAGTATATATTTTAAATTTAAAATTATCCATATCAGTTATCAGTACAAATATATCAACACACATACATACAGAAAAACTAAATCTTCCATTTTTAAAAAGTTATTCACTTGCAATTTTAAAAGTTCATTAAAATGATGTGGGGTACCTGAATACTAACCCAAAGTGTAAAAATTTTAATGTTCTTTAGATAATGAGTGAGTGAGTGAAGTCACTCAGTCATGTCTGACTCTTTTTG
>SJYW01031844.1:75589-119861 GCA_006410735.1 Raphicerus campestris | reverse complement strand
GCCAGCATGATACTCTCTCTTTTCTTAGGTGTTTCAGGAAGAGTGAAGTTGTATCTCATTGTGGTTTTAATTTGCATTTCTCTGATGTCTAATGGTGTTGAGCATCTATCTTTGTACTTTTTGCCATTCATCTGTTTTCTTTGGTGGCATATACGTTCCAGTCTCTGGCCCGCCTTAAAAATGCATTGTTTTCTTAACATTGGGCTTAGTGTCTAATTCTAGAGACAAGTCCTGTATCAGATACATGATTATAAAGATTCTCTCGCTGTCAGTGGCTTTCAGAAGGCAGCCTTTCTTAAGGCACATGAAGTCCAGTCTATCTGTTCTCTGAATTACTGTGCCTTTGGTTGTGAGTCCCCCGGTGGTGCTAGTGGTAAAGAGCCTGCCTGCCTGTGCAGGAGACAGGAGACGTGGGTTCAGTCCCTGCGTCGGGAAGGTCTCCTTGAGAAGAAAATGGCAGTCCAGTCCAGTATTTCTGCTTGGAGAATCCCATGAGCAGAGGAGCCTGGTGGGCTACAGTCCATGGGGTCCAAAGAGTCGGACATGACTGAAGTGACTTAGCACACACTTTTGGTTGTGTATGTAAGAAATCATTTCCTAACTAAAGGTCAGAAATCTTTTTTTTTTAGAATTACAGGTTTTACACTTGTACTTATGATCCATTTTGAGTAATTTTTTGGTAGAGTGGCACTTGGATAAAGGCTTTTTGTTTTTGCCTTTGTTTTTTGCATATATGTATGCAGTTTTTCCAGCACTATTTATTGTTGGAAGGACTGTAACTTTCTCCACTGAATTGCCTATTTACCTTTCTCCACTAAATTGCCTGTTTACCTTTGTCGGAAACCAATTAGTCATGTATACGTATAACTATTTCTGGATTCGTTTTTCCATCCTATTTATCTACAAGTTTATTCTTCCTTCAATACCACTCTCTTTATACTAAGTCAGGAAATAAGAGGCTCTGAGTGTTTTAACTTCAAAAAGAAGGTACATTCTGCTGTTTTGCGTGGAGTTCTCTCAAAGTCATTTAGCTTAGCTTAGTTGGTACTGTTGTTCACGTCCATATCTTTGGTGATAATTTTTCTGCTTTCTCTGTCCACTGCTGAGAGAGGATGGTGATGTCTCCAGCTGTATGCAGGTAGTTGTCCATTTCTCCTTTCAGTTTTATCAGCTTTTGTTTCACGTATTTTGAAGGACTGTTGTTACGTGCATACGCTCTTGTGTTTGTAATGTCGTTTGGGGGAATTGCCCTCTTAATACTACAATTGAGTCCTGTTCATCTTTGTCTTTATTCTGAGGTCTGGGTGACATGCCGTTAATGGAGCTACTCCTGCTTTCTTTTGTTCAGTGTTTGCATAGTATCTCTTTTCTATCATTTTATTTGTAACCTTTTTACAGTTGATATTTCAAATGGGTTTACTGTATGCAATGTAGAGTTTGGTCTTGATTTTTTCATGTAATATGATGGTCTTTTTTATTTGAACCTGAAGTAATAAATTGTTCATTAGAAGCAAATCACTGACTGAAGGAGTTTACACATGTCCCCAAATGTGGAAGGTACTCTAGAGTCTACATTTTCAGCATAAACAAAATTTCCCTAAAACCATATGGAATTATCTGGTTGGATCATGGCTACAAATGGAGGCTGAAGATTAAGTGCAGTCTGTTTTAGCATGTGACTGATGATCTTTATTTTTTAATTGATATGCTTATAAAGTTCATATTTGATATAATATTTATATTATTGGACTAAAATACATCATATTGTTAGTTGTTTTGGTTTTAATCTCTTCTTTTGTTTTGTCCCCCAAGTACTTCATTTCTGGTTCCATTTTAGCTTCCTTATTCACTTTTTTATTTAAAAATTTTTATTTGGTTTTATAAACATTTTAATTAATATTTTATTCATTGTCCTGGGCTGTATAATATGCATCTTTAATCAGAGTGCACTATAAAAAGTCACTCTGCTCACCTCGTGGTGAGAGGATCCCGCAGCACTTTCTCAGTTTCCTCCCCTGCTCTTCGTGCTATGTCGTCGTTCCTCTTACTTCTACACATGCCACAAGCACAGTGAGCTGTTAGTACTTTTGCTTCACATAGATATCATTTAAAGCAATCTAAAATACAGTAGAGTTTTATGTTCGCCCTCATTTACTCCGCTGCAGCCCTCTTTCTTTTTGTATGTGTTGTATCTTCCCCCCAATTTTTTAAGTGTGTTGGAATTGTTCTTACCTGTTAACGTTTACATCACCAATTCCTGACTCTTGGAGGCTCTGTCAAAAATTTAATGTGCAAAGAAGTGAGGTGAGGAGGTGAAGTCGCTCAGTCGTGTCCGACTCTTTGCGACCCCATGGACCGTAACCTACTAGGCTCCTCCGTCCATGGGATTCTCCAGGCAAGAATACTGGAGTGGATTGCCATTTCCTTCTCCAGGGGATCTTCCCGACCCAGGGATCGAAGCCGGGTCTCCCACATTGGAGGCAGGCGCTTTAACCTCTGAGCCACCAGGGAAGCCCCTTAATGTGCAAAGGTAGCTAGGAATATGTTTGATTTGTACATTTCTTTTGTTCTTAGAATTTCAGAACCACCAGAGTGAAAGGACCATAAGATGCATTCCTTAGTCCTTTGGCCTAATCTTCAGTCTGGCACGTTTGCTTCCACTGGTCTTATTTCAAGGTCCGTCTGGGGCTCCCGCTCTCAGGTTGTGCGCGAGCCTGTGTGCTGTCCTTCTGTTTCTGTCTCGGCCTCTTGCTCTCATGACTGGAGAGGGCGCATCAGGACCACAATGTCCTCCTTTTTGATGTTCTCTCTTTAGTAACTTCACACGTGTATCACATAGAGATAGATAGTTACTGAGTCTCTTCTTACCATTCTCTTTACAGGTAAACATTTTCTGTACGTCTTCAAATTTTTTATAGAAAGATAAATCTGCTTTTTCTCTGTATATCTTTAACCATTTCAATAGTATTTTCTCCTGGACATTTCACATCATCATTTTTGTTAGCGCATGTGTAAGTGGTAACGGGATTTACCAAAACAAAGGATCCAGTATCTCCATAGGGCGAATACTGGTTTGGGGAGAGTGGCAGGGCACCCATGATGTAGTGTAAATTCTCAGAGGTCCCCAGCATGCTTGCCAAGTAGTGGAGACTTTCCTGACCTCTATGGCCTGGTGCTGGACTTAGGCCCCCCACCGAAGTCATGAGCTTTGTTGTGGTCCAGGTGCCTGCCTTCAGGAAGGGACACAGGCTGTGATATTGGGTAGAGGTCCTACAAAATCTGTGTTTACCTGACAAGTCATGACTGAATGCTGCAGGTCACTTGAACAGAGATGGACTAGAAGTAAAAGGGCAAACAGGGAGATTGAGCGCAGTATCCTTAATTATATAGAAAAAGTCCTCTCAAGTTTGTCGAGTCCTGTAGTAGAACGTAAAACACTTGTCAGGTATGAGGGTAACTGCAAGAGATACTTGTTTTCAAGCTTTCCCCTTAATTTCTTACCGAGAGCATAACATTTTCTTTTTGTCTTTTTTCCCCCTCAAGGGGTGCTACATCCATTGTGTACAGATGCAAACAGAAGGGGACCCAGAAGCCTTATGCTCTCAAAGTGTTAAAGAAAACAGTAAGTTTATTTCATTATATAACAGCGTCTCTAAGGGATACGTGACCTGGAGAAGCAAGGAGCCCTGATCCAAAGGACAAAGGGCCAGAGGACTGTGGTGTGCAGCTTACTCGCTTGGGTCGTTTGCGAAAGGACAGCCAGATGAGTTGTTTTCTGATGGAAACTATCATTCTATGAAAGCAGCTGGATCTCAAATTAGATATGGCTGAGGGGGAAAAAAGTAGGGAATGGAAAAAGATTTAGAGTTTCCAGGTAAACTTTGCTTCATATACCTGTCATGTTTTCAGATATATATGTATATGTGTGTGTATATACACACACACACACATATATTTAATCTCTAATCACTTAATATACTAGAAAAGCTTGCTATTTAAAAACACCTAAATGAAACACAAATAGATGCATTTCTTAAAGAATTCATCCGCTTCTAAGTTGATTTTCAGATGGTGCTTTTGCTTCAGTAAACTACAACCAGACAAATGCTAATGTATCTGGGACTTAATCTGCTCATCTAAAAAGTTTATATTTGAACAAGAAGGAAGGATTTTGTTAATCATATTGGATTTTGGTTTTTTTCCCCTTACTTGTAGATGAGCTGAGGGGGCAAAGGTTACTTAGGCTCATCCCCAGTAAGTACCAAGTGCTAAGGTGAGAGGTCAAAATTTGAATACCAGTCGGTAATACCGCCATTTTATACTCCTCTTGCCTCGGAGAGGGTTTGGCATTGTAATGCCCTACTGATACTTTCTGTCCTTAGGTAATTTCCCCTTCTAAAACCACAAAAGACAATATATTCTTTTATAGTGAACTCTTCCTTTGTCAAATTTTATGTGAACAAATATGTGAAATATATATACTTTTGAAAACCTAGCTGTAACTTATGCTGAGAAGAGACATAACATAACATTTGGAATCAGATAATGCCTCTTTGAAGCCAAGGGTTTCTTCGTAAAGGGAACTTAACATCACCAGCTGTTGATGTATTGTCTGGCACAGGGAAATTTTAGACTCTCATGTAATGAATAACAGAATAATGGCACAAGGTATTCAGTCAAATAGAAGCAGAATGACATTTTGAAACAATCTGTTAGAATTTAAGACTATTCAACTAACAAGAGCAGTGTAACTGAGGAAAGTAGTAGTTTAAATGGCAGTTTTTCCTAATAAGCTCTTTCTTCTGAATTTTCCATTTGGTGTAGGCAATGATTCCAGAATGCAGAGGGATCTTTTCCTCAGTAAGATTTGAAATTTTCTCCTAAATCAATTTCTTATGGTCATAAAATGTATTTGAGCTAAAGGATTATTAAAATTTTATGAAGGAGAATTTCCTATTAAACATCTCAGTTCAGTTCAGTTTAGTCGCTCAGTCGTATCTGACTGCTTGCAACCCCGTGGACTGCAGCATGCCAGGCCTCCCTGTCCATCACCAACTCCTGGGGCTTGTTCAAACTCATGTTAAAAGTCTACTTTTATGAAAACTATTTAGCATGCTTTAGCAGTGGTCATACAAGAGATGTTTTTGGACTTGGTTGTATCTTTTCTTGATGGTTAAAAAAATTGGCAGTAAAATTTGTGTGTGGTTATTTAATTTTCATAGTATGAGGAAACTTGAAAAGGTACTAGCTGTAAAAACATCGAGGAAAATAAGTATTCAGAAATGACTTGTGAATGCTCAGAATGGCCAAGGACAAAGCATTGATTCACAGTATTTGCTATGTCAAAGATCTTTGGATGAATTGGAATAAGAGCTAAGTGAAGACATTTGGTAGGTTCATGACTCTCATTCACTGGGAAAGTAAAGCTCTGATTTGCCCTGCCTGTCTGTTCTTCTCCACCTCTGTCGTGGAAGCACCTTCCTCAGAAGACAGGCAGGAAGAAAATGTGGATGAGAGCCAAGCGTCAGACAGCAGTGCGGAGCAACGCTGCGAGGCAGATGTTGTCAGACACAGTTGCTGTTGTGCCAAACAGAATGAGAGAAAGCCCTGGAGAAACCCGAGCTTTGACCGTGAGTTAGCTGGAGTTCCCAGCATTGTCTCCTGGAGTCAGCCTTGCCCAGAGATGTGTAAGCAAGAGGAATAGCAGGCAAAACCTCAAAGAGCAGTGGCCTCTAGTGTCATGAAGACAGAACTTCCTTCTCCAAATGAAATGAGCAAAGCCTAAGAGTCTATTTAGAGAGGAAAAGTGGCACAGGGGAGATGCAGCATTCCAGCAAATTCAGTTTAAGATGTACTCTTGATGGGGAAAGGGGGTTTCAGAGAACTTGACTCATTTATGAAATCTGTTTATTAGATTGAGCCACATAAAATTGCATCTGTTAAACTGTTCTTGACCTATAAAAATGACAGTTACGTGGCTTAACTGGCAACTTTGGGGCTACTCTATTACTTCACTGGATAATTCTTTGGGTCTTCATTTTATGACCAGCCCTAAATTTAAGAGATTTGAAAGATTATCTACATCTATCTGTCTATCTATCTATCAATCACTTCTCAACTATCTGTGAGAATTTCTTGGGTTTGATATAATAAACTACCATAAATTGGATGGCTTAGAACACTTAAAATTTTTTTCCTGCTTTGAGTTCTAGAATTCTGAATCAGAGGGCTAGCAGGGCTGGTTCCTTCTGCGGGCACAGAGGGGGACTTGGCTCCAGCCTCGCTCCTGGCTTCTGGGGACGGCTGGCAGTGCCGGGTGCTCTGTGATTGGCCACTGCACCTGTCTCACCTCTGTTTCATCACATGGCAGACTTCTTGCATGTCTTCATGCTATCTTTCCTCTCTGCGTGTCTGTGTTTAAATTTCCTTCTTATAAAGACATCAGTTCTGTTGGAGTAGGAGCCCACCCTGCTACAATATGAGCTCATCTTAAACTAACTACTTATGTTTACAACAACTAATTCCTAAAGTTTCACTTTTAAGGGCCAGGGGTTAGGACTTCAACGTATTTTGGGGAGGGATACAATTTTACCCAGAATACTATCTATAAAATAGGACCTCTAAGGTGAATTTCAAAATATTCCATTTAGTAATCTATCTGAAGTTGAATAAATTTTTTTTCACAGTCAAGAAGCTAATGAACATAAAACCCATCCATTTTATAGGTGATCAGATTCATATATAAATGTTTTTAAGTCCAAGAAAATGTTCCTATTTCTTCAACAAGTGAATTATTTGATAACAGTAATCCTCTTTCCTGTGATCTATTAAAGAGATTTTTAGGAGAGTTTACCCAAATTTCATTTTGTGGCAATATTATGTTCCTTTCTCATAGCTTAATATTTTAGGAAAGATTTAGTTTGTATTGGCACTATGGGACTTATTCCCCCTATTAAAAAATCCTGATTATCATTGCCAGCGCATTAAGAAGACTAAGACTCTAATTAATCCATCAGAAATCAGACTAAAGCATCTGCTCTCATGAAGAAATCCATATTCCATCAGTTGATAGGCACAGGACAGAGTTGATATGATAATAAACATAAAGTAAATTGTAACATTCAGACAGTTAGGTATTGTGGCTAATAAAATATTATTGCAGGAAATAAGCAGTAATTATAACAAAAGTATTTTAAATGACCATATATTTTATGTTGTTCAGTCACTCAATAATGTCCGATGGACTGTAGCACGCCAGGCTTCCTTGTCCTTCACTAACTCTCAAACTTTGCTCAGACTCGCATCCATTGAACTGATGATGCCATCCAGCCATCTCATTCTCTCTCACCTCCTGCTTCTGCCCTCAGTCTTTCCCAGCATCAGAGTCTTTTCCTATGAGTCAGCTCTTCACATCAGGTCGCCAAAGTATTGGAGCTTCAGCATCAGTCCTTCCAATGAACATTCAGGGTTGATTTCCTTTAGAATGGGCCAGTTCAATCTCCTTGCTGTCTAGGACTCTCAAGAGTCTTCTCCAGCACTACAATTCAAAAGCATCAATTCTTCAGCACTCAGCTTTCTTTATGGTCCAACTCTGACATCCAGACATGACTACTGGAAAAACCATACCTTTGACTATATGGGCCTTTGTGGGCAAAGTGACATCTCTGCTTTTTAATATGGTGTTGAGATTTGTCATAGCTTTTCTTCCAAGGAGCGAGCACCATGGCTTGCTTCATAGCTGCAGTCACCGTCTGCAGTGATTTGGGAGCTCAAGAAAATAAAATCTGTCACTGTTTCCATTGTTTCCCCATCTATTTGCCATGAAGTGATGGGACCAGAAGCCATGATCTTTGTGTTTTGAATATTGAGTTCTAAGCCAGCCTTTTCACTCTGCTGTTTCACGCTCATCAAGAAGCTCTTTAACTTCTCTTTGCTTTCTGCCATTAGGGTGGTCTCATCTACATATTTGAGGTTACTGATATTTCTCTTGGCATTGATTCCAGCCAGGAGAAATCTTGATTCCAGCTTGTGCTTCATTCAACCTGGCATTTCACATGATGTAATCTGCATAAAAAGTGAAAAGTGAAAGTGAAGTCAGTCATGTCCGACCCTTTGCAACCACATGGACTGTAGCCTACCAGGCTCCTTCATCTGTCCATGGGATTTTCCAGGCAAGAGTACTGGAGTGGGTTGCCATTTCCTTCTCCAGGGCGACCTTCTCAACCCAGGGATCAGACTCAGGGATCAAACCCAGGTCTCCCACATTGTAGGCAGATGCTTTTACTATCTGAGCCACCAGGGAGGCAGTCTGCATAGAAGTTAAATAAGCAGGGTGATAATATACAGCCTTGACATACTCCTTCCCAGTTTTGAACCAGTTCATTATTCCATGTCTGGTTCTAACTGTTGCCTCTTGACCTAACTGTTGCATACAGGTTTCTCAGGAGGCAGGTAAGGTGGTCTGGTATTCCCTTCTCTTTAAGAACTTTCCACAGTTTGTTGTGATCCATACAGTCAAAGGCTTATATATAGTCAATGAATAGATGGATATAATACCATGTTCTTTAGCTATAGATAACTTTCATTTCTAGATTTAGAATACATTAAAATACATATTGACCAACATTATTAATGTCTGCAACTTAGTTTAAAATAATTCTCAACCAAAAAAGTGTGTATGTGTGTGCACATATGTTGAGAGAGAAAGAAAATATGACAGAAGTCAATAGTTACCAAATTTAGCACAATATACTAATGTTCATACTGGTATTTCAAAATTTCAGTGTATCAGAAAATTCTCCTAACAAAAAATTTATTTTAAAACATACTTTACCATTGAGATTTTGTCAACTTTTCTTTGGCCATTCAGAAAGTGTTTCAAGATCTTACAATTTCTAAATGTGACAAACAGCAGTGACTCTATTATAGAGGTGCTGAAGTGCCAAAAAACAGAAAATGGTATTAACAGCTGAACCAACTTTTTGCTATACTGAAACTCCTGTGCTCTTCCAGAAACAGTCTCCACTCGTCTCACTGCACTGTTAGTGAGGGTGAAGCTTTGATGGTAGTGAAAGTGAATAAGAAGGAAAATGAACTGAAGGGCTGTTTGGGTTGTTTGGGCTCCCTTGGTCGCTCAAATGGTAAAAAAATTTGCTTGCAATTCAGGAGACCCAGGTTCAGTCCCTGGGTTGGGAAGAGCCCCTGGAGAAGGAAATAGCAACCCACTCCAACAGGTGGTTTATTTTGAAATTTTTTCAAAATAGTATTAGAGATTCTTGGGCCAAAGAAGTCATCAGGTCACTAGAAGTAGCATGCCTACTCTCCTCCCGGGAAGAGTATCTCATTTTGTAACTTTTTATTTTGAAACACAGATTCACAGCCAGTGCTATCTCTGCTGCCCACTAGTAACTCCTTATCTTGCACGTAAGGACTAATATCAGGGGAACTGCAAACTTTGTAAAGCAAATCCAGGGTAAAGGAAATAAGTCTCGACATTTTCTTTCACTCATGAGCCTTTTGTCACCTCCCTCATGAGGGAATTGAAATAGAGGAGAAAGATTTTCCTAAGCTACGTCCTCAGGTTAACAACTTTGGGACATTAAAGGATTTTGACAGGATATTTGTTGATATTACCAGACTTCAGAAAATACCGAATTTAAAACTGTGTAGAAGGAAAAATAGATTCAAGAAAGCGTCAAAATTTGCACAGATTAAGCAGATGGAACCTTTAGTCTGGACTGACTTTTGCTGAGTTAAATGGAATCACAACTTTTGTAGAATTTTGGGATAATAGAGGAACAAGTCATAAACATCTCTTTTCCTAAGAGAACAAAACTTGGGGTGTGTGTAAATAATCACACTTTAGCTGTATTGATATGGCTCATTTTCAGGAACTGATTGAGATTTAAAAAAATGATGATCATCAGTCATTTATAGTGTCCCTGGAATTTTGGAGATAAATATTTGAATTCTGAAATTCTGATGCCGTTTATAGCTGTGTGGCTCAACCCCTGAAAAAGACTGCATTCAGTTTACTATAAAATCCTTCCATGAATACCCAGTGTGGAATCTAAGATGAGTCTCAGTGTGTAAATTCAGAGTTTATGAGTCTGAGAGCCCATCTCAGTTTCCTGAGTCTCCTTAGGAACGGCTTAGCTGTAAGATCATGGGCTGTGGAGCCAGATAGCCTGAGTTCAGGATCACTTCTGCCACTTACTACCTGGATGACTTTACAGCTCTTAATGTTAGTTTCTTCATCTGTGAAGTGGGTTTAAGAACATCTAGTTCATGGCATTTTACTAACAATTAAAAAGAGATAATTTATGTAAAATATTTCTCAGTACCTAGGGAGCATATAATAAATGGTGAACATTTTTCTTATTATTAATTGTAATTGGGGTCACAAAGAGTCAGACACAGCTTAGAAAGTGAACAACAGCAGTAACCACACAGATATTTTATATTGCAATAGTGCTACCTTACTCTGTGTGATTCTGATTGAAAACTAAGCGGTGAGCCACCAGATATGTTGTATACTGCTATATGAATAAATCACATCATTTTGGGAGTCCTTTTAAAACAATCTGCCAAAAATGGATATGTATCTTTTTAAAATTAATTTTTATTGGAGTGTAGTTGCTTTACAATGCTGTGTTAGTTTATACTGCACAGTAAAGTGAGCCCACTATACACATGCATCCCTCGTTTTTTGGTCTCCTCCCCAATTGTGTCGCCACAGAGCCCTGAGCAGTTTCCTGAGCTGTGCGGCAGGTTCCCATCGTTTATCTGCTTCTATAGTGTCAATCTTGTATATATGTCAGCCTTGACTTCTGATTCATCCACCCCGTATTTTACTATTATCAATAAAATTTATTGTGATACTGAAGATCTCCGGCCATNCAGTTTCCTGAGCTGTGCCGCAGGTTCCCATCGTTTATCTGCTTCTATAGTGTCAATCTTGTATATATGTCAGCCTTGACTTCTGATTCATCCACCCCGTATTTTACTATTATCAATAAAATTTATTGTGATACTGAAGATCTCCGGCCATATGACCTCATACTTGAATCTTGCAGGCCCATGATTCCTAGATTTGAGCAGTTTCAACCCTCCTGTTCTATCCTGACTTCTGACGTTGGAGCCCTGTCTCTTGATCTGTTGTGAGGAGAGTTTTCTGGGTCTAAATGTTGTCAGACTTTAGTTGTTATGATATGAAGTTGCCTACAGATTTTGCTGGAAAGGCTTTTCTTGAATAATTTAGCATTCACATGGCAAATGTTTCTAACTTTTACAAAGTTTTCATTAAATGCCCAAAGACTAAAGAGACTTTTAATCTCTTCTCAGTTGGTTGAAGAGCTGCACATTGTGACTTGCTAATCATTCTGTGAGTCAGTTTTCAACTCGCATTCATTTTTCCTGATATCCTCATGAGTTAGATCTTGGAGCCTGTAACTGTGCTGCCACAGCAGACTCTGAAAGGCTGCTCTAGACTGAACTGCAGAAAGTACGCAGGCCTGCCTCAAACTCTCGGTAGCTGGGTCTCTAGGACACCTCCTAGAGGAGTTTTCAGCTTCTTCAGTTCTGAAATGGAAGTAATGCTATTGACTCCGCTCGGTAAACTGAAGGTTACCTGCTCTTATCTCTTTCTGTCTAACCTTTGGGAACATGGAAAACTGATCCTAGTGCATTTGCTCTCCAGTTTCTGTGGCATGTGTAAGAAAGACGGCTAGGTTAGCCTGTGTTGGAGATGTGCAGCTGTTAAACATCACTGATGCTTGAAACGCAGCTACTGTGAGCCACGCATTGGTAGGCTCTGGAAGTATAGTCAGGGTCGCCCTTGGTCAGTGATGGAGAGGACAATAATAAATTACTAGCTCAAAGAGAGTTTCGGCCCAATTGAGGTCTCAGAACACATTAAGCAAAGTAGCTTGCAGATAACAAGCTGTGTCAAGTGAACTGAAACTTCAAGCGTTCTGTCTGTTGGAACCTGTTGATTTTCATAGGGGCTATTAACCCAAGTTCCCTGGAATAGGAACAGGGATATTTCTATTGAGTTTGTGACAAGTATGCATCTACAAGAGAAGAGAGATAACAGGGTAGAATGTTAATCTTGGCCTGATTTGTATGCTCTGCCATTCAGAGATCCACTTGGAAGTCTGGGTGTTCTTAGAGCAACTTGGTCATACTAATTTGATTTTTTTTTGATAGAAATGCTACTGGAATCCATCACAATTCAGCTCACTTATCTATCTTATTATATCGATCTTTCACAGGCATTTTGTTGCCATAATTCAGAGGCAAGCTGGCGCAAGGGGAGCACACGTACTGATGCTGCGGCTCACAGAGCAGCTGGCATGATGTGCCCCCAGAGCTGGAGGCGCAGAGTGCAAGTGTCCACTCGGTCACGCCCAACCCTTTGCAACCCCCGGACTGTAGCCCACCAGGCTTCTCTGTCCATTGACTTCTTTAAGCGAGAATACTGCAGCGGGTAGCCATTCCCTTCTGGGAATCTTCCCGACCCTGAGGTTGAACCCAGGTCTCCTGCATTGAAGGCAGATTCTTTGCTCTCTGAGCCACCAGGGAAGCCCCAGGGGAGGAGGGAGAAAGAAAGAGTCCGAGAGGGGGAGGTGCTGAATGTACGGGTGCTGGTCTGCGTGCTGTCACCCGGAAGAGACAGCCCGTGCCTGACCCCACCTGCTCAGGCTAGCACGCTGAGCCCTCCAGGGCTTCTGTAAGTGGTGAGTGGCTGGATCTGAAATGATCTTCACCCTGTATATGGAGTCTGTGGAGCAGCAGCAGGAGACGGCTAGCCCGAACTAGAGGAAATCTTAGAGGGAGAGCTTATGTCACCATTCCCTAGCAGAGACCTGAGTGGGGAAGGCCTGGCAAGCAGAGGAGAGGTGCAGAGAGGCTGAAGGAGCTCGAGGAGGAAGGGCTGGGGAGTGGAGCGGATGGGCCACTCCGGGAGAGGAGGGACGGGATGAGCCTTCAGGCACTCTCAGGATTTCCTGACTTAGTGAGCTCAGGGAGTGAGAGCTGGGGAGCAGATGGGCCACAGCAGGGAAAGGCGAGGCTGAGAGGAGCTCCGGGGTGAGGGCTGGGAAAGGCGAGGCTGAGAGGAGCTCTGGGAGGTGAGAGCTGGGGAGCGGCTGGGAAAGGAGAGGGAGTGAGGAGAGACAGATGAGCCTGCAGGGACACTCAGGATCCCCGACACACTGAGGAGGAGAAGGGCTGTAAGCTTAGTGCTAACCACGAAAAACATTCTAGTAAGTTTTTATTTATATATTCATTTGTGGTAAAAGTTGAGTAATGGTCAAAGCTGCATCTATCCAGACAGTGTAGGAAGAAGAGAAGAAAAAAGGCTGAGGAGATCAAGTCCTGGAACTCCAGACTGTTAATCTGTTGAGAGAGAGGAAATGAATGACTGTGTGCAAAAAGATATTGATTAGAAGAAATCCAAATAATTTTCAGTATTGAATTAGCTTGCAACAGTTTTTTTTTTTTAAAAGAAAGTGTCCTCAGATTACCATGTGCCAGTTCAGCAATTTTAACAACAAAGAATAAAAATGGGAGCCACACTTAACTATCAGCAGTCTGTAGTAACCCCTTCTATATGTTAATACAAAAATAGTTCATGGGAATTTTCCCTGGAAACCAAAGGACTCAGTAGCATGGAGTCCTAAATCTGAGCCCTTTCTGTTTGATACCAGATAGGTCCTGAAAGAGACAAAAGACTAAAAAAAAGAAGGAATGATCGTGGCCCCGATCTGGTACTGAAACTAGATATTGCTCCTTGCTGATCTGATTAAGGGCGAAAACGCCCTTGTTGAGTGACACATAGACACGGAGAAGCTGAGTGCAGTTCAAGTCTCTGTGAAGCAGGAGTTTGCCACGTACAGAGAGCGCAAGCAGCATGTCTCTTTTCTAAATGCTGTGAAACCATAGGCTAGTGAGTGTCAGTATACAGCATTCACTATCGAATGAGAGATAAGCAATGGGCAGCAACGCGGGGACAGCTCCCTTTGTGCTTCTGTCTCCTGGATAGACAGGCTGCCAGTGGTCCCACCGGTGCCCGTGTACAGGCTCCCTCTGTCTCTCTGTCTCATGGGTACACAGGCCGCACCGATGGCCCACCGGTGCCCGTGTACAGGCTCCCTCTGTCTCTCTGTCTCATGGGTACACAGGCCGCACCGATGGCCCACCGGTGCCCGTGTACAGGCTCCCTTTGTCTCTCTGTCTCATGGGTGCACAGAGCACATCAATGGCCCTCTGGTGCGCGTGTACATGGAATTCCAGTTTGCTCTCCATTCTAAGTGTCAGTATCACAGGATACATTCAGTTAAAGCTATTATTCTTGATCTCTATCCCAGAGATCTGAAAAATGTATCAAATGGATAGTTATATCTACAATGCTTTTTGCCCATAGAATGCCAGGCTGTCACTGGAAGGATTTTTCTTTGAAATTTTGAGATCCAGATAGTTTAGAACTATTTTTCCAAGATAGCATCAGTACGTATTTGGGTGTCATGATCAGTTTCAAGGTGTGACAAAAATAATGAAGTAGTGTAGGCTGTGAATGACTTCTTTTATGGACAAGTCACAGTGAATCCAAGTTTGCTATCCTCATCTTTTAAATTTTGACATATTTTTTGAAGGGGAATGTGGATGAGTGTCATGATTTACCTACTATATTTATATGTGCATAAAAGAAGAAATTTAAACATCCTTTATTTTCTATGACAGTTAAAATTCTTCCTGAATCTGATACCAACTGGTATCTGGGGGGAAAATGCTTAAAAGTTTTAGTCAAAGATATCTTTGTTTTGGTTTTTTTTTTCCAGTTTGAGTCTCTTTTAGCTTGAAAGGATTTCTCTAGGGTAAGAATTCACTGTAAATCCAGCTCTGTCTCAGACCTGTTTCTCTGTCACCGGCCTTTCCTACGTTGGCTTCTGGGTTCAAGGGCGGCTGTCACTGTGGACGCGGCCCCTTCCGTGAGGACAGCGCAGCGGTGCGCACGGCCACCCCTGGTGCTGACCACCCGAGCTGGGGAGGCGAGGGCCTGGCGGCTGCAGACAGCTGTGGAGCACACTGACACCCCGTGGGCATGAATACGATCATATATGCAGAGAAGGACAGGCCCACCGAGTGCCGGTCACAGGTCCTTTCCACTGCGTCCTGCAAACCCTGACAGTCCTGGGGACTGTTTCCCAGGGGGCGCGGTGCCGGAGCGCTAGCAGGGAATGTATGCACATCGGCCCAGGTAGTCAGGTGGAGCTTTATATCTGAGCCATCCATTCCAGAAGACACTTAAGGGCACGCTGACAGTGCACAGAGGATGTGCACGCCGCTGCACGGAAGCAGACTTGGGGAGGACTGAGCCGATGCACTTCCATTTTTCATTTCTGGAAGCATCTGATCTCTTCAGATAAATGAAGCTCTCCGTTAAGATGTTAAGATGATTCCTCCCCAAGGAAGGCAAATCTGGCTTTATACAACGAGAGAGACTACACCGTGGAGCAAAATCAACTGGGAATTTTTCTTCGAACCTTAAATCATTAAGATTTGTAGTATCTCATTCTTACTCTCGCCCTAGAGCTGTATGATGTTACTTTTAGGGTCATTTAAAAGCCTTTTTTGTCTATAGCATGTTCTTTTCCTTTTTAAAGGCAGTCTTTAGCATTTTGAACAATGTTAACCAGGGTATCTGAAAGTCTTAATTATCTTAGAAAGATTGTCAGGAGCTAAAGAGTGTCCAGGTGTTCCCCCAGTCAAAGCTCTCCTCAGTAAGGTATTCAACGCCAAGATGTAACTGATGAGACTTGAATGCTAGTATTTCAGGAGCATTTTTTGGTTTTGTTATTTCTTTTTGTTCTTTGACAGGTTACAAAGTCATAAGCTTCTTGAATATCTAAATTCTCAGTTTTGTGTCTCATAGATGATCACCTAGTTTTAGGATCAAAGGGAGAATTCTGGCCTCTGAGAATACACAGTGCTCTGCCCTTCACTTCAGATGGTTTGAGGATTGTGCCACCCAGTCATTGCTGTCCAGCTGAAAGCAATNCGAGTGCCGGTCACAGGTCCTTTCCACTGCGTCCTGCAAACCCTGACAGTCCTGGGGACTGTTTCCCAGGGGGCGCGGTGCCGGAGCGCTAGCAGGGAATGTATGCACATCGGCCCAGGTAGTCAGGTGGAGCTTTATATCTGAGCCATCCATTCCAGAAGACACTTAAGGGCACGCTGACAGTGCACAGAGGATGTGCACGCCGCTGCACGGAAGCAGACTTGGGGAGGACTGAGCCGATGCACTTCCATTTTTCATTTCTGGAAGCATCTGATCTCTTCAGATAAATGAAGCTCTCCGTTAAGATGTTAAGATGATTCCTCCCCAAGGAAGGCAAATCTGGCTTTATACAACGAGAGAGACTACACCGTGGAGCAAAATCAACTGGGAATTTTTCTTCGAACCTTAAATCATTAAGATTTGTAGTATCTCATTCTTACTCTCGCCCTAGAGCTGTATGATGTTACTTTTAGGGTCATTTAAAAGCCTTTTTTGTCTATAGCATGTTCTTTTCCTTTTTAAAGGCAGTCTTTAGCATTTTGAACAATGTTAACCAGGGTATCTGAAAGTCTTAATTATCTTAGAAAGATTGTCAGGAGCTAAAGAGTGTCCAGGTGTTCCCCCAGTCAAAGCTCTCCTCAGTAAGGTATTCAACGCCAAGATGTAACTGATGAGACTTGAATGCTAGTATTTCAGGAGCATTTTTTGGTTTTGTTATTTCTTTTTGTTCTTTGACAGGTTACAAAGTCATAAGCTTCTTGAATATCTAAATTCTCAGTTTTGTGTCTCATAGATGATCACCTAGTTTTAGGATCAAAGGGAGAATTCTGGCCTCTGAGAATACACAGTGCTCTGCCCTTCACTTCAGATGGTTTGAGGATTGTGCCACCCAGTCATTGCTGTCCAGCTGAAAGCAATATAAAATGGTAACTGAAGTTTGCTGTTTTCACGCCTCCTTAGTAATTTGTAGAGTGCTTTGAAAAGCGCTGTCTTGATGGTGTGACGATGGCCAAAAAGAACAGAAGGGACATGATGAATTTGTTCCGGGTCTGTGAGAACTTGAATGTCTGTAAGACCTGGCTGATCCCCAGGTCTATAGTAACCCAAGTGTTACCCTGATGGTCAGCAGTAATTAATAAACGTAAGAAATGGTCTTGAAACGTCTATGGAGCTTAACTAAAGTAGTACAGCTCCCATCCCAGTCTTCAAAAAAGGTGAAGGAATGTGTTTAAATCTGAATGCAAAGAGGCATCAATGCCCCTCTTTGACTACCATTCAGCAAGATTATATTGGACATAGTTTAGGATTTTAATAAAACTGTCTTCAACTTTTAGGGAAGAAGGATAAATAAAAACTATATTTTCCTGCTTGTTAGACATTTTTCCTTACTAGCACTGGAATGCTGTCATAGATACCTTTATTTCTATGTTGAGTTTGTTTTCATTGGATTAATTTTTATGGAAAGTCTTAGAAAATTGGAAATAGAAAACTGGGAAATGTCTACCTTGCCTTTATAAATTCTTTCAGGAATGGCACTGAACATCTACCATGGGCCAAAAGATTTTGCATATATTCTCATTGAATCCTTACAACAATAAAATACTGTAGGGTAGCAATTATTATCCACATCTTATCCATGAAGAAATTGAAATAATCATCACATGGGACAAGAGACTTTATAAAGGGCTCTAAATGGTAGGTCCAGAATTCAAATTAAATTTTTTAAAAAGTACAGCCGAGAATGTTCATTACAGGGTGACTTATATTAATAACAAGATGTAAAAAAGTTTTAAAGTATCTAACCATAAGTTAGGGTTAGTCACTTAGTCGTGTCTGACTCTGCCACTCCAGGGACTGTAGCCCGCCAGGCTCCTCTGTCAGTGGAATTCTCCAGGCAAGAATACTGGAGTGGGTAGCCATTTCCTTCTCCAGGGGCTCTTCCCAACCCAGGGATCAAATGCAGGTCCCTTGCATTGCAGGCAAATTCTTTACCATCTGAGACACCAGGGAGGCGCTATCTAGCCATTAATGACGCTGGGCCGTTAGGAAGCTCCTTTACATTCTGCTCATGAACGCTGGTGGTGGTTTAGTCGCTAAGTCGTGTCCAACCAACTCTTGCGGCCCCATGGAGTGTAGTCCACCAGGCTCCTCTGTCCATGAGATTCTCCAGGTAAGAATACTGGAGTGGGTTGCCATTTCCTTCTCCAGGGGATCTTCCCAACCCGGGGATTGAACCTGCATCTGCTGCATTGCAGGCAGATGCTTTACCAACGGAGTTACGAGGGAAGCCCCTTATGGTCATAAAACTGTATGATATTTTCAGTGAACATTGTAAGAAACAATTGTATTTGCATATTTTATATACAAACAATTGTATTTTGCATATTTGCAAAAAATGTATTTCCATATTTGAACTATATAAGGAAATATGCACAATTTTTAAAAGTAAAAGGAAATAAAATGGCAATGTTAAAATGGTAGATATGTTACTCTTTTGCTTTTTATATTTTACTTTAAAAAGTGACTATGATACCTTTATAAACATAAATAATATGCATTTATTTTCTTCGAGCCTTGGCAACATGAACATAAAGGAATATTTATTTGGGAGGCTAATACTATACTCATTTTTTAAATCACCGGATATCTATTTCATTTTTGCATGGATTTGATCACGAGGATATTGAAGTCACCTCACTGGGGAATATGGAGTCGGAATCCAGCAGAGCTTTTCTTTTGAACTGTCCCTTGACAGGCACAGAGACAGAGCAGAATATTCCTAGCTGCGTCCCTAGACTTCTCTGCTCACTTCTCCTTCTTTGGGAATCCATCCATATCCCAGCTCTCGCTGCCCTCTTTTCTGGCTTCCGTCGTCTCCCTCTCATCTAGTCTCTTCTGTGGCTGTGTTTGATGCGCAGTGTGAGCCACACAAATGACAGCTGTGTGTCCTGGTTGAAGAGAAGCTGTGACACCCGGGCCTCCCAGGGCGAGAAGGGCAGCTGTGGGATGCCCGTGCCTGCCGCAGTGGGCTCAGAAAGGCAGTGGCTTCACCAGAGCTTGTATTAACTCTGTTTCTTGGAACAGTCCCTGTTTATCCTGGGAGAGTGCAGTCTTGAATAAGTACTATGGTGACTTTTTGTGGCTCACAATTTAGAAATCACAGCTCTTACCTGTGTAGACTAAACGGTCTGGGTACTTAGCTCTGCCTGTGAGACAGGCACTCTCCACTCCATTGATGTTGATAGCATGATTTGACTGGCAGGAGGAGAAATGACTAACCAAATCCAATCTCATCTCAACAAAGCTGTTAAACCAGAGATTTTTCCCTTGAGCCACCAACCTTTTATATTCAAATAGTAGCACCATCCCTCATTTATTTATTCAATAAGTTAATATATACCAGGTGTTGGTAAGTAATGCTGGATGTACTGATGGGTAAAAATGGACAGGCCATTTGCTGTTATAGAGCTTATGTTCTGGTGGCAGAAGCAGGTAATTTATAACTGAAGGGCAACACAGACTTGTGTAGCTTTATGAAGGGACTAGAGTGATGACTATGGCTGTGTGTATATGTGAGCCTGCGTGTGTGCTTAGTCACTCAGTCGTGTCCGACTCTTTGCGGCCCCACGGACTGTATGCGCCAGGCTCCTCTGTCCGTGGAACTCTCCAGGCAAGGGTACTGGAGTGGGTTGCCCTGCCCTCCTCCAGGGATCTTCCCGACCCAGGGATTGAACCTGAGTCTCCTGCGGCTCCTGCATTGCAGGCAGACTCTTTATCCCTGAGCCACCAGGGAAGCCACGTGTATATGTGCATGTACCTTCCTTTGGTGCAGTGACCTGGGAAAGCCTCTCTGTGCTTTCTGAGTGAAGTGAGAGGGTCAAGGGGAGGAGGCCTGGAGCCTGTTCTGGAGGTCAAGTCGCCGGTGTAGAAGGAAAACAACGTCAGCCCACAAAGGTGAGGCCCCCACCCAGAGCTGTNCAATGTTAAAATGGTAGATATGTTACTCTTTTGCTTTTTATATTTTACTTTAAAAAGTGACTATGATACCTTTATAAACATAAATAATATGCATTTATTTTCTTCGAGCCTTGGCAACATGAACATAAAGGAATATTTATTTGGGAGGCTAATACTATACTCATTTTTTAAATCACCGGATATCTATTTCATTTTTGCATGGATTTGATCACGAGGATATTGAAGTCACCTCACTGGGGAATATGGAGTCGGAATCCAGCAGAGCTTTTCTTTTGAACTGTCCCTTGACAGGCACAGAGACAGAGCAGAATATTCCTAGCTGCGTCCCTAGACTTCTCTGCTCACTTCTCCTTCTTTGGGAATCCATCCATATCCCAGCTCTCGCTGCCCTCTTTTCTGGCTTCCGTCGTCTCCCTCTCATCTAGTCTCTTCTGTGGCTGTGTTTGATGCGCAGTGTGAGCCACACAAATGACAGCTGTGTGTCCTGGTTGAAGAGAAGCTGTGACACCCGGGCCTCCCAGGGCGAGAAGGGCAGCTGTGGGATGCCCGTGCCTGCCGCAGTGGGCTCAGAAAGGCAGTGGCTTCACCAGAGCTTGTATTAACTCTGTTTCTTGGAACAGTCCCTGTTTATCCTGGGAGAGTGCAGTCTTGAATAAGTACTATGGTGACTTTTTGTGGCTCACAATTTAGAAATCACAGCTCTTACCTGTGTAGACTAAACGGTCTGGGTACTTAGCTCTGCCTGTGAGACAGGCACTCTCCACTCCATTGATGTTGATAGCATGATTTGACTGGCAGGAGGAGAAATGACTAACCAAATCCAATCTCATCTCAACAAAGCTGTTAAACCAGAGATTTTTCCCTTGAGCCACCAACCTTTTATATTCAAATAGTAGCACCATCCCTCATTTATTTATTCAATAAGTTAATATATACCAGGTGTTGGTAAGTAATGCTGGATGTACTGATGGGTAAAAATGGACAGGCCATTTGCTATTATAGAGCTTATGTTCTGGTGGCAGAAGCAGGTAATTTATAACTGAAGGGCAACACAGACTTGTGTAGCTTTATGAAGGGACTAGAGTGATGACTATGGCTGTGTGTATATGTGAGCCTGCGTGTGTGCTTAGTCACTCAGTCGTGTCCGACTCTTTGCGGCCCCACGGACTGTATGCGCCAGGCTCCTCTGTCCGTGGAACTCTCCAGGCAAGGGTACTGGAGTGGGTTGCCCTGCCCTCCTCCAGGGATCTTCCCGACCCAGGGATTGAACCTGAGTCTCCTGCGGCTCCTGCATTGCAGGCAGACTCTTTATCCCTGAGCCACCAGGGAAGCCACGTGTATATGTGCATGTACCTTCCTTTGGTGCAGTGACCTGGGAAAGCCTCTCTGTGCTTTCTGAGTGAAGTGAGAGGGTCAAGGGGAGGAGGCCTGGAGCCTGTTCTGGAGGTCAAGTCGCCGGTGTAGAAGGAAAACAAGGTCAGCCCACAAAGGTGAGGCCCCCACCCGGAGCTGTAAAGCAGTATTCTGAGCACAGTGGGGTGCCACCATTGAAGCTGGAGAGTGACAGGGCCTGATTTACATGTTAAAGATATCACTGGCTGCTGTACCCAGAGGGAGTGATCATCGCAGAGGCTAAAAATCAGAGCAGGGCTACTAGGCAGGGAGTGTAATACTTCTGTAACCTTTAAAGTAGAAGAAGAGTCAGACCAGAGTGGTGACAAGGTGCAATCAATTTCATGTGAAGCAGAGAGCGATCAAAAAATATATCAAATGCTGCTGACGGAGCAAGATAATGTCAGAACAGTAGTTAGCCTCCTTCAAGGAGACCACTGGTCTCTCCCATAAAGGCAGATGAAGCCAGACTGAATTTCACTGGCAAATCTATGTGGAAAGGGAGGTGGACGTGGAGAAAGAATGCAGACAGCTCTGGAGATGTTTTCTCCTAAGGGGAGCAGAGCTACACTTTGAAAGCGGGAAGAGAGGTGAGGGAATGGGGAATGAGAGGCTTTTAAAGATAAGAAATATTAAATGAGGGTAACCCCTATGTATTCTTAATGCCAGGGAGAGATACAGAGATGAAATAGGAGAAAAGTGAAAGTGAAAGTCGCTCCGTTGTGTTCGACTCTTTGTGACCCCATGGACGATACAGTCCTTGGAATTCTCTAGGCCAGAATACTGGAGTGAGTACCCCTTCTCCAGAAAGAGGTATGTAAAGTCCGTTCCACTTTATATGTCATGTTCTTTTCCCATTTTTCTCTCTCCCTGTTAAATCTGTTTCTAAAGAAACTCTGGCATCAGTCAAATCTTCTGTATAAGCTTTGTTCAGCTTGTTATGTCTCCCAGGAATATTTTAAGCCTGCTTCATTCACTGTAAAGTAAAAGCCTGTTCCCTGTGAATGGGTTTCTAGTATCTGCAAGCAGGAAGGCTCATATTTTAGACTTTAAGAATGAAGGAGAAGAGGTAGCCTCCCTTGGAAGAGCTGCTCTCTTCTGGACCTACCTGATGTACAGAGGTTTCAGGTTCTGAAAGACACGTGTCTTTTTTTCTGGGCTGAGGTCCTGAGGGGCATTTTTCTCTAGCCTAAATTCAGTTCCAATTCTTGGGATCCTCCTCCATTGGAAAGCTCCCCTTTCCTCCATTTTGTTCTCCCAGATTTTTCAGAGAATGCAGAGTAGGAGGCAGCCATCACAGAACTACCAAAAGACATTGTTTCACAGTTCTTAAAACCAAGCTTATTTGAGCTTTTTGTCTTCTCATGCTGATTAGAGCCAGGCTGGCATTAGACTAGTCTTGTTAAGTGTGAAATAGGAGACGGGCTCCTCTGCCACTTATGTCTCCTTTCTGCCCAACCCTGCCGTGTCTGTGGCTCCTCACGGCCCCACCACTGAGCCCTCACCTCCTCTGCACTGCGGCCCCTTCCATTCTCCTCTGAGTCCAAAGTCATGCTGAGATATCTTGGAGAAGAACATTCAAGACAAAAGACTATCAAGTACAAAGTGGAAAGGCTCAGAAGTGGAGACGATCTTTAAGATCAATTTGATGATCAGTGAGCTGCAGTAGGTGGCTCAGTGCCAAAGAATCCACCAGCCAGCGCAGGAGATGAAGGAGACATGGGTTTGATCCCTGGGTCAGGAAGTTCCCCTGGGGTAGGAAATGGCTGGAGAGTTCCATGGACAGAGGAGTCTGGTGGGCTGTATAGTCCAGAGGGTCTCAAAGAGTCCCCATGGTGGAGCGACTGAGCACGTCTTCGCACCAGCGCTAGTCCAAGGCGGTGAGCAGGAGGTGAGTCCAGCACGGTGGGCAGGGCCGTGCTGCACCTTCCTATGCCTGAGTCTCTCCAGTCTCCATCTCAGCAAATGGCAATAGCATTCTTCCCATTTCTCAGGCAGAAAAGCAGGCAGTCACCCTTTACACTAAGGTAGTTGTGAGATGCCCAGGTTTCTGTTAGATGAAGAAGATAAAGGAATAATCAGACTCGGCCAAAGTTCGGTAGTTATTGGAGACAATAGATTCATGTGGGAAAACCTCAATATTTTATGTGTCTCACATTTGGTTTATGCATGTTCAAGTAGCAGATCTTGGCTTTCAAATCCTTGTAGGCTAAAACTGTTATTCTTGAATTTAACAAAGTTCCTGTTGTCAAGTCATTTCACCAAGCATGTTAGTGCCAACATATACTTGTTAATATGTCTGAAAACAGGATGCTAAATTAAGCAGAAACTGTGCAGAAAAGAGCTGGGAAAAGTTAAATATACTTTTATGATTATTTCCCATTAATAATTTGTATTTTACCTCTTTTCACAAAGAATCTGAAGAGCACAGTTCTGTTCTTCACATCATGTTATCTGATCATTGTTAAAACCAAAAATGAGCCGAAAAAGTCACATAAATAACAGAGACAAAATAAGACTTACGATCTCCATCCCTGCAAAGAAGCTGAGATGAGACTGAGCATTTCTTGTGGAGTTGCTGCTTTGCTTGACTGACTCCTAGAAGCAGCAGAGCGGGGGCCAGCTTGTCCAGAGCGCTGGGAGTTCCGGAGTCTGGATCTCGAGCCTGGCTGAGACAGGAGGGTCGAGGCCAGAGAGGTCTGGGGCGCAGTCACTCTCCTTTTCAGGCCACTTCCCCGCCTGCGTCTCTGTCCATTACGCTCACATGCAGAAGCTGGTTTCCTTTTTCTTTCTCTTTAACTCCCCAGTACTTTCTTCTTCACATATTTTTCAATTCTTCCTTCTTTTTTCCCTTAGCCTTCCAAATCCCAGCACAAGAGTATATTTGCTGTGTGTCTTAATGGAGGGCCCATGTTTGATCAGCTGTTCCGATGGTGGAGCCTTCTTCTCTGACGTTACTCTGGAACTGTGCCTCATACCCATTTTTCTGTCTCCCTCCATGGAGGCGGAAAGCAAAGCTGGGATTTCTTTCAATATTGAGGAATCTTGATTTCCATGGAATTTTAAAACTGTACAAATGATTTTATGATGATGGAAAGATATATTTCTTTGACTGTTTCAGGCAGTTCAGATAGTTCAGTTCAGTCGCTCAGCCATGTTCAGCTCTTTGCAGTCATCACACGGGGAAGCTAAAACAAGGCTTTGCATGTGCCCAAGCCATCTAAGATTATCAGTGTCCCCCAGCCCCAGCTCGTCAGTGGCACAGAGAGTGTAAATGGAAGAAAAGCTCTTTCTGATGGGCAGCAAAATACAGTAAATTAGGCAAGCAGCTCTGGCCCCACCATAGTCGGTCTGATTTTCCTGTGATGGATTAACACTCAGGATTCACCGTGACTGGGCCGAATGCCCATGGGCCTCCCAGATACCTTGCGCTGATCTGTCTTCAGACCAGGGAGGGCTGGACTACCCACCGGCTGCATGCACGGAGGCCCACCCAGACACACACTTCAACTTTCTGATTCCTCCAGCCACTTCTAAATCTGAATGAGATATGACACCTGATGAAGAGCAATACAGCATTGCAAGCGCCTACCCAACACTACAGGTGGAACCCAGAGGTATACAGAATTAACGCCTTGGGGCCAAAACTGGCCAGTAGGAAACAGGAGGAAGTTCCTGTCTCCCCACCGTCCCTTGAACTCGAAGTAGGCGAGCACTCCTCTGGGGAAGGACTGTGAAGAGAAGGCAGCTGGGTGCAGCCACCTGTGACCTGCGCGTCCTTGCAGCTCAGTGAAGCAGTGGCTGACTGCGCCCTGGCGTCTCTTACCTCGCTGCACTGCCCTTCTCCCTCACTCTCACTGCTTCGGGGGTGCACATTCCAAATAAAAACCTGAATGTTAATCCTCACCTTATGTTTGTTCTCTGGGAAGCTAAAGTTAGAATTTTCTTGTGTATTTAATTTTTGTGTATATGTATGATGTATATTTTTATAACTGAAAATTGTTAGCAATTAAAAACTATCATTCTCCAAGTTATGTGGTACATAGTGAAGGTATGTTTTATGGGTTTTCAGATTAAAAACTCAAGAGTGAACCGTGATTGGACAAAACTCCTATATAACAGTGTTGTTGATTTGTTAAAGCAATCTGTGGATGCTTCTGAAAGATGCAAGTTCTAGTAGCTCTTGAAGCTACTTTCAAGTGGCAGTACGGACTGTGCAGGTAGCGGTCCACTCTTGTGGCTTGCTTGACAGTCATGTTCTTGGAAACACAGCACTGACTCTGAATGGCTGTGCCAGCGCTCAGGCCCTCTCCTAACCTGCCCCCCTCCTGTTCCTGACCACGCTGCGTCCCCACTGCTGTGCACAGGCTGTCTCTGGTGTGAGCGGGCACTGCCCTCTGGCTGCAGCATGCAGGCCACTCACCGCGGGGTCCTTTCTGGTTGCAGACCCTGGGCTCTGGGCAGGTGGGCTCAGTGGTTGGGACTGTGGGTTCTGCTACCCGGCAGCATGTGGGGCAGGGGATGAGCCGTACCCCCTGTGCTGGCACCAGGGAAGGCCCTGCCCNTTCAGGCCACTTCCCCGCCTGCGTCTCTGTCCATTACGCTCACATGCAGAAGCTGGTTTCCTTTTTCTTTCTCTTTAACTCCCCAGTACTTTCTTCTTCACATATTTTTCAATTCTTCCTTCTTTTTTCCCTTAGCCTTCCAAATCCCAGCACAAGAGTATATTTGCTGTGTGTCTTAATGGAGGGCCCATGTTTGATCAGCTGTTCCGATGGTGGAGCCTTCTTCTCTGATGTTACTCTGGAACTGTGCCTCATACCCATTTTTCTGTCTCCCTCCATGGAGGCGGAAAGCAAAGCTGGGATTTCTTTCAATATTGAGGAATCTTGATTTCCATGGAATTTTAAAACTGTACAAATGATTTTATGATGATGGAAAGATATATTTCTTTGACTGTTTCAGGCAGTTCAGATAGTTCAGTTCAGTCGCTCAGCCATGTTCAGCTCTTTGCAGTCATCACACGGGGAAGCTAAAACAAGGCTTTGCATGTGCCCAAGCCATCTAAGATTATCAGTGTCCCCCAGCCCCAGCTCGTCAGTGGCACAGAGAGTGTAAATGGAAGAAAAGCTCTTTCTGATGGGCAGCAAAATACAGTAAGTTAGGCAAGCAGCTCTGGCCCCACCATAGTCGGTCTGATTTTCCTGTGATGGATTAACACTCAGGATTCACCGTGACTGGGCCGAATGCCCATGGGCCTCCCAGATACCTTGCGCTGATCTGTCTTCAGACCAGGGAGGGCTGGACTACCCACCGGCTGCATGCACGGAGGCCCACCCAGACACACACTTCAACTTTCTGATTCCTCCAGCCACTTCTAAATCTGAATGAGATATGACACCTGATGAAGAGCAATACAGCATTGCAAGCGCCTACCCAACACTACAGGTGGAACCCAGAGGTATACAGAATTAACGCCTTGGGGCCAAAACTGGCCAGTAGGAAACAGGAGGAAGTTCCTGTCTCCCCACCGTCCCTTGAACTCGAAGTAGGCGAGCACTCCTCTGGGGAAGGACTGTGAAGAGAAGGCAGCTGGGTGCAGCCACCTGTGACCTGCGCGTCCTTGCAGCTCAGTGAAGCAGTGGCTGACTGCGCCCTGGCGTCTCTTACCTCGCTGCACTGCCCTTCTCCCTCACTCTCACTGCTTCGGGGGTGCACATTCCAAATAAAAACCTGAATGTTAATCCTCACCTTATGTTTGTTCTCTGGGAAGCTAAAGTTAGAATTTTCTTGTGTATTTAATTTTTGTGTATATGTATGATGTATATTTTTATAACTGAAAATTGTTAGCAATTAAAAACTATCATTCTCCAAGTTATGTGTTACATAGTGAAGGTATGTTTTATGGGTTTTCAGATTAAAAACTCAAGAGTGAACCGTGATTGGACAAAACTCCTATATAACAGTGTTGTTGATTTGTTAAAGCAATCTGTGGATGCTTCTGAAAGATGCAAGTTCTAGTAGCTCTTGAAGCTACTTTCAAGTGGCAGTACGGACTGTGCAGGTAGCGGTCCACTCTTGTGGCTTGCTTGACAGTCATGTTCTTGGAAACACAGCACTGGCTCTGAATGGCTGTGCCAGCGCTCAGGCCCTCTCCTAACCTGCCCCCCTCCTGTTCCTGACCACGCTGCGTCCTCACTGCTGTGCACAGGCTGTCTCTGGTGTGAGCGGGCACTGCCCTCTGGCTGCAGCATGCAGGCCACTCACCGCGGGGTCCTTTCTGGTTGCAGACCCTGGGCTCTGGGCAGGTGGGCTCAGTGGTTGGGACTGTGGGTTCTGCTACCCGGCAGCATGTGGGGCAGGGGATGAGCCGTACCCCCTGTGCTGGCACCAGGGAAGGCCCTGCCCGGTGTTTGGAAGGGAAGTCAGAAAGGGAAGGCAGCAGCATCACCTGGAGCAGGAGAAACACTAGGGAGCCGTCAGGTGACACAGCTGTCGGGGTGCCCCCCGTGTGGCCACCAGGCCGCAGCACCTTTGGGGGGACCACCCCCGCGGTTCGGCTGCCTAGCGACCTCTAGGCTTTCTTTTGAAGAGGTGACGAGTGACTCTCAGCTAATCTCTGTGGGAAAGATGCTCTGACCTAGGATGGCTTTGTCCTTGGCTTCCCAGCCATTCGTCTGTCTCCTCTCTTGTTTGCGTCTTCCTTTCAGCTGCATTTCCACAGTTTGTTGTGATCCACACAGTCAAAGGCTTTGGCATAGTCAATAAAGCAGAAATAGATGTTTTTCTGGAATTCTCTTGCTTTTTCAATGATCTAACAGATGTTGGCAATTTGATCTCTGGTTCCTCTGCCTTTTCTAAAACCAGCTTGAACATCTGGAAGTTCACGGTTCATGTATGGCTGAAGCCTGATTTGGAGAATTTTGAGCATTACTTTACTAGTGTGTGAGATGAGTGCAATGGTGCAGTAGTTTGAGCATTCTTTGGCATTGCCTTTCTTTGGGATTGGAATGAAAACTGACCTTTTCCAGTCCTGTGGCCACTGCTGAGTTTTCCAAATTTGCTGGCATAATGAATGCAGCACTTTCACAGCATCATCTTTCAGAATTTGAAATAGCTCAACTGGAATTCCATCACCTCCACTAGCTGTGTTCATAGTGATGCTTTCTAAGGCCTACTTAACTTCACATTCCAGGATGTCTGGCTCTAGGTGAGTGATCACACCATCGTGATTATCTTGGTGGTGAAGATCTTTTTTGTACACTTCTTCTATGTATTCTTGCCACCTCTTCTTAATATCGTCTGCTTCTGTTATGTCCAGACCATTTCTGTTCTTTATTGAGCCCATCTTTTCATGAAATGTTCCCTTGGTATCTCTAATTTTCTTGAAGAGATCTTTAGTCTTTCCCATTCTGTTCTTTTCGTCTATTTCTTTGCATTGATCTCTGAGGAAGGCTTTCTTATCTCTTCTTGCTATTGTTTGGAACTCTGCATTCGGATGCTTATATCTTTCCTTTTCTCCTTTGCTTTTCTCCTCTCTTCTTTTCACAGCTATTTGTAAGGCCTCCCCAGACAGCCATTTTGCTTTTTTGCATTTCTTTTCTGTGGGGATGGTTTGATCCCTGTCTCCTGTACAATGTCACGAACCTCATTCCATAGTTCATCAGGCACACTATCTATCAGATCTAGGCCCTTAAATCTATTTCTCACTTCCACTGTATAATCATAAGGGATTTGATTTAGGTCATACCTGAATGGTCTAGTGGTTTTCTCTACTTTCTTCAATTTAAGTCTGAATTTGGCAATAAGGAGTTCATGATCTGAGCCACAGTCAGCTCTTGATCTTGATTTTGTTGACTGTATAGAGCTTCTCCATCTTTGGCTGCAAAGAAGACAATTGATCTGATTTCTGTGTTGACCATCTGGTGATGTCCATGTGTAGAGTCTTCTCTTGTGTTGTTGGAAGAGGGTGTTTGCTATGACCAGTGCATTTTCTTGGCAAAGCTCTATTAGTCTTTGCCCTGCTTCATTCCGCATTCCATGGCCAAATTTGCCTGTTACTCCGGGTGTTTCCTGACTTCCTACTTTTGCATTCCAGTCCCCTATAATGAAAAGGACATCTTTTTTGGGTGTTAGTTCTAGAAGGTCTTGTAAGTCTTCATAGAACCATTCAACTTCAGCTTCTTCAGCATTACTGGTTGGGGCATAGACTTGGATGACTGTGATATTGAATGGTTTGCCTTGGAAATGAACAGAGATCATTCTGTCATTTTTGCGATTGCATCCAAGTACTGCATTTCGGACTCTTGTTGACCGTGATGGCTATTCCATTTCTTCTAAGGGATTCCTGCCCACAGTCGTAGATATAATGGTCATCTGAATTAGATTCACCCATTCCAGTCCATTTTAGTTCACTGATTCCTAGAATGTCGACGTTCACTCTTGCCATCTCTTGTTTGACCACTTCCAATTTGTCTTGATTCATGGACCTGACATTCCAGGTTCCTATGCAATATTGATCTTTCCAGCATTGGACCTTACTTCTATCACCAGTCACATCCACAGCTGCATATTGTTTTTGCTTTGACTCCATCCCTTCATTCTTTCTGGAGTTATTTCTCCACTGATCTCCAGTAGCATATTGGGCACCCACTGACCTGCGGAGTTCTTCTTTCAGTATCCTATCATTTTGCCCTTTCATACTGTTCATGGGGTTCTCAAGGCAAGAATACTGAAGTGGTTTGCCATTCCCTTCTCCAGTGGACCACATTGTGTCAGCCCTCTCCACCATGACCCGCCCGTCTTGGGTTGCCCTGTGGGCATGGCTTAGTTTCATTGAGTTAGACAAGGCTGTGGTCCTAGTGTGATTAGATTGGCTAGTTTTCTGTGATTATGATTTCAGTGTGTCTACCCTCTGATACCCTCTTGCAACACCTTACTCGGATTTCTCTTACCTTGGACCAGGGGTGTCTCCTCACCGCCGCCCTTCCTGACCTTGAACGTGGAGTAGGTCCTCTTGGCCCTCCTGTGCCCACACAGCCACTGCTCCTTGGACATGGGGTTGCTCCTCCCTGCCACTGCCCCGGCCTAGGGAGCAGGGTAGCTCCTCTCGGCCGCTGCCGTTGACCTCAGATGTGGGGTAGTTCCTTTTAGCCGTTCTTGCGCCGTTGCAGCCTGGCACTCTCGGCAGCTGCCCCTGACCTCAGACGTGGGGTAACTCCTCTTGGCCACCACCCCTTGGGCCTGGGGTCCTGCCGCTTCCGCCCCTGACATCGGACGAGGGGCAGCTCCTTTCGGCTGTGCTATGTGTGCTGGTTGCAGCTGCCTGCGTTTACTGTGTGGATCACAATAAACTGGAAAATTCTGAAAGAGATGGGAACACCAGACCACCTAACCTGCCTCTTGAGAAATCTATATGCAGGTCAGGAAGCAACAGTTAGAACTGGACATGAAACAACANGTGGAGAAGGAAATGGCAACCCACTCCAGTATTCTTGCCTGGAGAATCCCAGGGACGGGGGAGCCTGGTGGGCTGCCGTCTATGGGGTTGCACAGAGTCAGACACGACTGAAGAGACTTAGCAGCAGTAGCAGCAGCAGGCTTGTGTTTCCTAAGGGATGGGTGAGGAGGGGGTGGAGAGTTATTGTTCAGTGGCTATCAAGTTATACAAGGTCAGTAAGGTCCAGAGAGCTACTCTACAACACATTGCCTATAGTTAACAGTAAGGTATTGTTCGCTTAAAAATTTGTCAAGAGGGTAGATTTCACATTGAGTGTTCTTAACCGCCCCTGCCCCCCAGTCCACACACAACAAAGGGACGTGGGAAACTTTTGGAGGCAGTGGATATATTTATTACCTTGATTATGGTGATGGAAACTTGTGTCCAGACTCACCACATTGTATACATTGATTATGTGTGGGTTTTTGTATGTCAATTATGCCTTNCAAAGGGACGTGGGAAACTTTTGGAGGCAGTGGATATATTTATTACCTTGATTATGGTGATGGAAACTTGTGTCCAGACTCACCACATTGTATACATTGATTATGTGTGGGTTTTTGTATGTCAATTATGCCTTAGCAAAGCCAGAAAAAATGTTAAATTTTTTAAATAATTAAAAAATTATCGTATATATGGAGATTTTCCTCAATAGCATCTGCAGAGCTGAAATGGAGTGTGAGCCAAGAGCTCTTCGGAAGAAATCTGTCAGTGTCTGCCTGCTTTAGCAATCCCTTTCTCTGTCAGAGATCTCCCATCTGATGCAAGTAGGAAGTCTTTTGTTCAACAGCAAATTTTCATGAAATATGTGATTTTTTTCACTAGGTAAAAGAACTCATATAACGTTTTCCTCTAACACCACATCACCCCCAAACCATGCTGTCCACATGCCATAGGCCAGGCTCCCAGATGTCACCAAGTGGCCACCAGTAGCCCACACATCACACTAGCATCGCCTGTGCACACTCAAGCAAGTCTTTCTTCACTTTATTTTAACAATAGTGTGACTTTTAATGGCTAATAACTTCAGAGCCTTTTAGAGTTAGCCCACTGAGCGGTCGCAATATTTTGACTCATAGAAAAATAATTCTCCACTGAACAATGAAATTTTAAAAACAAAACTTGTTTACAGCTTATGTTCTTCTTCTTATGGCATCTTATATAGGAGTTTTATGCCCAAAATTAGATTATGATCTTCCTCTGAAAAAGATCTTTTTATCTGTTTGTTTTTTTTTTCATGTACCTGGCATTTTTTAATAGGAGCCTGAGCACATACAAAGCTATATTAAAGCCTTACTATCTGGCATGCATTCATCACATATACATTCACGAGAGGTCCTTGACTCCCCTGGTTCCAAGTTTTCTTTTTTTCAAATGGCTCAGATTGTAAACTTTTCTCTGCCTGAGATATTTGGAAAATGTGATGAAAGCTGTATACCCTCTTCCATCCCAGAAAACACATAGGTCAGAGGAACTGCTTTATCCAAACCTGTACTCCAGTCTTCCATATCAACTAGTCACTACTTCCTTAGACCCCTTTACTTTCCTTCAGCTTACATCACTAGTGGCATCCAGCAGCTCCAGCTAGTTTCAGTAGAAGAGGATACTCAGTAGCTCACACAGTAAGAAAGCTCAGAGGGCAGACTCGCTTGTGGACAACTGAACCCAGTGGGTCACACCGTCAGCGGTACTCACGCTTCCTCTCCAGCAGCGTCAGCTCTGTTTTCAGAGACGTAGTCTCCAAATGGTATCAGTAACAGTCCCTGGTAATGGCAGGCTCCATCCTCTTTTTCTCTCCCAATTTCAGAGGAAAAGAGAATGCTTTGCTGATTATTGGAGTAAAATGTTGGGGGAGGTCTGACTGTGATGACTTGATCTGTTGATTCTTGACTCAGTCAGTTAGGCTGGAGAGCGAGTCTTCTGACTGGTCAGGCTGGGTTATACGCTCACTTCTGCGGGAAACAAGCACGTGAAGTGACTGACAGCTCCAGTGCGTTTGAATCAAGGCTTTTAAAAGAAAGGAAGAGAAGGAGGAGGAACAGGTTGAGAAGCGCTTGTGCCTGAGTGGTGATAGGGATGACTTTTGACAGCAGAGGAGCCTCGTAAAGGGTCTGACAAGTTGTGACCCATATTAGTGAGTTCCCTTCATGTCTGAAGCAGAGGGGAAAGACATGCAGCTGGGCAGAAAGGGAAGAAGGTAACATATAAGAAAAAAGCTTAGAAATTCACCTCTGCCATTGACCTGATTCATCCAGGTGGTTATTGCTATTTCTGAATCTCTGCTACAATGAAGACATTTCTAAAGTGGGAGTATCTTTCATTTTCTGTCATTTTGCCTTTTAGGTGGACAAAAAAATCGTAAGAACTGAGATAGGAGTTCTTCTTCGCCTCTCACATCCAAACATTGTAAGTGCTCTTTAACCTACTATTTCAAATGAGATTTTTGTTCTTTACTGTCCATTCTGATGATGAGAACTCCTTCTTTCACCACCAGTAAGTAGCCACCTTGGCCTAATTCTTGTCCTTATCTGATCTTGTTTTTCAGTTCTTTAGCTGAATAAATCTTAAGAATAATACCCTTTGAAAGAGTTTCAAAATGGGCAGACCAGCAATATATACCATTGTTATTTTCATGCATAAGAGGATAACTGAAATTGGAGAGCTTTTTTTCACTCTAATAACACACAGGCTTTTTCCTTTTGTGTGCCTATCTTATTAATACATCATTGCTGAAAATGCCTGTGAATAAAATGCTTTGCTTTCCAAAGTCATTTGAGTTTCTCCTGTGAGACAGTATTTGCTTCAGAAATAATGCAAAGATTAAAATAAATAACGTGCTTGAATGGGGAAAATAAAATGTTCTCCGAAGCTCTGCTCTAGGCTATGTGCAGATAAAGGCACCGAGGGAAAGAAGGGCTGGGGGAAGCTTCCTTGAGCCAATGAAGTGAAAAGAACAAAATCATTTTCCAGGCCATAACTTGTTTTTATAAAGTGAGCCAGTTACTTAGAATATTTTACTCATTTCACTGAGAAATTTGTGGTGTCTCAGAGGATGACTGGCATGCTTCGGCTCAAGGCAAAGTGCTTACAAGTTGTTTATTAGTTAGCAATTCAGTTGTAAATATCAGAAAACTTGAATATGCTGGTCTAAACAAATATTTTTCTTACGAGAAATCAGAAGGTAGGCAGTTGTTAGTGACAGTTCAGCTCCTCAGTGATGTCATCCAAGACCCATCCATTGGTTCTACCATCTTTTGTCCTTTTTCCTGATCTCAGCTTGGGATTGAAGCACCACCACCACCACCGCCCTGCTGCAGTGGAAGCATGGAGCTTCAGCCACTGCGCTGTGCGTGCTTAGTCACTCAGTCATGTCTAGCTCTTTGCAACCCCATGGACTGTGGCCTGCCAGGCTCCTCCAGGGGATCTTTCCAAGCCAGGGATCAAACACAGGTCTTCCTCACTGCAGGCGGATTCTTACCATCTGAGCCACCAGGGAAGTCCAAGAATACTGGAGTAGGAAGCCTATCCCTTCTCCGGAGTCTCTTCCCAACCCAGGAATTGAACCAGGTCTCCTGCATTGCAGGCAGGTTCTTTACCAGCTGAGCTCTCAGAGAGGCCCCTTAGCCATGGTACCACTAGGGGGCTCCCGCTCTCCCATCTTCAGGGAGAGGCTTTCACCTCCATGTTTCTCCCTCACGGCCCTAAAATGGCTGCTGTATAGTCTTCATAAGTCTCCAGGTCCGTGTTCAAGACAGAGGGAGCAGAGAGGTTTAACCAGCAGAGTCTGATAAGAAGTGTAAAAGCTTTTCCAAAATTTCCAGTTGCAGAATTCTCTTCAGATTTTACTGGCCAGAGCTGGTCACAAGATCACCCTAAACTGCATGAGGACTGGAAAATTAAAGATTTGGGTTATCATAAATGGCTTAGACTAACCATAATCCATAATTTGAAACTACGTGCTACCGGGGTCCAGCCCCGGTTGGATCCAGGGTATCCTCAAGGGGATGGCATCAGCGACCTAGATGAATAATTTATTTAGAGATATAGAAAGAGATAAAGAAGGAATATAGAAGTTAGGAAAATAGAGGAGAGAAAGAGGCTGATACTCCTTGGTCTACGCAGAAAGCCAATAAAGCCTCAGGCAAAAGACTTGCTCTGTTCATGTAGGCCACAGGCGCCCACTTGAATAGTGGAGGGTGCCCCGCTTTGGGCTCCCTCTTGCGTGGGTCTTAGAAGCCCGGGCAGGAAAGTGAACTCAGAGGGCTTCTACGCCCCAGGGAGTTCAGCCTGAAAAGAAGATAAAGAAAGAAACAAAGAAAGACACAGGGAGACCAAGCTTCAGTAAGCGAGGCCCANTCACTGAGAAATTTGTGGTGTCTCAGAGGATGACTGGCATGCTTCGGCTCAAGGCAAAGTGCTTACAAGTTGTTTATTAGTTAGCAATTCAGTTGTAAATATCAGAAAACTTGAATATGCTGGTCTAAACAAATATTTTTCTTACGAGAAATCAGAAGGTAGGCAGTTGTTAGTGACAGTTCAGCTCCTCAGTGATGTCATCCAAGACCCATCCATTGGTTCTACCATCTTTTGTCCTTTTTCCTGATCTCAGCTTGGGATTGAAGCACCACCACCACCACCGCCCTGCTGCAGTGGAAGCATGGAGCTTCAGCCACTGCGCTGTGCGTGCTTAGTCACTCAGTCATGTCTAGCTCTTTGCAACCCCATGGACTGTGGCCTGCCAGGCTCCTCCAGGGGATCTTTCCAAGCCAGGGATCAAACACAGGTCTTCCTCACTGCAGGCGGATTCTTACCATCTGAGCCACCAGGGAAGTCCAAGAATACTGGAGTAGGAAGCCTATCCCTTCTCCGGAGTCTCTTCCCAACCCAGGAATTGAACCAGGTCTCCTGCATTGCAGGCAGGTTCTTTACCAGCTGAGCTCTCAGAGAGGCCCCTTAGCCATGGTACCACTAGGGGGCTCCCGCTCTCCCATCTTCAGGGAGAGGCTTTCACCTCCATGTTTCTCCCTCACGGCCCTAAAATGGCTGCTGTATAGTCTTCATAAGTCTCCAGGTCCGTGTTCAAGACAGAGGGAGCAGAGAGGTTTCACCAGCAGAGTCTGATAAGAAGTGTAAAAGCTTTTCCAAAATTTCCAGTTGCAGAATTCTCTTCAGATTTTACTGGCCAGAGCTGGTCACAAGATCACCCTAAACTGCATGAGGACTGGAAAATTAAAGATTTGGGTTATCATAAATGGCTTAGACTAACCATAATCCATAATTTGAAACTACGTGCTACCGGGGTCCAGCCCCGGTTGGATCCAGGGTATCCTCAAGGGGATGGCATCAGCGACCTAGATGAATAATTTATTTAGAGATATAGAAAGAGATAAAGAAGGAATATAGAAGTTAGGAAAATAGAGGAGAGAAAGAGGCTGATACTCCTTGGTCTACGCAGAAAGCCAATAAAGCCTCAGGCAAAAGACTTGCTCTGTTCATGTAGGCCACAGGCGCCCACTTGAATAGTGGAGGGTGCCCCGCTTTGGGCTCCCTCTTGCGTGGGTCTTAGAAGCCCGGGCAGGAAAGTGAACTCAGAGGGCTTCTACGCCCCAGGGAGTTCAGCCTGAAAAGAAGATAAAGAAAGAAACAAAGAAAGACACAGGGAGACCAAGCTTCAGTAAGCGAGGCCCAAAACTTTATTTTTCCAGGGAGTTTATATACCTTAAGCTGTACATAGAGAATAATGGAAAATACAAAGTCATGCAGGGTCAGCAGACCTGACCCTTACCAAGACCAGGCTTTCTCTTTGCATACTTATCTGTATACGCAGGTCTTAGGTGATTTACGTCATCTTCTGGCCAGGAGGCCTACTAACATGACCCTTTCAGATAATGATTAGTCAGCCAGAAAACTCATTTTCTCCAAGGTTGATTTTTCTCAAGTCAGGCGCCACCCTCCAAAAGCACTAGATAAAGTTGCATTCCTATAGGGTAAAGGTAAAGTGGACTATAGCATGGGAAGAATTTATTAACTCAAGGTCTAATGTGGTTAAATCAAAGGACAGTGTTCACAAGCTTTAGAGAAAGGTGGTCGGGGATAGCCCTCCGTTAACGTCAGAGGTGCTGGTGAGAGGCATGATGTAGTAAAACAGACAGATTCTGGTTTGGGGGTAGATGCTCGAGAGGGTTCAGGAGGTCCCTTGAGGCCTGATCTTGCCTTTGCCCATCAGGTCTCTTCCTCATGACCTTTGCCATGGGTGGGATCTCTGGTGCTGGCTCCCAGCAAGGTACCTTGCTTCCCTAAACAAGAGTTCTGTTTGCAGTAAAGTAGGGAGAGAAGAGTTTTGGGTAAGCAGTTAACAAAATTTGCCATATACAGTCACCACTTTTATATTATCTATCTTATTTCTTTCAAAGAGAAGTCAATATGAAAATGTCCTCAAATATATATGTCCATCCTGGTCACTTGATTTTCAGAAGGAAAATATCCCAAACTGGATGGATTATCTGAATATCATGAAAACCCTGTTATGATCAGTCAAATCACTATTTCTGTTACTTTTCTGAGTATTCTTTTTTCTACCAGCAACTCTTTAGCTGTTAAGGGATTCCCTTTCTGTGCTGATAGAATTTAACCTGGTCCATTCTGTCTCAGATCCCTAATTGAAGTCCTGTTCTGAGACAAAGAAACATTCGCATCTCTGCCAGTCATGATGGTTTCAAATGGTTTAGGAAGTTTTGTTTACGTCTTTTTTTTTTTAATTTGGTTGAAATTCAGACATTTGAATGATTTGGTAAAATTTAGGAAGCGCTTCTAGGGAAGCTATCTTTAGCTATCAAAAGGAAAAATGTAAAAAGTTCAAAAGGATCTTTGAACAAATGAAGTGACTGATAAAAAACAACCAGAGAGTGACAAGTGACTGCCTGCTGCTAGAGTAAGGAGATGTTGCTGAACTGAAAGATGAAAATAAAGAATTTGTGATTTTTTAATGTCTTTTCCCAGATAAAACTTAAAGAGATATTTGAAACCCCTACAGAAATCAGTCTGGTCTTAGAACTCGTCACAGGAGGAGAGCTGTTTGACAGGTGAGTGGGTCCTGGAAATGTAACTACAGTACAGTTTTGCATCCAATCACAAAAATAACTGAAGGGAAATTTCCCCTGAAATTATTCATAATGACATGTTATACCAGTTAATAACTTCTACTAAGATAAATATTTGATAAGATATGGGTAAATGAAAATTTGGGATGCTTAGTGAATGAAAAAAACATTGTGCTGTTTACTTTTGCAAACATCTTCTTTCTACATACAAAACAATTTCTAAAGTCATACTAAATCTAAGCTCAACAGTAAGATTTAAGAGGATATTTTATGAGAAAGTATTTGATGAAAATTATGGATAATTAAACGTGTATTATAATAGTATTCTTTGTTATGATCCAAAGCTCATGAAAATAGATCCTCTCCAAATGATTGTTTCTAGGCCTACTTTCTTTTATAGGCTCTTTAAAGAGTTCCAAGTTGCAGAGAAAACTATGTTCTATTATATCCATTTATAGCCAATTTTAGTTGTCTGTTCATACATTCATCACTCAGGGCAGAGACTTGAGGGTGCATGGAGTATATCTGGAAATCTGGTAGAGCATGATATAGACACGTTATTCGTGCAAGTTTTAAGTTTGTGCATGCTCTAAGTTTCCATAGCTCTCCCACCCTCCTCGTCTTCTCAGAATTCGCTTTCTGCCCTGATGTGGTCTTGGGAGCTCTTTGCTGTGCTGATCAGGGTAATTAAACAAAAATGAATTTGGAAGAAGACAAAGAAACTGAGTAGGCTTATACTAGAAACGGTAAGAAACTTCAGTTTCTGTGATGCAGACATCTTATTGGTTGAAGAATGGTGAAGAGATAGTGGACTGAAGGCAGAGGAGAGGGTGAAGACCGCTGATGGAGCCTGAGCGCCTGGAGCCTAGTAAATTATCAGTGAATAGCTGCTGCATGGGTGAGTGCATGAGCAGCTGCTGCAGTGAGTGGCCTCCGAGGAGAGAGACGCCTAAGGGAAGCAGGCTTAGAATGTGCTGGAGAAAGGCATGCCCCCTCCCCGCTCCCCAGCTCCACCCGGGTAAATTCGCCACCTCTTCAAGAGCTTTCAGAAGTCTTCAAAGTTGTCGCCGTTGTTGTCTNGAGTCTGCTGTTTCACTGTCTCTTATACACATCTAGGCATGCCCCCTCCCCGCTCCCCAGCTCCACCCGGGTAAATTCGCCACCTCTTCAAGAGCTTGCAGAAGTCTTCAAGGTTGTCGCCGTTGTTGTCTAGTCACTAAGCCCTGTCCAACTCTTTATGGCCCCACCGGCTGTCGCCCACTAGGCCTCTCTGTGAACCCTTGCTAGGGTTCTCCGGGCAGAAATACTGGTGTGGGTTGGCACTTCCTTCTCCAGGGATCTTCCTGAGGCAGGGTTCAAACCACGTCTCCTGCCTTGGCGGGCAGGTTCTTTACCACTGAGCCACCTGGGAAGCTCCATTTTCAAAGGTCTGTCTACGTTTAATGTTACACAGTGCAGATTTTGACCTTCAGATCAGAAGGAGCAAAATGGCCTTGATTGGAGCCACATATATATCTTCAACAGATACATAATTTTGTTCAGATGTCTATTAAAGTTTCCTTAGAACAGGTTATGTGAATAACCAGATTTTAAAAATTACAGCATTTATGGGACTTCCCTGGTGGTCCAGTGGCTAGGACTCTGGGCTCCCAATGCAGGGGACCTGGGTTCGATCCCTGAGCAGGGAACTAGATTCCATATGCCTCAACTAAAGATCCCTCATGTTGCAACTAAGACCTGGTGCAGCCAAATAAAAATAAATTTATGAAAAAAAAATTATAGCATTTACACTATGTTCATTCTTTATAGATAAATGAATCACCTGAGATATGTAAGCATAGGTAGCCTCAACATATACTTCTTGTGGGATTTGGTTCATAGCCAACTGGACTCATGTTGTAAATCCTGACTTAAGGAACAAATAACTGACTCAGGAGTAGTTTGGTTAACTTCTCTGAACCTCAGAACAAATTTGAAGCTGTTGTATGATGCCAAGGAAGCCAGGACACTCTGATCTGCTGTAAGGACGGCTTTGTCTTGAAACCATTGTGTTCCTTTGTGCTTAGTCAAGACTCTGCTGGACTAGTTCATTTGAATGTTGCCTAAATTTGTCCATAGTTGTCCTCTTTCAGCACTTCTTTAGCTTACTCTTTCATGGACATAGTCCTTCTTTAGTACATTAATAGAGTCAGATTATAGTTAGATCCTGCTGGCTCTGGAGTCGTGGAAGGAAGGAAGGAAGGCTGGCTGACATATTTCTCTGCTAACTGTGGTCTACCGGAGAGAAACCTCCCATCCTTTGTGAGTAATTCCGGGACAGGAGTTTTCACAGTGAAGTGAATAGTATTTGCTCTGTACCTTTTCACCTCTGTTTGTTTCGGTCATTTTGGAAATAGGGGTCTCTCTTCCCTTCTCCCCAGCCTTTCTGGGTCTCTCTTCTTGTAGTCTAGTTGGTTTTTATGGGGTAGAATTAATTCAGCTATAGATAAGAAGGAAAACTAAATGCCAGTTAATTTCATTTATAATGATGAATATTCAGATTTAGCAGAGGACAGCTGAAGGACGGTAGACAGCCAGCAAAGCACTCGACTGACTGTGCTGTGAGCTCTTAGTGGTCTTAGATGATAGACTTTCCCCCCCGAATGTTGTCTACATGTCTGTTGCCATATCTGAGATAAAGGTAGTTTCTCCATTAAGTTACTTAATCCTACAGTTATCTTTAAATTTGGGTCAAACTGAAAATATATCCTGCATTATTATCCACTTACTAGGTTCTTTCCTGAGAGATCAAAATCATAATATGGTTTCTTTTTCCTGTACTTAGGTCAAAACCCAAATTTATTTAATTGTAATAACATAAATTCATTCCTGGTCTAATGGTGACTCTAATAGTATCTAATGAATGAACTGATGGAGCAACTGATAAAGAGATACTGATGTTAGCCCATTATACTCAAATGGTGTATGACTGTATTTTATTAGCAAAAGATCTGTGTTGCTGCTGAAAACCTAAACCTGGTAAGCATGCATGGAGTCTGCTGTTTCATGCAGCATATGAGCAGTGAATTGCATGGGACAATGGATTACAGTTTTTGGAATAAAATCAGTGATATGTTGTGCCCAAAGAAATTCCCCCAAAAAATCTGCACAAAATTACAATATCATTAAAAAAAGAAATCTCTACAACATTTTCTTTTCCATCTTTCTCAATCTAGTTGCAATTCTTATAAATTTATTGAACTTTTCAAGTGGATAAGGTATGAGATTGCATAACAGTAAATTTCCAATTTTTTCCCCCAGAAAATGATTGTATTATAAGGCAGTTAATTCAGCAGTACCCTTCTGGTCTTCTAATTAAAATTTTTTAAGTTTTTTTCCTTCTCCTGATTTTTGTCTAGTATCAGAATATCTTGTGAATTTTTAAATTTGTCCTTTTCTGCTTTCTCCTGTGGTTTTGTTTGCCAAGTTATGCTTGTTCACGTGCCAAACATTATTTATAAAAGGTTTTAGAATTTAAGGCTTTAAATGCTGTTGCCTCCAAAAAAAGCAAATTTTATTTTGCTTCAGTAGACAGTTAAGGTAAGGAACAGATCACTTTAATCTAATCAGGCATTGGACTGATTCAAAGCTGGGTTTCCTGAAAGCAAATCTATTTCTTGTCAACTCGTATAGGTTTTGCCCTTTAAGGGTCCCAGCTGAAGCCAGGGGGTTTTTTGCCAAGGATCCCCTTCCTTGGCAGATCCTAAATGCCAGCTTCTGTTCCCTCTACCATGTAAGGTGGCCTGTCAGCTGCTGATTTAGAATTTGTTAATGCCTTTAAAGAAAAAGCATAAGCATCAGATATCAGGTTTGCTTTTCTGTATTTTTCTTCTCTTCTAGAGCTTGGCTCCTAAAGCCTGCACTTCCTTGGTGGCTCTGTGGTGTCTTCAGGTATACTTTATATTTTATTTAGCTTGTTTTCATTGTTCTTACCTGTAGGCTTGTCCACCTCACCACTACTGAGAGCAAAAATTCCGTACATATGGTTTGAAAAGTTCTTTCACAGACAGCAGTGTGCAGGATGAAAAGCACTGTTCCACTCTCCAGATGTGGAACCTGAGGATGTAAAGGATCTACCCCAGATAAACAGTCGGTCTGTCTTCTGGTCCAACTCTTCCTCCCCATATGGCCTCATTGTCTTTCTTTTTAAATCCAGTTAGCCCCTTTCAAATTATTTACAAGAGAATAAAATGCTGTTTGTTTTGTTTAAGGAGAATCCCTGATGTATTGCTTGAAAAGTGAAAGTGAAGTTGCTCAGTCAAATCCGACTCTTTGTAACCCCGTGGACTGTAGCCTACCAGGCTCCTCCATACATGGAATTTTCGAGGCAAGAATACTGGAGTGGGTTGCCATTTCCTTCTCCAGGAGATCTTCCTAAACCAGGGATCCAACCCGGGTCTCCCACGTTGCAGGCTGACGCGTTACTGTTTGAGCCACTGGGAAGCTGCTTGCCCTTGTATTGCTTGAAAGTAAAAGTGAAGTCACTCAGTCATGTCCAACTCTTTGCTACCCCGTGGACTGTAACCTACCAGACTCCTCCATCCATGGGATTCTCCAGGCAAGAATACTGGAGTGGGTTGCCATTTCCTTCTCCAGGGGATCTTCCTGACCCAGGGATTGAACCTGGGTATCCCACCTTGCAGGCAGACACTTTAACCTCTGAGCCACCAGGGACCTGTGCAAAAAAGTATTTAAGTTACTCACTCATCTTTCAGGTTTTTCTGAGGCATTATTATTCTCATTTTTTTTAAGACCACAAACTGTAGAAATTGATAAGTCATACAGTCAGGCCTGAAACTCACTACGAACTTTTTCTTTTCATTTCTCCCAACTGAAAATATTCTCTTTCAAGAAAATAAACAGTTGTCAGTATTCAGGAGAAGCAGTGGTTATATTTGGAGATTATGCATTTAGAGTCCTTAGTATTTCAGTCCTGATAGTCATTTCTGCTTCAGCATTCCTGGGTCTCTGCTCTTGGTGGAAATAAATGGAGTTGTCAGGACACAGTCATTAGGAAAGAATCCTAGAAATGGAAATTAGGGTTTTTCTCCAGTCCTCATGGAGCTGTGTCACGGTTGGTTTTATGGTTAACCAAAGTCAGAACACATCTGAATTTGCGAAGACTGCTGTGTCAGAAATTCATCATTAACGTTGAAATGAAGATATGCAACATCTTACTGTCTAAAAGGATTATTCGTCACTATAATGAGGGCCATTTTTGAGTGCCTTTTCGAGTCCTGGCAGTGACAAAACATTTCACTAGCCATGACCTCATCTAATTCTCAACAGCAGCACGTGTAAAGCGTAGGCCTTGATGTATATGCATTTTGTAGACCAGATAACTGAGGATCAGAGAAGTCTGTTAGCCACCATTAGGCCACTCAGTTTACAGTGGATCTGTTAACAACAGTAGTAATTAAATGGAACTGAACTCTAGTATGTCATATTCCAGTGTATATGATTTTTCTAACACACCATACTGCTGCTATGTGAGCAGATGCTAATATTAATATTTAAAAATGAAACTTCAAATTAGTGACATACTTTTTATTCTGCTTAAGTGTGGCTTAACTTAAACATTAATGTGTATATATATATATATGTATATATAAATACATATTCTCTTTATGCAGTTTTATCTGTCTCAGTTCAGTTCAGTCACTCAGTCATGTCCAACTCTTTGTGACCCCATGAATCACAGCACACCAGGCCTCCCTGTCCATNCATCAGGGTCTTTTCCAATGAGTCAGTTCTTCAGGAAGTCAGTCAGAGAGTATAGTTCAAGTATAGTTTCAATTAAAATTTTAGTAAGTAGATTATATAACTTAATTGTGAATTGGAAAAACTCATATTGTTGTAAGGAAATATCATGTAAAAATTTATTTTTAAGGACCAGTTAATAACAACCCCTGCGTATTGTGATCTGTCTTTGCATTTTATTTGACCCTGGTGCACTCAGTTCAGTTCAGTCGTTCAGTCGCTCAGTCGTGTCCGACTCCTTGCGACCCCATGTATCGCAGCACGCCAGGCCTCTCTGTCCATCACCATCTCCCGGAGTTCATTCACTCATATTCATTGAGTCCGTGATGCCATCCAGCCATCTCATCCTCTGTCGTCCCCTTCTCCTCCTGCCCCTAATCCTTCCCAGCATCAGAGTCTTTTCCAATGAGTCAACTCTTCACATGAGGTGGCCAGAGTACTGGA
>SJYW01031844.1:54406-73131 GCA_006410735.1 Raphicerus campestris | reverse complement strand
AGCATCATTCCTTCCAAAGAAATCCCAGGGCTGATCTCCTTCAGAATGGACTGGTTGGATCTCCTTGCAGTCCAAGGGACTCGCAAGAGTCTTTTCCAACACCACAGCTCAAAAGCATCAATTCTTCGGCACTCAGCCTTCTTCACAGTCCAACTCTCGCATCCATACATGACCACAGGAAAAACCATAGCCTTGACTAGATGGACCTTAGTCGGCAAAGTAATGTCTCTGCTTTTGAATATGCTATCTAGGTTGGTCATAACTTTCCTTACAAGGAGTAAGCGTCTTTTAATTTCATGGCTGCAGTCACCATCTACAGTGATTTTGGAGCCCCCCAAAATAAAGTCTGACACTGTTTCCACTGTTTCTCCATCTATTTCCCATGAAGTGATGGGACCGGATGCCATGATCTTCGTTTTCTGAAAGTTGAGCTTTAAGCCAACTTTTTCCCTCTCCTCTTTCACTTTCATCAAGAGGCTTTTTAGTTCCTCTTCACTTTCTGCCATAAGGGTGGTATCATCTACATATCTGAGGTTATCGATATTTCTCCCAGCAATCTTGATTCCAGCTTGTGTTTCTTCCAGTCCAGCGTTTCTCATGATGTACTCTGCATAGAAGTTAAATAAGCAGGGTGACAATATATAGCCTTGACGCACTCCTTTTCCTATTTGGAACCAGTCTGTTGTTTCATGTCCAGTTCTAACTGTTGCTTCCTGACCTGCATACAGATTTCTCAAGAGGCAGGGTAGGTGGTCTGGTATTCCCATCTCTTTCAGAATTTTCCACAGTTTATTGTGATCCACACAGTCAAACGTTTTGGCATAGTCAATAGAGCAGAAATAAATGTTTTTCTGGAACTCTCTTGCCTTTTCCATGATCCAGCAGATGTTGGCGATTTGATCTCTGGTTCCTCTGCCTTTTCTAAAACCACCTTGAACATCAGGGAGTTCACGGTTCATGTATTGCTGAAGCCTGGCTTGGGGAATTTTGAGCATTATAATAGGTGTCTAATAAATAAACTGTGATGTTTATAGTAAATGAACTGTGGTGTTGGAGAAGACTCTTGAGAGTGCCATGGACTGCAAAGACATCCAACCAGTCCATTCTAAAGGAGATCAGCCCTGGGATTTCTTTGGAAGGAATGATGCTAAATGAAACCTCAGTAGTTTAGCTACTCATGTGAAGAGTTGACTCATTGGAAAAGACTCTGTTGCTTGGAGGGATTGGAGGCAGGAGGAAAAGGGGATCACAGAGGATGAGATGGCTGGATGGCATCACCAACTCGATGGATGTGGGTTTGGGTGAACTTTGGGAGTTGGTGATGGACAGGGAGGCCTGATGTGCTGCAGTTCATGGGGTGGCAAAGAGTCGGACACGACTAAGTGACTGAACTGAACTGGATAAATAGAAAAGTTAGGAAGAATATTCCAGTTTTTGTTCTTTGAAAATATATGAGTTTTCTGTTGGCAGTGTGCAAAATAATTGCATGAAGAAAACAATTAACTTCTTCCCACCAATATAGTTTTTCCGAATCTTAATAATTATAGTCATTGAGGTATCTTCTTTTAATACATCTTTTTATTTTGTCATATATGTTCTGATCATGCCCTATTTGGAAAACATTTTCAAAATATCGCATCAGATACTTTGAGAACTTAAACTTCTTGCCACAACATTAAAAAAGGAGGTACTCTCCTAAAAATAACTATACTATTTGAGATACTAACCATCTAAGAAAAATTACAATGTTAAATTACAAAAATTCAACAGTTTTCAAAATTGTTTTTTGCTGTTCTGTCTCTTTTAAGTTTTGAATTGACCTTTTCCAAATGTCTTTTCCACAAACTTCTTGTCAGATGAGAACATCTTGTACAAGTTGTTAACCTACAGTATATTAAGAAAAATGTTTTATCTTAAAATTCTGGGAAGATGGGAACCACTACAAAGTTTTTTTCAGTCTTCCCAAATATCCCTATAAGAGTAGACAGAAAAACTAGCGTGGAAAAACCAAAACCTCAGAGACAACATCTATAGCAAAACCAGGTGACAGAGTATCTCTGTGATGCTAAAATATGAATGAATGAGACAAAATAATGACAATTGGAAGAGCTGTATGGTATTAGCATTTATGTAAGAAGAGGCAGAGGAAGCAAGAGGACATGTGATAGAACTAAGAACAGAAAACTCAAATCTCCAAATCACTGGGAGCAGGATGGGCCAGTATAAGAAGAAAGCTAAGGGCTGGAAGAAGCACAAGCTGAGATCAAGATTGCCGGGAGAAATATCAATAACCTCAGATATGCAGATGACACCACCCTTATGGCAGAAAGTGAAGAGGAACTAAAAAACCTCTTGATGAAAGTGAAAGAGGAGAGGGAAAAAGCTGGCTTAAAGCTCAACTTTCAGAAAACGAAGATCATGGCATCCGGTCCCATCACTTCATGGGAAATAGATGGAGAAACAGTGGAAACAGTGTCAGACTTTATTTTGGGGGGAGATGTGTATAAGAGACAGCTGTTGGCAGTGTGCAAAATAATTGCATGAAGAAAACAATTAACTTCTTCCCACCAATATAGTTTTTCCGAATCTTAATAATTATAGTCATTGAGGTATCTTCTTTTAATACATCTTTTTATTTTGTCATATATGTTCTGATCATGCCCTATTTGGAAAACATTTTCAAAATATCGCATCAGATACTTTGAGAACTTAAACTTCTTGCCACAACATTAAAAAAGGAGGTACTCTCCTAAAAATAACTATACTATTTGAGATACTAACCATCTAAGAAAAATTACAATGTTAAATTACAAAAATTCAACAGTTTTCAAAATTGTTTTTTGCTGTTCTGTCTCTTTTAAGTTTTGAATTGACCTTTTCCAAATGTCTTTTCCACAAACTTCTTGTCAGATGAGAACATCTTGTACAAGTTGTTAACCTACAGTATATTAAAAAAAATGTTTTATCTTAAAATTCTGGGAAGATGGAAACCACTACAAAGTTTTTTTCAGTCTTCCCAAATATCCCTATAAGAGTAGACAGAAAAACTAGCATGGAAAAACCAAAACCTCAGAGACAACATCTATAGCAAAACCAGGTGACAGAGTATCTCTGTGATGCTAAAATATGAATGAATGAGACAAAATAATGACAATTGGAAGAGCTGTATGGTATTAGCATTTATGTAAGAAGAGGCAGAGGAAGCAAGAGGACATGTGATAGAACTAAGAACAGAAAACTCAAATCTCCAAATCACTGGGAGCAGGATGGGCCAGTATAAGAAGAAAGCTAAGGGCTGGAAGAAGCACAAGCTGAGATCAAGATTGCCGGGAGAAATATCAATAACCTCAGATATGCAGATGACACCACCCTTATGGCAGAAAGTGAAGAGGAACTAAAAAACCTCTTGATGAAAGTGAAAGAGGAGAGGGAAAAAGCTGGCTTAAAGCTCAACTTTCAGAAAACGAAGATCATGGCATCCGGTCCCATCACTTCATGGGAAATAGATGGAGAAACAGTGGAAACAGTGTCAGACTTTATTTTGGGGGGCTCCAAAATCACTGCAGATGGTGACTGTAGCCATGAAATTAGAAGACGCTTACTCCTTGGAAGAAAAGTTATGACCAACCTAGATAGTATATTCAAAAGCAGAGACATTACTTTGCCGACTAAGGTCCATCTAGTCAAGGCTATGGTTTTTCCTGTGGTCATGTATGGATGTGAGAGTTGGACTGTGAAGAAAGCTGAGTGCCGAAGAATTGATGCTTTTGAGTTGTAGTGTTGGAGAAGACTCTTGAGAGTCTGTCCGTTCGACTGCAAGGAGATCCAACCAGTCCATCCTAAATGAGATCAGTCCTGGTGTTCATTGGAAGGACTGATGCTAAAGCTGGAACTCCAGTCCTTTGTCTTTGATCTACCTGATGCAAAGAGTTGACTCATTGGAAAAGACATTGGGGGCAGGAGGAGAAGGGGACGACAGAGGATGAGATTGCTGGATGGTATCACCGACTCAATGGACATGAGTTTGGGTAAACTCCGGGAGTTGGTGATGGACAGGGAGGCCTGGCATGCTCAGATTCATGGGGTCACAAAAAGCTGGACACGACTGAGCGAGTGAACTGAACTGAAGGCCTTTTTGTCATCCAAATTTCTCAGAAGTGCAGTGGCTACACCCCCAGTAATGTTTGAAGAGACTGCTACAGTCAAGGCCCTATGAACTCTTGATATTAATATCTAAAGCCTCTTTGGAGGGTGGCAGGGGGAAAATGTATTTAGGAGAAAATCTGGAAAGAGACTTCAGTAATCAGAATAGAGAGGATAGGCGAGGGAATGATATTGCAGACAGGGAGGAGATCTTATAAAGGATGAGGTCCAGACTTTGAAGCATATGGGAAATCAACTATGCAGGCGAGAGCTGTGACACTGGAATAGGTACCCTGACCTATAACTCTGTAGAAAGGTTGGGAAACACATTTCTCTTAAAAATAAGCAGCAAAAATGGCTTAGTTAATTCCAAAACAAAATGATTATAAGAAGATAGAAAACAAGAAGTAGAATAGAGTCCCTTCAGGTGGTGAAAGCATGGTTGGAGGATACGCCCAGAAAAGAAAGAAATTATAACTTAATGCAAAATAAACTAAAATTAAGAAAATCTTAGAAAGAACAATATAAATCAAAAGTAGAAAAAGTCTTCTTTAAAGTGTACTTGATTTTGAGTATTAGTCTCTCAGCTTACTGAGTAAGCATTTCTGTAGAGTCCATCCATTCAGCGTTGTTAGAAAGGCCGCCCGTGCTGTGCTGGCGCCCTTGGCCTCGTCTGCTGTGCACACGGCCGTCTGTGTCTCAGCCTCCTGCCCCTGTCGGGGCCTCCCTTGTCCCCTTTCCCCGCATACCCCGCCGGTTTGTTCTCTTTACCTGTGAATGTGTTTCTGGTTTTTTATTTACATTAGTAGTTTATTTTTTATATTCCACATAAAAGTGATAACATAGAGTATTTGTCTTTCTCTGTCTAATTTATGTCACAAAGCGTACTTCTCTCTGGGTCCATTCACACTGTTGCAGACGGCAGGATTTTCCCCGCTTTCACCGCTGATTAGTGCTCCATTGTGCCTGTGTACCGCGTCTCTGCCCATTCATTTGCTGACGAGCACTCAGGCGGCTTCCCGTCTTGGCCAGTGTCGGTGCTGCTGCTGTGAGCATTTGCGTGCATGTCGCTTTCTGAATCAGGAGAAGGCCGTGGCACCCACTCCAGTACTCTTGCCTGGAAAATCCCATGGCCGGAGAAGCCTGGTGGGCTGCAGTCCACGGGGTCGCACAGAGTCGGACACGACTGAAGCGACTTGGCAGCAGCAGCAGCAGCTTTCTGAACAGTGTTTCCATTTTCTTTGGATATATACCCAGGAGTGAAATTGCTGGATCATATGGTAGTTCTAGTTTCAATTTTTTTAGGATCCTCTGTACTGTTGTCCAATATGGTTCTACTGATTTACATTCCTACTAACAGTGTACAAGGCTTCCCTTTTTTCCACATCCTTGCCAACATTTGCTATTTGTGGGGTTTTGATGATAGCCTTTCTAAAAGGCATGAGGAGATATCTCACTGTGGTTTTGAGTTGCTTTTCTCTGATGATCAGTGATGTTAATTAAGCATCTTTATGTATACCTATTGGCCATTTGTATGTCTTGGAAAAAAGTCTGCTCGGGTCTTCTGCCCGTTTTTTAATCAGGGTGCTGTTTTCTGGTGCTGACTGGCGTGAGCTGTCACACACGTCAGTGGGTGCGTGTGTGCTCACTCTGTCAGTCGTGTCTGACTCTGCGACCCCATGGACTGGAGCCCACCAGGCTCCTCTGTCCGTGGGATTTCCCAGGCTTGAACACTGGAGTGGGTTGCCATTCCCTTCTCCAGGGGATCTTCCCAAACCAGGGATCCAGCCTAAGTCTCTTGCACTCCTGAACTGGCAGGCAGCTTCTTTACCACTCGTGCCATCTGGGAGGCCCATATATGTTGGATATTAATCCCTTATTGGTCGTACCGCTTATAAATAGTTTCTCCCCTTCAGTAGCTTGTCTTTTCATTTTGTCAGTGGTTTTCTTTGCTATGCAAAAGCTTTTAACTGTAATTAGGTTCCACTTGCTTATTTTTGCTTTTACTTCTTTTGCTTAGGAAACAGATCTGAAGAAAAAATATTGCTGTTATTTATGTCAAAGAGTTTTCTGCCTAGATTTTCTCCTAGAAGTTTTATGGTTTCAGGTCTTATATTTAGATCTTTAATCCATTTTGTGTGTCTCTGTGTGTTTATGGTGTGAAGAAATGTTCAAATCTCATTCTTTTACAAGTAGCTGTGCAGTTTTCCCAGCAGCATTTACTGAAGAGACTACCCTTTCAAACTCTGTATTCTTGACTCTTTTGTCACATATTAATTGACCGTAAGTGTGTAGGTTTATGTCTGCAGTCTCTGTTCTGTCCCTTGATCTATGGGCCTGTTTTGTGCCACCTCCATGCTGCTTTGATTACTCTAGCTTTGTAGTATTGTCTGAAGTCAAGATGCATGATACCTCCAGCTCTGTTCTTCTTTCTCAAGATTGTTTTGTAAATTTGGTGCTGGATTTTTTTTTGTTTGTTTGTTTGTTTTGTTTTTTTGTGATTCTTTGGAAATTTTAGGATAATTGGTTCTAGTTCTGTAGAAAATGTCATGGGTAGTTTGATAGGGATTGCATTAATTCTGTAGATTGCTTTGGGTAGGTTGTGAATTTTAACAATATTTATTCTTCTAATCCCAGAATATGGGCTGTCTTTTCATTTCTTTGTAGTATCTTCAATTTCCTTCATCAGTGTTCTATAGTTTTCAAAGTATAGTTATTTCACTTCCTTGGTTAAATTTCTTCCTAGGTATTTTATTTTTTGGACATAGTTTTAAACAGGATTATTTTCTTGCTTTCTCTTTCTGATCATTATTAGTTTATTGAAGAGCAAATAGACTTCTGTATATTAATCTTACATCTTGCAACTTAGTTGAATTGATTTATTCATATAGTTTTTTTGTGAAGACTTTAAGACTTCCTATATAGAGTGTCACGTCATCTGCAAGAAGTTCCATTTTACCTCTTCCCTCCTAGTTTGGATGCCTTTTATTTATTTATTTATTTTTTGGTCAGATTTATGTGGCTAGGATTTCTAATACTGTGTTAAGTAAAAGTGGAGAGAATGGACATCCTTGTCTTGTTCCTAATTTTAGAAGAAAGGCATTTAGCTTTTCACTGTTGAATGTAATGTTGGATTTTTTAATCCAGCTGTAATCCAGCTGTGGATTTGTCTTAAATGGCCTTTATTATTTTGAGATGTGTTCCCTCTCTACACAGTTTTATGAGATTTTTCGTCATGAATGGTTGTTGAATTTTGTCAAATGCGTTTGCTGCATCTATTGAAATGATCATGTGATTTTTATCCTTCCTTTTGTTAATGTGGTGTAGCACATTCATTGATTTGCAAATACTTAACCATCCTTGCATCTTGGAATAAATCCTGCTGGATCATAGTGTATGATTCCTTTAATATATTGTTGAGTTAGGTTTACTGATATTTTGTTAACAATTTTTGCATCTACATTAATCAGATATTGGCCTATAATTTTCTTTTTTGTGTGTTATTTTTGTCTGATTTTGGTATCAGGGTAATGGTGGCCTCTTAGAATAAATTTTGGAGTTTTCCCTCCTCTTACATTTTTTGGAATAGTTTGAGAAGGATAGATAATATCATATTCTCTTTTATGTGTTTGCTAGAATTACCCTGTGAAGCCAGCTCCCCTCTGGACTTAAGTTTGCTGGGAGTGTTTTTTTATTACAAACTCAATTTTAACACTACTGATTCATCTGTTCAGATTGTCTACTTCTTTCTGATTTAGTCTTGACGGGTTATTTCTAGACAGTTTTCCATTTATTCTAGGTTGTCCAAGTTGTTGGCATATAACTGTTCATGGTATTCTCTTTCTCTCTCTCTTTTTTTTGTATTTCTGTGGTATTTGCTGTTATTTCTCCTCTTTCATTCCTTATTTTGTTTATTTGAGCCCATAAAGTAGAAATATTCTTGCTGCTGCTGCTGCTAAGTTGCTTCAGTCATGTCTGACTCTGTGCAACCCCATACCCCAAAGAAGAAATCCAAAACAATGGAAGAAAATAAATATGAAACATTCTAACTCAGGAAATTTCTTTAAAAAAAAAAAGAAAAGATTTTAATTTCAAAAGGAAATGTCTGGCCCAAATCTTCACAAAAGGAGCGAGTCATTTATTTGGAAAAGAAAAGCAGATGAGAGGGCATAAGGGGGTGTAAAAGAGGACCTGCAGATAAGAAGAGAATAAGAGACATATCACCCAATCAGTTGCATGGACTTTAATTTGATACTGATTCAAACAAACCAATTTTAAAAACAATTATAAAGTTGAAACTGCATATCTGACAATATTAAGGAATTGTCATTTATAGATATGGTAATGGCATTGTAGTTATGATTTTAAAAGATCCTTTATTTTTAGAGATATCTCCTTAAATATTTATGAATGAAATTATATGATGTCTGATATTTGGTTTAAAATAATAGACAAGGAAAAAAAGTAATTGGATAGATAAAGCAACATTGGCCATGAATTAATAATTGCTGAAGCAATATGACAATTAAATGAGATGGTTCATGGTATATTGTCTACTTGTTATAGGTTTAAAATTATTTGCAACACAGAGTTTGAAAAGAATTTTTTGTCCCCAACAGGATGGATACTTCATGCCTAGGCACAATAAATGTTTTCCATTTCCCTAAATAAACCTAAAGACTTCTAGATTGCCAAGTTACGGAAATCTTTCTCCTTGCGTTATGTTAGCCTGCTGTAATTGTTTAGATAAATCTTCTTTAACATTAATTTAACTTCTTTTAACATCTGCTCAATTGAATGCGTGTGTCTGAGAAGCATTTCATGGTTTNGCATTAATTCTGTAGATTGCTTTGGGTAGGTTGTGAATTTTAACAATATTTATTCTTCTAATCCCAGAATATGGGCTGTCTTTTCATTTCTTTGTAGTATCTTCAATTTCCTTCATCAGTGTTCTATAGTTTTCAAAGTATAGTTATTTCACTTCCTTGGTTAAATTTCTTCCTAGGTATTTTATTTTTTGGACATAGTTTTAAACAGGATTATTTTCTTGCTTTCTCTTTCTGATCATTATTAGTTTATTGAAGAGCAAATAGACTTCTGTATATTAATCTTACATCTTGCAACTTAGTTGAATTGATTTATTCATATAGTTTTTTTGTGAAGACTTTAAGACTTCCTATATAGAGTGTCACGTCATCTGCAAGAAGTTCCATTTTACCTCTTCCCTCCTAGTTTGGATGCCTTTTATTTATTTATTTATTTTTTGGTCAGATTTATGTGGCTAGGATTTCTAATACTGTGTTAAGTAAAAGTGGAGAGAATGGACATCCTTGTCTTGTTCCTAATTTTAGAAGAAAGGCATTTAGCTTTTCACTGTTGAATGTAATGTTGGATTTTTTAATCCAGCTGTAATCCAGCTGTGGATTTGTCTTAAATGGCCTTTATTATTTTGAGATGTGTTCCCTCTCTACACAGTTTTATGAGATTTTTCGTCATGAATGGTTGTTGAATTTTGTCAAATGCGTTTGCTGCATCTATTGAAATGATCATGTGATTTTTATCCTTCCTTTTGTTAATGTGGTGTAGCACATTCATTGATTTGCAAATACTTAACCATCCTTGCATCTTGGAATAAATCCTGCTGGATCATAGTGTATGATTCCTTTAATATATTGTTGAGTTAGGTTTACTGATATTTTGTTAACAATTTTTGCATCTACATTAATCAGATATTGGCCTATAATTTTCTTTTTTGTGTGTTATTTTTGTCTGATTTTGGTATCAGGGTAATGGTGGCCTCTTAGAATAAATTTTGGAGTTTTCCCTCCTCTTACATTTTTTGGAATAGTTTGAGAAGGATAGATAATATCATATTCTCTTTTATGTGTTTGCTAGAATTACCCTGTGAAGCCAGCTCCCCTCTGGACTTAAGTTTGCTGGGAGTGTTTTTTTATTACAAACTCAATTTTAACACTACTGATTCATCTGTTCAGATTGTCTACTTCTTTCTGATTTAGTCTTGACGGGTTATTTCTAGACAGTTTTCCATTTATTCTAGGTTGTCCAAGTTGTTGGCATATAACTGTTCATGGTATTCTCTTTCTCTCTCTCTTTTTTTTGTATTTCTGTGGTATTTGCTGTTATTTCTCCTCTTTCATTCCTTATTTTGTTTATTTGAGCCCATAAAGTAGAAATATTCTTGCTGCTGCTGCTGCTAAGTTGCTTCAGTCATGTCTGACTCTGTGCAACCCCATACCCCAAAGAAGAAATCCAAAACAATGGAAGAAAATAAATATGAAACATTCTAACTCAGGAAATTTCTTTAAAAAAAAAAAGAAAAGATTTTAATTTCAAAAGGAAATGTCTGGCCCAAATCTTCACAAAAGGAGCGAGTCATTTATTTGGAAAAGAAAAGCAGATGAGAGGGCATAAGGGGGTGTAAAAGAGGACCTGCAGATAAGAAGAGAATAAGAGACATATCACCCAATCAGTTGCATGGACTTTAATTTGATACTGATTCAAACAAACCAATTTTAAAAACAATTATAAAGTTGAAACTGCATATCTGACAATATTAAGGAATTGTCATTTATAGATATGGTAATGGCATTGTAGTTATGATTTTAAAAGATCCTTTATTTTTAGAGATATCTCCTTAAATATTTATGAATGAAATTATATGATGTCTGATATTTGGTTTAAAATAATAGACAAGGAAAAAAAGTAATTGGATAGATAAAGCAACATTGGCCATGAATTAATAATTGCTGAAGCAATATGACAATTAAATGAGATGGTTCATGGTATATTGTCTACTTGTTATAGGTTTAAAATTATTTGCAACACAGAGTTTGAAAAGAATTTTTTGTCCCCAACAGGATGGATACTTCATGCCTAGGCACAATAAATGTTTTCCATTTCCCTAAATAAACCTAAAGACTTCTAGATTGCCAAGTTACGGAAATCTTTCTCCTTGCGTTATGTTAGCCTGCTGTAATTGTTTAGATAAATCTTCTTTAACATTAATTTAACTTCTTTTAACATCTGCTCAATTGAATGCGTGTGTCTGAGAAGCATTTCATGGTTTTTTTTAGGATTGTGGAAAAGGGATATTATAGTGAACGAGATGCTGCAGATGCTGTCAAACAGATCTTGGAGGCAGTTGCTGTGAGTATGAAGTGACAGCAATAGTGTAACTCTTGGTAATGTCTTCCTTTTACAGAGTCATCTTTAAGAAGTATATTTCAGTGACAAACCTTAAAATTCACAGAAAAACTGTATGAAATATTTACTAGAAAATGTTGAACAAATTCATATTTTCTGTTGATAACTCAGACTCTGAAAGATGCAGCCCTCACGCATGACGCCATCAGTGTGGAAGCATCGCTCCCGCTCTGCTGCTCTGAACAAGATCAGCCTCTGGCGCCTATGGTTGTTCTCTTCTCTCTGCATTTCTTGAGTTTTGCTCTTTGTTGTTTTTGTTGTTTAGTAAGGAAGTGCGAAAAGGTTCAAAGAGATAAATATGGACCTTAGGGNAAAAAAAAAAAGAAAAGATTTTAATTTCAAAAGGAAATGTCTGGCCCAAATCTTCACAAAAGGAGCGAGTCATTTATTTGGAAAAGAAAAGCAGATGAGAGGGCATAAGGGGGTGTAAAAGAGGACCTGCAGATAAGAAGAGAATAAGAGACATATCACCCAATCAGTTGCATGGACTTTAATTTGATACTGATTCAAACAAACCAATTTTAAAAACAATTATAAAGTTGAAACTGCATATCTGACAATATTAAGGAATTGTCATTTATAGATATGGTAATGGCATTGTAGTTATGATTTTAAAAGATCCTTTATTTTTAGAGATATCTCCTTAAATATTTATGAATGAAATTATATGATGTCTGATATTTGGTTTAAAATAATAGACAAGGAAAAAAAGTAATTGGATAGATAAAGCAACATTGGCCATGAATTAATAATTGCTGAAGCAATATGACAATTAAATGAGATGGTTCATGGTATATTGTCTACTTGTTATAGGTTTAAAATTATTTGCAACACAGAGTTTGAAAAGAATTTTTTGTCCCCAACAGGATGGATACTTCATGCCTAGGCACAATAAATGTTTTCCATTTCCCTAAATAAACCTAAAGACTTCTAGATTGCCAAGTTACGGAAATCTTTCTCCTTGCGTTATGTTAGCCTGCTGTAATTGTTTAGATAAATCTTCTTTAACATTAATTTAACTTCTTTTAACATCTGCTCAATTGAATGCGTGTGTCTGAGAAGCATTTCATGGTTTTTTTTAGGATTGTGGAAAAGGGATATTATAGTGAACGAGATGCTGCAGATGCTGTCAAACAGATCTTGGAGGCAGTTGCTGTGAGTATGAAGTGACAGCAATAGTGTAACTCTTGGTAATGTCTTCCTTTTACAGAGTCATCTTTAAGAAGTATATTTCAGTGACAAACCTTAAAATTCACAGAAAAACTGTATGAAATATTTACTAGAAAATGTTGAACAAATTCATATTTTCTGTTGATAACTCAGACTCTGAAAGATGCAGCCCTCACGCACGACGCCATCAGTGTGGAAGCATCGCTCCCGCTCTGCTGCTCTGAACAAGATCAGCCTCTGGCGCCTATGGTTGTTCTCTTCTCTCTGCATTTCTTGAGTTTTGCTCTTTGTTGTTTTTGTTGTTTAGTAAGGAAGTGCGAAAAGGTTCAAAGAGATAAATATGGACCTTAGGGCGTAGAGATTGTTGATTTTTCTTTCAAGAAAAGAAGTGAGTAAATTAGGAGGGTAAATTCTGACAGTTTTTTGAAAGGGAGAAGTGTGTTAACACTTTAAACTGGAATAAAGCTTTATAAGTTGATGGAAACATGCTCCCCTATTTACACACAAAAATATATATATAATTTTGAGTTCAGTTGTATTGAATTAGTATGGGAATATTTGTCTAGATAAAACAGACTCAATTGGTGAAAATCTTCGCATATATTCAGTGGTGTCTAGTACATCCTTGGACACTTTGGTGATCCTTTTATTGACTCTAAAGTCAGAACAAATTTAAAACAAAAACTGTATTATTTTACCTACTCACAAAGCCCTACAAAGCTTCAGTTTAGGGAGCAGGTTACTACATTCAAGTCAAACATTCTTTGAGAGAAGTTTTATAAAAATCAAATTTTCTCTGATTGCTGAAAATAAGGATTAACTTGGAGAAAAAAATTAAAGTGATTTTTCTTAGTGTTTCACAGGTAGAAAGAAGAAATTTAAACTTGTGAGAAGCAGCTGACATTTATGAAATAGTTCATTGCCAGCTGCACGGCTCTAGAGAGCCAGGAAAATAAGACAGTTGGGAACTCTAAGTGATCATTGATATAGCTCACATTTCTTCTGAATCATAGACTTCAAAGACTATATCTATGCTGGTGTTTGAACCCACAGAAGTTGAAAACTTCAAGTTACTTGGGAAATATATTGCAAGCATAATTATATCCCTTAGGTAACAAACCTTAAAACCCTTCTCCTCGCCCCTACGTCGTCTCAATTCTCGCTCCAAGTATTTCACACTATTTGTGCAACTGTAACCTTGCTTCTTGTGCTCTTTAGATTTAAACAGCATTTGTGAAAGCTTTTACAGTGAATATGAAACTCCAGTACTTTGGCCACCTCATGCGAAGAGTTGACTCATTGGAAAAGACTCCGATGCTGGGAGGGATTAGGGGCAGGAGGAGAAGGGGATGACAGAGGATGAGATTGCTGGATGGCAACACCGACTTGATGGATGTGAGTCTGAGTGAACTCCAGGAGATGATGATCTACAGGGAGGCCTGGCGTGCTGTGATTCATGGGGTCACAAAGAGTCAGACATGACTGAGCGACTGAACTGAACTGACAGTGAATATGAAAGATGTTACCCCTTTGGGTTTGAATTCATTCAGTCGGTCTTTAAGTGCAGTCTTTAAGCCTTCTTGATACTCAGCCTCTTGAAATAAATTCCAGGTTGTCCCAAGTTAAACAGTCTAGTCAGTCTGGACATTTGGGAAGGTCATCATGTCATCTGTCATAAAGCACAAGGCAAAGCTTAAAGCCCTCTTTTTTATTTACTTATAGAGACAACCAGGGAATATTTCATCTCCTCTGGAAGCTCACTGTTTCTGCCACCTCTAGTCCTTTCCTTGTTACTGCTGATATCCTACAGTTCCTCTATTTTCAGAAAAATCACCATCATTCTCTTTTATCCACCTCTGATGCTGCCTTCTCTCTTTTGCTAACCACAGTTCTCTTGGATGTATATTAATTTCAAAGCCATGAACTTGGAGCCTGGAGAAACTTGCAGTATACAGTGTGCAGTGAATTTAACAAAGTAAAAGGGAATGGTTGAAGAAATACTAAATATGTCTGCTATCTCAAAAAAATAGATTATTTTGTTTGAATTGTTTTAAATATTACAGTGATGGGCATGAAGAGTTGCAAACAAAGTCATCTAACCCTTTAAGGTTATGGGACAAATATGGTATCTGAACATTGAATAAAGAGAGGAAATAAACATGATTATAAGGATGCAAAAAAGGATGAGGTAGTGGAAGTTCCTTTTGTTATATTTTTAAAATATGTAATCTCCCCTAAAAAAAGAAATAAATTTAGCCTGTTAGAATTAAGATAAATAATTAGCGCTAGATATTGAAGAACTGGAAAGACAAAAGGGGAACAATAGGCAGACAGATTGTAGAGGTAGCAGCTTCGACACGCAGCCTCCTTTTGGACTGGAGAAACCCAGTGAAGAGGCTGGATGGTTAAAGTCTGGAAGTGTAAAGGAGGCGCTCGGTAGTCCTGTCTGCAGACTGACTGAGAGGAGCTGCCCATAAAGCTGCTCCTCAGACCTTGGAGAGGAGTGGTCTAGCCAACCATTGCGGGTGTCACTGAAGAGGGGCCCGGGATTGGTTCTGTGAGCGCTGGAAAAACTGGAAACAATGGCTGCTGTCCAAAGGATCTGCCCCTGCAAGGCTCAGGAAGGGAGCAAGTGCCTGCATCCTCTTCCAGCCTCCACCGTCTCCCTGGTGGCCTCTAACACAGAGTCACATGGGAATCCAGCGAGGAAGAGTGTGGCTGGTAACACAGTCCCAGCTTCACAAAGGACTGTAAAAGGCAAAGTTAAAGTTGAGAGACAATACCTTAATAAATGATACTGTAAATTATTCGAAAACAAAAATCAGTTCTCAAAAATTCTATTTCTATTCATAGACTCTTTAAAGTCTTCATAGTCTTTACTAATGTGTGTCAAATGGTTCTGGAGGTCAGCGAAAGGAAAACAAGTGTGGCAGCATTAGAACTATCTGTGCTTAAAAAGGGCAGTACGTGCATTATTCAGCTTCACACTGTTTGACACACTCAAGTCTGCTTCCATCTGACCGCTGATTCCTTGTTGACAGAACCAGTCTACTTTTTATAAAGATGGAAAGGGCTAGAACTTCTTTCTTCATCCTCCCTTGCTGCCAAGGGCATATGACCCAATCCTTACCAGTGGGTTCTGGGGGGCCATCTATTCATGAACTGTTGGAAAAGTTTCCCTTTAAAAAAAGGAGAACCAAGGGCGGAAAGGTCTCTCCTCTTCACGGTCATCTTGGAGTCTGTCTGTGATGCTGGGAGCTGCTTTGGCTGTCTTGTAATTATGAAGAGAAACGTTAAGTGTGGTGGAGAAGGCAGAGAATGCATCTGGAGTTCTGTGCGACACCTCTCAGTATTTCTGCCGCTTTAAATTGTGTGTCTTGTTACTTGAAGCGAGAGACACTGAACTTACTCTTGAAAAAACTTTTGAGTATATACTAATAATGGTTATGTGTCAGGGCACGTTGTGTACTTTTCCATCCTCGTAAATGTGACTTGAAGGGCGTACTCCTGGACAGAGATTCTGGTGCTGCACGTGTCTACACCTNGGGAATGGTTGAAGAAATACTAAATATGTCTGCTATCTCAAAAAAATAGATTATTTTGTTTGAATTGTTTTAAATATTACAGTGATGGGCATGAAGAGTTGCAAACAAAGTCATCTAACCCTTTAAGGTTATGGGACAAATATGGTATCTGAACATTGAATAAAGAGAGGAAATAAACATGATTATAAGGATGCAAAAAAGGATGAGGTAGTGGAAGTTCCTTTTGTTATATTTTTAAAATATGTAATCTCCCCTAAAAAAAGAAATAAATTTAGCCTGTTAGAATTAAGATAAATAATTAGCGCTAGATATTGAAGAACTGGAAAGACAAAAGGGGAACAATAGGCAGACAGATTGTAGAGGTAGCAGCTTCGACACGCAGCCTCCTTTTGGACTGGAGAAACCCAGTGAAGAGGCTGGATGGTTAAAGTCTGGAAGTGTAAAGGAGGCGCTCGGTAGTCCTGTCTGCAGACTGACTGAGAGGAGCTGCCCATAAAGCTGCTCCTCAGACCTTGGAGAGGAGTGGTCTAGCCAACCATTGCGGGTGTCACTGAAGAGGGGCCCGGGATTGGTTCTGTGAGCGCTGGAAAAACTGGAAACAATGGCTGCTGTCCAAAGGATCTGCCCCTGCAAGGCTCAGGAAGGGAGCAAGTGCCTGCATCCTCTTCCAGCCTCCACCGTCTCCCTGGTGGCCTCTAACACAGAGTCACATGGGAATCCAGCGAGGAAGAGTGTGGCTGGTAACACAGTCCCAGCTTCACAAAGGACTGTAAAAGGCAAAGTTAAAGTTGAGAGACAATACCTTAATAAATGATACTGTAAATTATTCGAAAACAAAAATCAGTTCTCAAAAATTCTATTTCTATTCATAGACTCTTTAAAGTCTTCATAGTCTTTACTAATGTGTGTCAAATGGTTCTGGAGGTCAGCGAAAGGAAAACAAGTGTGGCAGCATTAGAACTATCTGTGCTTAAAAAGGGCAGTACGTGCATTATTCAGCTTCACACTGTTTGACACACTCAAGTCTGCTTCCATCTGACCGCTGATTCCTTGTTGACAGAACCAGTCTACTTTTTATAAAGATGGAAAGGGCTAGAACTTCTTTCTTCATCCTCCCTTGCTGCCAAGGGCATATGACCCAATCCTTACCAGTGGGTTCTGGGGGGCCATCTATTCATGAACTGTTGGAAAAGTTTCCCTTTAAAAAAAGGAGAACCAAGGGCGGAAAGGTCTCTCCTCTTCACGGTCATCTTGGAGTCTGTCTGTGATGCTGGGAGCTGCTTTGGCTGTCTTGTAATTATGAAGAGAAACGTTAAGTGTGGTGGAGAAGGCAGAGAATGCATCTGGAGTTCTGTGCGACACCTCTCAGTATTTCTGCCGCTTTAAATTGTGTGTCTTGTTACTTGAAGCGAGAGACACTGAACTTACTCTTGAAAAAACTTTTGAGTATATACTAATAATGGTTATGTGTCAGGGCACGTTGTGTACTTTTCCATCCTCGTAAATGTGACTTGAAGGGCGTACTCCTGGACAGAGATTCTGGTGCTGCACGTGTCTACACCTGAACCTCGCTGAGTGTAACACACACACCAACGTGCCGTGTGTATGCGTGCTAGTGGCTCAGGCGCACCTGACTGTGTGACCCTGTGGACTGCAGCCCACCAGGCTCCTCCATCCATGGGATTCTCCAGGCAGGACCGCTGGAGTGGGTTGCCACTTCCTTCTCCAGGGGATCTTCCTGACCCAGGGATTCAACCTGCGTCTCTTGCATCTCCTGCATTGGCAGGCAGATTTTTTACCACTGCACCATGGGAAGCCCCCACATACTGTTAAATCAGGATTAAGTATGATTCGGAGGGACAGTGAGGTTAAAGGTTACTAACAATAAGCTTTGTTCATACTGATGCTTTCTAAGGCCCACTTGACTTCAGTTTCCAGGATGTCTGGCTCTAGATGAATGATCACCCCATCGTGATTATCTGGGTCATGAAGATCTTTTTTGTACAGTTCTTCTGTGTATTCTTGCCACCTCTTCTTAATATCTTCTGCTTCTGTTAGGTCCAGACCATTTCTGTCCTTTACTGAGCCCATCTTTGCATGAAATGTTCCTTTGGTATCTCTAATTTTCTTGAAGAGACCTCTAGTCTTTCCCATTCTGTTCTTTTCCTCTATTTCTTTGCATTGATCGCTGAAGAAGGCTTCCTTATCTCTAGTGGAGGTGATGGAATTCCAGTTGAGTTATTACAAATCCTAAAAGATGATGCTGTGAAAGTGCTGCACTCAATATGCAAACAAATTTGGAAAACTCAGCAGTGACCACAGGACTGGAAAAGTTCAGTTTTTATTCCAACCCCAAAGAAAGGCAATGCCAAAGAATGCTCAAACTACTGCACAGTTGCACTCATCTCACATGCTAGTAAAGTAATGCTCAAAATTCTCCAAGCCAGGCTTCAGCAATATGTGAACCTTGAACTCCCTGATGTTCAAGCTGGTTTTAGAAAAGGCAGAGAAACCAGAGATCAAATTGCCAACATCTGCTGGATCGTGGAAAAAGCAAGAGAGTTCCAGAAAAACATCTATTTCTGCTTTATTGACTATGCCAAAGCCTTTGACTGTGTGGATCACAATAAACTGTGGAAAATT
>SJYW01031844.1:0-52390 GCA_006410735.1 Raphicerus campestris | reverse complement strand
TGCAGAGTACGTCATGAGAAACGCTGGACTGGAAGAAACACAAGCTGGAATCAAGATTGCTGGGAGAAATATCGATAACCTCAGATATGCAGATGATACCACCCTTATGGCAGAAGGTGAAGAGGAACTAAAGAGCCTCTTGATGAAAGTGAAAGAGGAGAGGGAAAAAGTTGGCTTAAAGCTCAACATTCAGAAAACGAACATCATGGCTTCCAGTCCCATCACTTCATGGGAAATAGATGGGGAAACAGTGGAAACAGTGTCAGACTTTATTTTGGGGGGCTCCAAAATCACTGCAGATGGTGACTGTAGCCATGAAATTAAAAGACGCTTACTCCTTGTAAGGAAAGTTATGAGCAACCTAGATAGCATATTCAAAAGCAGAGACATTACTTTGCCGACTAAGGTCCGCCTAGTCAAGGCTGTGGTTCTTCCAGTGGTCATGTATGGATGTGAGAGTTGGACTGTGAAGAAGGCTGAGCACCAAAGAACTGATGCTTTTGAACTGTGGTGTTGGAGACGACTCTTGAGAGTCCCTTGGACTGCAAGGAGATCCAACCAGTCCATTCTGAAGGAGATCAACCCTGGGATTACTTTGGAAGGAATGATGATAAAGCTGAAACTCCAGTACTTTGGCCACCTCATGCAAAGAGTTGACTCATTGGAAAAGACTCTGATGCTGGGAGAGATTGGGAACAGGAGGAGAAGGGGACGACAGAGGATGAGATGGCTGGATGGCATCACTGACTCAATGGACGTGAGTCTGAATGAATTCCCGGAGTTGGACAGGGAGGCCTGGCGTGCTGTGATTCAGGGGGTCGTAAAGAGTCAGACACGACTGAGCGACTGAACTGAACTGAACTCAACAATAAGCTTGTTTCTGGCTCTTGTTCTTGTGAATGTTGTTCATGCTTGGGTCCACTTATTGTCAATAAAAAGATTCTTCTGAGGAATTAATAAGCATCGAGAGACCTGAACAGCAAATGTGGGTGGTTTTGTTGTTTGAGTTTGTCAGTTCTTGTGATATTTGCCTTTTTTCTGTGGAGATTTTGTCTCTTATTATTTTCGTTTGAGCATTGATCTCTGGAGGATGGATTTTGGTGCAAGGCTGAGGGTATTAAAATATTATAATGAGAATTTTTCCAGTAAAATGTAAATGTAGTTTCTAAGAATTGAGAGATTACATCCATCAGAGAAGAAATAACATACAGTTCTGTGAATATTCTAATGTTTTTTATTTTTAAATATAGAATAAAATAGATCAGTGGCTCAGGCATAGCAGGGACATTTTATCAGAAAAAAATTGGAGCAAAAATAAATAATCTACATTGTTAAAATTATAGCTCAGTATTAAGAACGTGGAGATCTAAAAATAATGCCTGGGAAGGAGGCATTTTTCTCTAATGTGCGGAATGTTTCTGTACGTCATTATTGGCAATGATAATAATATCAAAAGTTTTTAAAATTCTGAGTGGGCTTCTCTCTTTTGATTACCAGGTGAATCACAATAAATTCTGAAGTACATGTCTAGAAATTTTCCAATTTCTATATATAAAACATCATGTGAATTGTTACATTCTGAATGACTTGGTGTTTCTGTATATGTTGAATGATTTCAGTAATTCAGTTCAACCATTAGCTAATTCTCTGGTATGTGCCAAAATCTTGGATACAGAGATTAAGTTCACTAGTTTATAGAGCATATAGACACATTGATACATAGCTGTAAGGATATATATGTGTACCCACTGATGCATTTTGCAAATTCAAAGACATTACAGAAAGCAAAGCTATTCAAAACATCTAGAAAGAAACTGAATCAGAAAAATCTTGCCAGAGGAGGTTATGTCTGTGTTGGGTTTTAAAAGAAAAAGATTCTTGTTTGGTAGGCAACCAGTATGAAAAAAAAGGGAATTTCAGGGAATTCCTTTTCTCCAATAAATTGTTATAGATCATAATAAACCAAAGGCGAAGGCATGAACTGCTTGTCTTTGGATATTGCTAAAAAGTAAAGCTCACTTGAGAACTGGGGCTTGAATCAGAGGCAGGGAACCTGTCCTGAGAGGCGTGCATGATTTGTGAAAGAGGGTCTGTGTTTCTGTGGGTGTGGAGGCCTGAGGGACTTCAACATCGGACCAGGCTTCCTCGTGGTAGCCTGATGTCCAGGAGCAGGGAGGCCAGTGAAGAAGGTGAGATGTCCAGCAAGAAACAAAAATCATCTGAAGCAACATGGTGTGTGATGCTGTGAGTGAAATATGCCAATAGCTGGGCCCGTGCGGAGCTCCCCTTGGCCTTGCACGGTCAGTGTTTATCAGTGAAGACTTATTCATATGTGAAGACCTAGAGAGGATGAGCAGTGAACCCGAGTGGGGAGCGTGCAGAGCAGAACCCCGCTGAACTGGCCCCCCCCACCCGCAGCGCGGTGCCTTCTCCCCTCCCTCCTGCTCTCCAGGCTTCACTCACTGCCTTCTCAAAGTTTCTCTAGTGACTTTTTTCTTCAATTTCTGTTTCCTTCTCCTGCATATTTCCCTTTTGTACTCTTCTTTTGCCTCTCCTCCAGCTGAAAACAAATGATGAATAACACAACAAGAAAAACTAAAAAAACATTTTAAGAGACCAACCAAAGCCTCTAGCTCAGGGTGACCATGTTCCCCACACACAGCACGCGCTGTTTGTCCTGAGGAGAGCTTAGAAAGTAAACGTGAGACACAGTCCCTGTGTCTGGGAAAATTTAACAGGAAAAAGAGAAGAAAAATAACATCTAAGTTACCTTCCTGTGAAGGAAATACCTCAGAATTGAGATGAATGTCTTCACTATTGCAGAAGCCTATTGAAGGGTTACGAGCATGATTACTGAGTAGACATGACCTGATTCTTACTTACTGTCCTTGCATTGCAGTCTTCAGAAGTTCACGCTCAACTGTTGTTCAGATTTCAGTTGCTAAAGGAATGAGAGCCACAGAATCCATGGCTGTGGAGCAGCAGAACTGAATAACGTCAAGAAAGGGCAGGAAAGACTTTTCTAGTTAATCGTGGCAGTATTTTTTTTAAAGCATAAAAAAGGAAAATGCAGTCATAAGAGGACTGCCCAGAACGTGCTTATGTGGTGGGAACGGCACAAAGGCATGCGTTGTTTCTGTTTATATAGATGATCTACAAAGATTAATGTGAATAAAGAGTAATAAAAAAAAGATGGCGATTTCACCTATAAGGGAATATGGTTTTAAGTGAGGTGATACATTTTAATTCTATTTAAAAATGCTTATTCCAAGCAGGTGTGCATTGGCTATGAGAGGAAAGATATTATCACATTATCATGATACCTTTTCTGTTTTAAACAAACTTTACTCTTAATTGGCAGTTTGGGCTATTTTCTGTTCCTGTTATGCCATATTGCATATCTGTGTATTCTGTTCCTCTGACCCTCAGTGCTCTGCAAGGCTGAAATTCAGAAAAAGCTGAGCAAAGAATTCTACCACCCACAATGGGGTCTCTGGGAGGACAGTCTCTTCTTTATGTTGATGTAGTTTGTGTGTGACAGCCTCTTGTATGGGAATGACTCCCAGCTGGAAAGATTGCTTTGACAGCGATCCCCTTTTAAGGAAGAATGTTGAGTGGGAAACATCAAAGCATTGTGGCTTGAAGGTGAACAGTGATCCTTCTTTGCAAGTGTGCTTCTTTCCAAGGATTGGAGAGTACCTAGGGGAGACTCTAGCTGACACTTCCCGTGTTGTCTTTCCTGGATCATCTACTGAAGTGTGGGGGCAGGGCCGTGAAGTTTATCTCCGTGCTCTCCGGCAGTGGTTGCCTGCCCCAAAGCTGAAGTATTCTCTGTCTTCAGAAAATGAAGTCTTCTTCTGAATCATATGGGTCAGTGTGACTCTTCTACATTTGATGTCTCTGACCCATTTGTTGTTGTTGTCAGTTGCTAATTCATGTCCGACTCTTTGCGACTCCATGAATCATAGCACGCCAGACCTCCCTGTCCGTCACCAACTCCTGGAGTTCACTCAGACTCGTGTCCATCCAGTCATGATGCCATCCAACCATCTCATCTTCTGTCGACCGCTTCTCCCACCTTCAATCTTTCCCAGCATCAGGGTCTTTTGAAATGAGTCAGCTCTTCTCATCAGACGGCCAAAGTATTGGAATTTCAGTTTCAGCATCAGTCCTTCCAGTGAATATTCAGGACCAATTCTTTTTAGGATTGACTGGATTGATCTCCTTGCAGTCTAAGGGACTCTCAAGAGTCTTTTCCAACACCAGAGTTCAAAAGCATCAATTCTTCAGCCCTCAGCTTTCTTTATAGTCCAACTCTCACATCCATACATGACTACTGGAAAAATCATAGCTTTCACTAGATGGACCTTTGTCATCAAAGTAGTGTCTCTGTTTTTCAGTACCCTGTCTGTGTTTGTCATAGCTTTTCTTCCGAGGAGCAAGCATCTTTTAATTTCATGGCTGCAGTTAAAAAGAAATTATTTGGGGAGAAGTTAATTCAGAAATACTGTGGAAAAAATGAATAATTCTCTGGAAGAGTAAGGTAGGTAGAATACTTTTTTTTTTAATTTCTGGTTCAGAAGAAGCACTTTCAGGTATTATTATAATAATAGTCTTGTTACCTTCATTCCTTGAACATGGGATTTTGATTTTAGTATTATTAAATAATTCAAAAACAAATTCTGAAAAAGTTTTACAAAGTATTTTGCCTGCCTCATAAATGAGAAATGTTTAATTCAATGGAAGATGTCAAAGTAACCAATAGACAGAGGCCTAGTTCATTGCCTGTAGCACCAGTCATGGAAACAGAACTTTACTTGACGTCTTGTCTTTGGTGCAATCTCAAGTGTGTAGCTTCTGACAAGGAGTGCTCACAAAAAATCCAGCTTACTCACTTTGGCTAAGACTGAGAGTTTCTCAACAGAAGAAACAGGGGCACTAGTTTCATTTGGGTAGGGTTGTTCTTTGTAGGTGTTTCGCATCAACGGCTTTGTTAACCTGTTCAGGCTGCTGTAACAGAATACCACAGCTTGGAAGGCTTGAAGAAAAGGCATTTATTCTCTCAGTTCTGCTGCTGCTACTAAGTTGCTTCAGTTTTGTCCGACTCTGTGCAACCTCATAGATGGCAGCCCACCAGGCTCCCCTGTCCCTGGGATTCTCCAGGCAAGAACACTGGAGTGGGTTGCCATTTCCTTCTCCAATCATGAAAGTGAAAAATGAAAGTGAAGTCGCTCAGTTATCTCTGACTCTTAGCGACCCCATGGACTGCAGCCCACCAGGCTCCCCCATCCCTGGGATTCTCCAGGCGAGAGTACTGGAGTGGGATGCCATTGCCATTGCCACAGTTCTGGATGTCCCCAAACAGGATGCCAGCTTGGTCCGATTGCAAGTGCGGGCTTGCCCTGGTTTATCAGCTGCAGCCTTCCTGCTGTGTCCTCACAGGGGAGAGCAAGTCTGGTCTTCCTGTCGTCTTCTGAGGGCCCTGATTCCATCACAGGAATTCCAGCCTCCAACCTCATCTAAACTTACCTCCAAACTTACCTCCAAAGGCTTCAGCTCCAGATAACACTCCACTGGGGATTAGGATTCAACATATGAAATCTGGGGGGACACAAATATTCAGTTCCAAGGAGCAAGCCTCTGTGAATTTCATGACTGCAGTCACCATCTGCAGTGATTTTTGAGGCCCAGAAAATGTCTGTCACTGTTTCCACTGTTTCTCCTTCTATTTGCCATAAAGGGATGGGGCTGGATGCCATGATCTTCATTTTTTGAATGTTGAGTTTTAAGCCAGCTTTTTCACTCTCCTCTTTCACCTTCATCAAGAGGCTCTTTAGTTCCTCTTCACTTTCTGCCATTAGGGTGGTATCATCTCTACATCTAAGGTTACTGATATTTCTCCTGGCAATCTTGATTCTCGTTTGTGATTCCTCCAGCCCAGCATTCCTCATGCTGTGCTCCGCATGTAAGTTAGATAAGCAGGGTGACAATGCACAGCTTTGATGCACTCCTTTCCCAGTTTTGAGCCAGTGCCTTGTTCCATGTCTGCTTCTAACTTGCTTCTTGAGCTGCATACAGGGTTCTCAGGAGACAGGTAAGGTGGTCTGGTATTCTGATCCCTTTAATAATGCTCTGTAGTTTGCTGTGATTCACAAAGTCAAAGGCTTCAGTGTAGTCAATGAAGCAGAAATAAGGGGTTTTCTGAAATTTCCTTGCTTTGTCTAATATCCATCAGTAAACTGTCCATGGGAGAATCCCATGGACAGTTTACCATTTACTAACTGCAAAATACCCAGTATATTTGTTTTTTCTATTTTTGACTAATGAATTACCACAAATTTAACAGCTTGAAACAGCTGGTTATCTCTCAGTTCTGTAGGTCAGAAGTCAGAGAGAGGGTTCTGTTGGGTTCCATGCTTAGTCTCACCAAACTGAAACCAAGGTGTTAGCTGTGCGTGTGGTTATTTGGAAACTCTGAGGAGGAATCTGCTTCTAAACTCGCTGAGCTCCCCAGCTCACTGGCCAGGTTCACCACCACGCGTTTGTGCAGCTGGCAGCCCTGTGCCCACGCTCTCAGCCAGGGCCTGCTTTCGGCGCCTCAGGGCTGCCTCATTCCTTGCCACGCGCCTGCCCACACCCTCAAGGAGAAAGTGTTTCAAGTCTCTGACTTCCTTTTCTGCTGCCAACCAGAGAAAACTCTCTGCTTTTCAAGGGTACATGTGATTTTATTAAACCGACCTAAAATCATCTTCCTGTTGTCATGTAAATTAATATAGTCCAAGGAATGCTGCCTCATCACATTTGTAGAATCTACCGACACTCAGATGGATGGGCATTTATTATAAGAGCTAATTATACGTGGGGGTCATTCATAAAATTCTGTCTGTTACACCCAGACCAACCTACTATTACTAATCAAAATGTGATGCATTTATTTCCTAACATAATATATTCAGTCTAATTAACTCAAAACATGGATTATATGGGAAAGTAAATTAGGAATCCAAAGTTCCACCTTCAAGGATAAACTTGAATATCATCCGTTTTCAGGCCTTTCAAAGACTCGCTCCCTAACAAGTGTCTCGGTTGTTTTTTCACGTATAGTACTTAATTTGTGTTCTCGTGCATTTCTCCTGGGCTCTCCTGGGTGTTTTTTTTTTTTTTTTTCTTTAATGTTACACAATCAATTCTACTTCAGAGCATTAACCACAGCAAGTATTTTCAAAGGTTTTCAAAACTATTTGTCATGTGTTAGCAAGCAAGCTGAAACACAGATCAGTGATCAGAAAGAAGGAATGATGGCTGTGGCTGAGGCTGTGTGGCGTCTAGCATAAAAAATATAAATAATGTAATATACTTAAGTGCATTTGTTTCTTTTTATGTTGCAGTCTTATTTATTTCTTTGGTTAACAATACACCATGGAAACTTTTTCCATTGATGTACTAGTTTCCTGTTGCATCACAAACTACCACAAACTCAAGATAACGTATGGCATCCTACGTTATCTTACAGTTCTGTAGGTCAGAGTGAGACACAGCGTGGACAGACTCACACAGCTCCCACGTAGGGTATCGTTAGGCTGCGCTTCTCTCTGCAGGCCAGGGGCGGAATGTGCTTCCACGCTTATTCCGCTGCTTATGATTGTCTAAATACCTGGCCTTCTCCATCGTCACACCAGCAAAGGCACGTCAGATTCTTCTCACGCTTTAGGTCTGTCTCACTGACTCTTCTGCCTGCCTCTTCTGCTTTAAAGGCTCATACGGTTACACCGGGACCATCTGAATAACCAAGGTAATGTCTGTATTTTAAGGCAACAGTGGTTCATAACCCTAAGTGCATCTGCAAAGCCCGTTTGCCATGCTGCATGGCATGCTCACGGTCCTNTTAAAGGCTCATACAGTTACACCGGGACCATCTGAATAACCAAGGTAATGTCTGTATTTTAAGGCAACAGTGGTTCATAACCCTAAGTGCATCTGCAAAGCCCGTTTGCCATGCTGCATGGCATGCTCACGGTCCTAAGATTGGAGCAGAGAGCATTCTTTGGGACCGTAATTCTATCACAGTTAATACATCTGGATTTTTTCATTTCTTTAGTTGCTGTGTGGTTTTTCATACATGAGTTCTATAATTTATTTACCCAGTTCAAATCAAATGTTTTTTTCTAATTGAAAAAATTATACATAATATTGTAATAAATATCCTTGAGGCATATTATGTACAAGTGAAAATATTTAGTATATATTCCAAGAAGTAGCTTCCATGAGAGAAATAATACATTCATTTTACATTCTTTTATGGATGCTGCTAAACTGCAAGGCTTTACCAGTCTAGTATCACTGATACTTTGAATCTGCCTCTTTATCAGCGTGTACATCTGACCAATCCTGATCATTATATTCTCTTTTCTATTCTTTGCTCTGTTTTTCCGTAATTTTTATGTATTTTTATGTGTTTTTCTCTTGTTGGCATATAGGAGCTCTCTATGTATTCAAGTCTTACCCTTTAATATACGTGTATATAATCTTTTGTGTCTGCATACATGTCTTTGAATGTAATCTAGATCATATACACAGATAGAGCACGTGCTTCCTCCTAGTTTTGGTTTGTGTGTATTGTCTTGCATAATTTTCTCATCAAATTTTTAAGGGTTTTTAAAACTGGTTCTAAGATTTTTAAATTGTTATATCTTTCTTAGGAAGTCATATCTCATTCTGTCTTTCCCGCTCTCTTTTTTTCTCTATATGCACTTAAACAATCTCATGCACTTGCTCTCAAGCCCTTTTGGATCGTTTTGTTTTGCTCTTATCTTTTTCTTAGTTTAATAGCTTTTTAATACACACATATTAGCTTGATCCATCTTTGTTTACTTAATCCATATTTGTTTGACAGCTCTATATGAAAATATCAGCTTGTTATGTTAATGACAACATAACAATGTGTGTGCATTTCTATTTTTAGTTCTCTGGTGACTCCTTTCATAACTTTAAGAAAAATTCTCTCTTGTCATATCTTTGCTTTATACCAGTGCAGTTTTCACTGTCTATATTCTGCATCTTACTTGTTTGAATTCTGCCTTTAAGAGGACTTGATGCTCATCACTAGCCCTTCACCACAGTTTTTTCCTCTTATTTCTTAACTGACTGGATTTACTAAAGGAGATCAGTCCTGGGTGTTCATTGGAAGGACTGGTGCTAAAGCTGAAACTCCAATACTTTGGCCACCCCATGCAAAGAGTTGACTCGTTGGAAAAAACTCCGATGCAGGGAGGGATTAGGGGCAGGAGGCGAAGAGGATGACAGAGGATGAGATGGCTGGATGGCATCACTGACTCGATGGACGTGAGTCTGAGTGAACTCCAGGAGTTGGTGATGGACAGGGAGGCCTGGCTGTGATTCACGGGGTCGCAAAGAGTCAGACACGACTGAGCGACTGAACTGAACTGAACCGACTGACTCACCAGGTGGTTTGGGTTTTTTGTTTGTTTGTTTTGCTTTGGGTTTGCTTTTTCTGTTCCCAGAAGGGCATAGCAACAGTACCTTCCCCAAGTTTTTTTCATGACTTTTTTGGCCACTTTATATTTTCAGGATGCTTTGTAACTTTTGTGGGAGTGGGACATTGGTCCTAACCTCCGTGGTTTGTACCCGTTTCTTTCTGTCTCCTGGCACTGAATGCTGCCTTGCAGAACTGACATCAGCTTGCTAGTCCCCTTCTTACAGGTGACTTACCTTTTTTCTGCTCAGAGGCCTACGAATCCCTTCTTTATCCTGAAGTTCAGGTACTTAAGCAGTTGCATGTCAGTTTTCATAGCTCTTTCTCTGTGGGAAACGCAGCAATAGCATTTTCCCCCCTGTAAAATCATGCGCAAGCTTAGAGAGGTTGTGCAAACAGTGGAACCAAAGCTGTGAAAGCTACCAGCCTAGGCATCTGAACAAGTCTCCCTCATTGGCCTTTGGGATTCTGGTCTTCTACATTTCATTCTGTGCAGAAGTCCACCAAGTTAGGCAGTCTCGTGCGTTTTGATAATTCTCTGCACTTGTCTCCAAGTCAAAGCAGGTGGAACATTTGGGCTCTTTTGGTTTTGGTGATCCCCTGACCCAATTCTTAGACAACTAATGAGCCCTGTCTAAGGTTCTACCCCTCTCCTTCATCCCCTGAATTAAACTCTTAANAATCTTTTGTGTCTGCATACATGTCTTTGAATGTAATCTAGATCATATACACAGATAGAGCACGTGCTTCCTCCTAGTTTTGGTTTGTGTGTATTGTCTTGCATAATTTTCTCATCAAATTTTTAAGGGTTTTTAAAACTGGTTCTAAGATTTTTAAATTGTTATATCTTTCTTAGGAAGTCATATCTCATTCTGTCTTTCCCGCTCTCTTTTTTTCTCTATATGCACTTAAACAATCTCATGCACTTGCTCTCAAGCCCTTTTGGATCGTTTTGTTTTGCTCTTATCTTTTTCTTAGTTTAATAGCTTTTTAATACACACATATTAGCTTGATCCATCTTTGTTTACTTAATCCATATTTGTTTGACAGCTCTATATGAAAATATCAGCTTGTTATGTTAATGACAACATAACAATGTGTGTGCATTTCTATTTTTAGTTCTCTGGTGACTCCTTTCATAACTTTAAGAAAAATTCTCTCTTGTCATATCTTTGCTTTATACCAGTGCAGTTTTCACTGTCTATATTCTGCATCTTACTTGTTTGAATTCTGCCTTTAAGAGGACTTGATGCTCATCACTAGCCCTTCACCACAGTTTTTTCCTCTTATTTCTTAACTGACTGGATTTACTAAAGGAGATCAGTCCTGGGTGTTCATTGGAAGGACTGGTGCTAAAGCTGAAACTCCAATACTTTGGCCACCCCATGCAAAGAGTTGACTCGTTGGAAAAAACTCCGATGCAGGGAGGGATTAGGGGCAGGAGGCGAAGAGGATGACAGAGGATGAGATGGCTGGATGGCATCACTGACTCGATGGACGTGAGTCTGAGTGAACTCCAGGAGTTGGTGATGGACAGGGAGGCCTGGCTGTGATTCACGGGGTCGCAAAGAGTCAGACACGACTGAGCGACTGAACTGAACTGAACCGACTGACTCACCAGGTGGTTTGGGTTTTTTGTTTGTTTGTTTTGCTTTGGGTTTGCTTTTTCTGTTCCCAGAAGGGCATAGCAACAGTACCTTCCCCAAGTTTTTTTCATGACTTTTTTGGCCACTTTATATTTTCAGGATGCTTTGTAACTTTTGTGGGAGTGGGACATTGGTCCTAACCTCCGTGGTTTGTACCCGTTTCTTTCTGTCTCCTGGCACTGAATGCTGCCTTGCAGAACTGACATCAGCTTGCTAGTCCCCTTCTTACAGGTGACTTACCTTTTTTCTGCTTAGAGGCCTACGAATCCCTTCTTTATCCTGAAGTTCAGGTACTTAAGCGGTTGCATGTCAGTTTTCATGGCTCTTTCTCTGTGGGAAACGCAGCAATAGCATTTTCCCCCCTGTAAAATCATGCACAAGCTTAGAGAGGTTGTGCAAACAGTGGAACCAAAGCTGTGAAAGCTACCAGCCTAGGCATCTGAACAAGTCTCCCTCATTGGCCTTTGGGATTCTGGTCTTCTACATTTCATTCTGTGCAGAAGTCCACCAAGTTAGGCAGTCTCGTGCGTTTTGATAATTCTCTGCACTTGTCTCCAAGTCAAAGCAGGTGGAACATTTGGGCTCTTTTGGTTTTGGTGATCCCCTGACCCAATTCTTAGACAACTAATGAGCCCTGTCTAAGGTTCTACCCCTCTCCTTCATCCCCTGAATTAAACTCTTAAGCTAAATGCATATATTTGTTCTCATTTTTACCTTTTTGACTTCCTGAGAGATTTAAGTTTAGAATTTAAACAAATCTACTCTCTTCTCTGTATTCTCATGGCGTTCTTCACTACTGTTGTGAAGCACTAACCACACTCTATTACGGCTGGCTGTGCATAGCCCTGTCTCCTGAAATAGGCAGAAATAAGGCTTACTCATCTATAACTGTCATCTGTTTCCTCTGCTCTCTGCTCCCCGCTCCACACACACTGTGTCCTCCTTTGTATTCATAGCGTATGACAGGGACAGTGTACATTCATTAACTTGGGTCCAGTTATTTACAAAAGCTTGTTTCAGATCCCAGCGTTTTGAGTGCTGGGAATATTATAGAACTGGCCTTGTAGCCTTGATTTTTAAAAGATAATAGGACTTCAAATATGTTTAATAATTCAAGACACTGTTAAATCACATTATTTTCAAAAAATGATAATGCTAATCCAGCTCTGTAGAAAAGCACTTTTCATGGAATGTAATGTGAAGTCTGAATAAATATACGTGGTATATGTCTCTATGTTTTAGAAAAGCTATCTAATTTCATAAAACTTGACATGTTAGATACAAAGGAAAATCCATATTGAAAAACATAATTGCTGACATGTACACTTTGCATTCTAGCTTTGGATTCTACTTCTCAAAATTTAACTTTAAAATACCTTCATTTCTATGACTACTATATTGAATGTGCCATAGATTCTGTGTGATTCATTCTTTGGAATGTTCACATGAATGTTGGAACAAATCTAGAAGCACTGTTTCTAACTTTTAAATTATTGTCCTGACTTTTGCCTGTGAAATTACTTTAAAGATGCTTAGCCACACTCTAGGCTTAATGGCTCTGGATCCTGTAGAATTCCACAAATGCCACCGTATTATAAATTGAATTTCACTGAGGACGATCCTTGTTAACACTAATTCACATCATTCATACCTTCTGTTCATATATAGTGGGCCATTTAGTGAAGGAACTAAGGGCTTATGCTCTATTCTGCTAGAAAACTGGAAGAAGAAAGAATCTTGAGAGGAACATACAGTTGAACACATATAACTAAGACCTAACAATAACTGTCTCAATAGTAAGAGTACCAGTCATCACTACCATGTGTTATCAAGCACTTATTGTGTACCAAACTTTTGCTAAAAGCTTTATGTAAATTATTTCACTATCAGTCTCATCACATTAATTTCACAGATAAGGAAACTGAGACTCAAAAAGGGTTCAGTTCAGTAGCTCAGTCATGTCCAACTCTTTGTGACACCATGAACCGAAGCATGCCAGGCCTCCCTGTCCATCACAAACTGCCAGAGTCCACCCAAACCCATGTCGATTGAATCAGTGATGCCATCCAACCGTTTCATCCTCTGTTGTCCCCTTCTCCTCCCTCAATCTTTTCCAGCATCAGGGTCTTTTGAAATGAGTTGACTCTTTGCATCAGGTGGCCAAAGTATTTCAACATTAGTCCCTCCGATGAATATTCAAGACCGATCTCCTTTAGGATGGACTGGTTGGATCTCCTTGCAGTCCAAGGGACTATCAAGAGTCTTCTCCAACACCACAGTTCAAAAGCATCAATTCTTCAGCACTCAGCCTTCTTTATGGTCCAGCACTCACATCCATACATGACTACTGGAAAAACCATAGCCTTAACTAAATGGACCTTTCTTGGCAAAGTAATGTCTCTGCTTTTGAATATGCTATCTAGGTTGCTCATAACTTTTCTTCCAAGGAGGAAGTGTCTTTTAATTTTATGGCTGCAGTCACCATCTGCAGTAATTTTGGAGGCCCCCAGAATGAAGTCTGTCACTGTTTGCACTGTTTCCCCATCTATTTGCCATGAAGTGATCGGACTGGATGCCATGATCTTAGTTTTCTGAATGTTGACATTTAAGCCACCTTTTTCACTCTCCTCTTTCACTTTCATCAAGAGGCTTTTTAGTTCTTTACTTTCTTCCATAAGGGTAGTGTCATCTGTATATCTGAGGTTATTGATATTTCTCCCGGCAATCTTGATTCCAGCCTGTGCTCTTCCAGCCCAGTGTTTCTCATGATGTACTCTGCATATAAGTTAAATAAGCAGAGTGACAATATACAGCCTTGATGTACTCCTTTTCCTATTTGGAACCAGTCTGTTGTTCTATGTCTGGTTCTAACTGTTGCTTCCTGACCTGCATACAGATTTCTCAAAAGGCAGGTCAAGTGGTCTGGTATTCCCATCTCTTTTAAAATTTTCCACAGTTTATTGTGATCCACAGAGTCAAAGGCTTTGGCATAGTCAATAAAGCAGAAATAGATGTTTTTCTGGAACTCTCTTGCTTTTTTGATGATCCAGCAGATGTTGGCAACTTGCTCTCTGGTTCCTCTGCCTTTTCTAAAACCAGCTTGAACATCTGGAAATTCACGGTTCACGTACTGTTAAAGCCTGGCTTGGAGAATTTTGAGCATTACTTTACTAGCGTGTGAGATGAGTTCAACTGTGCAGTAGTTTGAGCATTCTTTGGCATTGCCTTTCTTTTGGGGTTGGAATGAAAACTGACCTTTTCCAGTCCTGTGGCCACTGCTGACTTTTCCAAATTTGCTGGCATATTGAGTGCAGCACTTTCACAGCATCATCTTTGAGGATCTGAAATGGCTCAACTGGAATTCCATCACCTCCAGTAGCTTTGTTCATAGTGATGCTTCCTAAGGCCCATTTGAGTTCTCATTCCAGGTTGTCTGGCTCTAGGTGAATTATCACACCGTTGTGATTATCTGGGTCATGAAGATATTTTTTGTATAGTTCTTCTGTGTATTCTTGCCACCTCTTCTCAATATCTTCTGTTTCTGTTAGGTCCATGCCATTTCTGTCCTTTAGGTAACTTTTTTAAGATCACACAGCTGGATTTTAGCAGAATCAAGAGTCGAACACAAAATAAAAATTGACTTCAGAGTTTATGCCTGTAATCCCTTTGCCATCTGCATTCTTCTGCCATCTCCTGCAATAGATGAATTTAGGCCGAAGGCCAGAGACACAGATGAGCAGACAAAGAAGCCTGAGCACAGAAGGGTTCAAGAGCTAACAGTGAAATGTAGCAAGCGAGGTACATCTCTTATAAAGATCACACAAAACGGAAAAAGGGATACCTCTTTAAAAGACACAGGTGCATTTCAGCAGGTCAGTGCACCTGTTTATGTTCGCCTTTGCTTTCTTATTCTTGAATTCACTTCTTGAAAACTGCTTATTTGACATAATGAGAGAGAATCACTTCACATGGTATAATTTAAAAATTAAGTCTGACTCAGATTAATTAAGAATATGTGCATATGCATGCTCCATTCTTTTTTGGACAGGAGTAGGTGAGAGTACGATAGCCCCAAAGGTGAAACGCTCCCACACGCAATCAGCTCTGTCTCTTTGTCTATGTCCAGAAGGATGGTGGTGTCAAAATGTGAACACCCCTTGCTGTGAGGCAATAGTAAGAATTGGGTAGCAGGCTTGAATTCTTTGTAGCCAAACCCAATGTGCATTTAATTATTTTATTTCCACACAAGTAGCTGCCCTTTTATATCAGTTTTGGGGGTCATGATATTGTGCAGCACTTGTGGGCTGATCATTCAGACTGGTCTTACCAGGCCTGCTGATGGTGGGACTGGCTCTCAAATAGCAGTTCCCTTTGCTTTCAAAACGGAAGCATCCATCTTCTCCTCCTTTGACATTTGTGGAATGAGTCCCTTTCTTCTTCAAAGTGAGGTCAAACCATAGCTCGACTGAGAGAGCTCAACTGGCAGAATTCAGAGCTTTCTCCTTCTGTTCATCCAGCTCTTCTGAGACATCAGGAACAATGGACAGGCAAAAAGGAACTAGCATGGTTTGTTATGAGAGTATAACCAATGGAGTACAAATATGATTCTTTCTGCATTGTAGAATTTATTAAATAAACTGTTAGATTTGCATATGATTAAAATCGTATTCTCTGTAAGTGCCAGAAACTGCATTTATGTTCACATGGAATTTTCATGGAATGGGCAATGTATTGTGTTGCATTTATTTTATTCTGGGTTTGGTGTTAGATTTCTGCCTTCATATCACTTCAGGACTTTTAACCATGAACCTCATTATGTGAGTTCTAAAGAAATGTCATTTAATAATTAAAAGCAGTGTATTTAATGTCGTTTAAAGATTGAAGGCAGGAGGAGAAGGAGACGACAGAGGATGAGATGGTTGGATGACNTCTCTGGTTCCTCTGCCTTTTCTAAAACCAGCTTGAACATCTGGAAATTCACGGTTCACGTACTGTTAAAGCCTGGCTTGGAGAATTTTGAGCATTACTTTACTAGCGTGTGAGATGAGTTCAACTGTGCAGTAGTTTGAGCATTCTTTGGCATTGCCTTTCTTTTGGGGTTGGAATGAAAACTGACCTTTTCCAGTCCTGTGGCCACTGCTGACTTTTCCAAATTTGCTGGCATATTGAGTGCAGCACTTTCACAGCATCATCTTTGAGGATCTGAAATGGCTCAACTGGAATTCCATCACCTCCAGTAGCTTTGTTCATAGTGATGCTTCCTAAGGCCCATTTGAGTTCTCATTCCAGGTTGTCTGGCTCTAGGTGAATTATCACACCGTTGTGATTATCTGGGTCATGAAGATATTTTTTGTATAGTTCTTCTGTGTATTCTTGCCACCTCTTCTCAATATCTTCTGTTTCTGTTAGGTCCATGCCATTTCTGTCCTTTAGGTAACTTTTTTAAGATCACACAGCTGGATTTTAGCAGAATCAAGAGTCGAACACAAAATAAAAATTGACTTCAGAGTTTATGCCTGTAATCCCTTTGCCATCTGCATTCTTCTGCCATCTCCTGCAATAGATGAATTTAGGCCGAAGGCCAGAGACACAGATGAGCAGACAAAGAAGCCTGAGCACAGAAGGGTTCAAGAGCTAACAGTGAAATGTAGCAAGCGAGGTACATCTCTTATAAAGATCACACAAAACGGAAAAAGGGATACCTCTTTAAAAGACACAGGTGCATTTCAGCAGGTCAGTGCACCTGTTTATGTTCGCCTTTGCTTTCTTATTCTTGAATTCACTTCTTGAAAACTGCTTATTTGACATAATGAGAGAGAATCACTTCACATGGTATAATTTAAAAATTAAGTCTGACTCAGATTAATTAAGAATATGTGCATATGCATGCTCCATTCTTTTTTGGACAGGAGTAGGTGAGAGTACGATAGCCCCAAAGGTGAAACGCTCCCACACGCAATCAGCTCTGTCTCTTTGTCTATGTCCAGAAGGATGGTGGTGTCAAAATGTGAACACCCCTTGCTGTGAGGCAATAGTAAGAATTGGGTAGCAGGCTTGAATTCTTTGTAGCCAAACCCAATGTGCATTTAATTATTTTATTTCCACACAAGTAGCTGCCCTTTTATATCAGTTTTGGGGGTCATGATATTGTGCAGCACTTGTGGGCTGATCATTCAGACTGGTCTTACCAGGCCTGCTGATGGTGGGACTGGCTCTCAAATAGCAGTTCCCTTTGCTTTCAAAACGGAAGCATCCATCTTCTCCTCCTTTGACATTTGTGGAATGAGTCCCTTTCTTCTTCAAAGTGAGGTCAAACCATAGCTCGACTGAGAGAGCTCAACTGGCAGAATTCAGAGCTTTCTCCTTCTGTTCATCCAGCTCTTCTGAGACATCAGGAACAATGGACAGGCAAAAAGGAACTAGCATGGTTTGTTATGAGAGTATAACCAATGGAGTACAAATATGATTCTTTCTGCATTGTAGAATTTATTAAATAAACTGTTAGATTTGCATATGATTAAAATCGTATTCTCTGTAAGTGCCAGAAACTGCATTTATGTTCACATGGAATTTTCATGGAATGGGCAATGTATTGTGTTGCATTTATTTTATTCTGGGTTTGGTGTTAGATTTCTGCCTTCATATCACTTCAGGACTTTTAACCATGAACCTCATTATGTGAGTTCTAAAGAAATGTCATTTAATAATTAAAAGCAGTGTATTTAATGTCGTTTAAAGATTGAAGGCAGGAGGAGAAGGAGACGACAGAGGATGAGATGGTTGGATGACATCACTGACTCAATGGACATGAGTTTGGGTAAACTCCTCCGGAGTTGGTGATGGTAAGGAGGCCTGGCATGCTGCAGTCCACGGGATCACAAAGAGTCGGACATGACTAAGCAACTGAACTGAACATAAATAGACAATACCAGTAATTTAAAGAATGTAGTGTTTAATGGAATGATAAGACTTTTTGTATTTTTAATACCTGAATTACTGAACTTACCAGAAAAGTCTTACACTCATATATGAAGAACTTGAAAATATATAACAAATTATTTTTAAGTATTCCTATCCAGTGTAAAAAGATGAAAAGAAATAAGAATTAGAGCAGAAATCAATGAAATTGACAACAGGAAATCAGTAGGAAAAAAATCAATGAAACCAAAAGCTAGTTATTTGAAAGAGTAATAGCCTCTAGCCAGGCTAACTAAAAAATAAAAGTAAGTGACAGGGGACACAAATTACTAGTCCCAGAAACGAAAGCTGGCATCATTGCAGAACCTGTCAATAAGAAAAGAATAATAAAAAGTACTATGAATAACTGTGCCAGCAAAGTTGCTAACCTGCATGAAATAGACCAGTTCCTTCAAAGAAACAGTTTGCCAAAACTCAAGCAGGAAGAAGTAGACAATCTGAATAGGCCCATTTCTATTAAAGAAATTGGATAAACAAATAGTAAGTCTCCAGAAGAAAAGGCACCAGACACCACGCAGTGTGGGTGGCAACCTTAGTTCCCACACCAGGGACAGAACCCGCATCCCCTGCGTTGGTGGGCGGACTCTCAACCCCTGGGCCACCAGGGAATTCCCCAGTTGAAATGTCTAATGTACGATCTGATTAGTATTGAGCTAGATGCAGGTTTTCTCCAATTATCATTCTTTCTTTCCTTAGCAGCCTTGACTGCGCTTATTATTACTGCATCAGTAGCAGTAATATGTTCAAAGTGATCTCACATGCTGGGCATAATTACAGTTTTAGATATCAAGTGAAGTATTTTTTAAATGTTGAAAATGTCTCGAATAATGTTGGCATTGTCCACTCATGACAAGATGGAATGAAAGGGAACTAATTTACACTTCTCCCTGAAAAAGAATATGTGTCTGTGTCTGTGTCTGTGTGCATGTGTGTGTGTCTCTGTGTGTGCATATGTGTGTGTTTGTGTGTCTCTGTGTGCACGTGTGTGTATGTGTCTCTGTGTCTGCATGTGTGTGTCTCTGTGTCTGCACGTGTGTGTGAGATGTGTNAAGATGGAATGAAAGGGAACTAATTTACACTTCTCCCTGAAAAAGAATATGTGTCTGTGTCTGTGTCTGTGTGCATGTGTGTGTGTCTCTGTGTGTGCATATGTGTGTGTTTGTGTGTCTCTGTGTGCACGTGTGTGTATGTGTCTCTGTGTCTGCACGTGTGTGTGCACATGTGTGTGTCTCTGTGCATATGTGTTTGTGTGTCTGTGTGTGCATGTGTGTGTATGTGTCTCTGTGTGTCTGTACGTGTGTGTGTGCACATGTGTGTGTGTCTGTGTCTGCATGTGTGTTTGCACATGTATGTGTGTGTCTCTCTATGTGTGTCTGCATCTGTGTGTTGGTAACAAGGTTTCAGACACTGGATGTCAGGCTGCCCGGGTGATCCCCGAAGAGAGTTCTTGGGCAGGGAGGGGGAAACCCCAAGGGGCTGGGCAGTCTCCCCGAGGCAAAGGGACAGAACGGAGTATGGGAGGTGGAGGCCAGAATCTACCAAGCAGGTGCGGGGGGAAGGGTGGTCTCCAGGGAGCTGTAGGTGGTCCCTCCCCGGATCTTCAACTGACGAGACTGCATGAGAAGGAGCAGCCCATGGCCAGGACAAGAGCCTCGGGTTAGGGGGAACGCTACTTGTAGCTCTCACAGGAGTGGGAAGAGAAAACAAAATTTACAGTTTAAATGCAGACCGCAAAAAGATAAAACTGTTTTCAAGTAGCGCGACCGAGATGCACCCAGAACAAAGCTAAAAATGATCACAAATGCATCTGTTTGTCAAGCAGCCAGCAGGACAAACTCACCTAGTAAAAAATAATGAGGAAGAGGTGCAGAAGGTGCACCCAGAGTCAGACTGCATGAAAGCAGGAGGAAATTCAGTCAATAGACTTGGAAGTGACACAGATGAGGGGCTTCCCTGGGAGTCCACTGGTTAAAAGTCTGCCTGGCAACAGTCCCCGCTCTAAAGGAACTTCTCTCTTACTTCGATAAGCAAGTACATAATTAACTGTGATAACAGTATGAGAGGGTTATAGGGATATGAAGAAAATGCTGTTGGTGGGGGGCAAGGAAAATATTTGTTTTATTTGTGGGGTTAGAGGAAAATTTCAGAGAGGAGGCAGTGTGTAATCTGGAATGAAGTGTTCCTGATGGTGTTGCTGTGGTAACAAATTACCTCCATTACTGGTGGTTTAAAACAGCTATTCTATTCCGCTCATATATTCTCTGGGCCAAGACTCCAGACAGAGCACAATAGGAATGATAGTCATCTGCATTTCATAATATCTAAGACTCAAAGGTTGGGAACTTGATGGCTAGAGGCAAGGGTCGTTTCAGGGTGCCTTCACCCTCCTGACACTCGGCGTCTGTCGCCTGCACTCAGCCGGGGCAGTCAGCTTGAACAGCCGTACCTGGCTTCTCCACGTCACCCAGTTTTCGTACAGCACTGCAATCTTAGGATAATCAGACATTTCACGTGGCAACGCAGGGATCTGAAAAAGAGTCTCCAGCAAGCCAGGTAGGAGCTGCAGCAACTTCTGTAATCTAACCTCAGAGGCCACACACTGTCACTTCCACTGCATTCTGCTGGTCACCAGTTAAACCAAACCAGATTCACAGAGAGGAAACGGAGCTCGGCTTCTGGATGGGGAGCGGCAGTACTCTGGAAGAGCACTGGAGAGGAGGAATACTGTTTCAAGAATGTTTAGGAGGTGCACTTTGGCACATGAAAGATTCTTATTCTTTGGGAACCAAATGAAAATATATAGGCATGATTTAGGAATGGTAAGCAAAGCTATACAGCAAGAGCATGGTGAGACTTGTCCCAACATGATGTATAGCTAGAAATTGGAACAAATTTTGAAGGGCCTTTAATTTTCGTGTTGAAGAGATTAGACTTTAATTCACAGGCATTCTGGAACCCTTAAATTGTTTTTGTTTTTAGACTGGAGGATTGGCGTGAGTTAATCTTGTATTTTAGAGAGATGACCCGGGTACAGGGCTGTTTGTATAGGCGCAAATGTTAATAGGGTCAGTAGAAAATGGGAAGGATTATACTAGGTGGTGAGAATACAAATGAAAATAAAGAGATATGAGATATATTCTGGATATAGAATTATGATTATAATTCATACAGTCATAGGCAAGGAAGAGAAAAGAAGACCTCAAAGATGAAATAAACGAGAGTGCCCAGAGCCTGGCTACTCTGTCCCGCGCGCAGCCTCCGGCCCTGAGCTGCTCTTCCGGTGGAGGCCCCTGGATGCTCTTCGTCACGGCCGTGGCTCTTGCCACCAGCCTTTCCCGTGCCTGCGGATCTGTAGTAGTGGGTGTAGTCTTCGTGTCTCACGTATGCTGCTGACAGTTCTGAAGGTGTCACAGAGGATAAAAGGTTGAGGATAAAAGCAGTGGTGGCATCAGGTTTCCAAAGCAAATGTGACACATGAATAGATTGCTTCCTTTGACATTCTTACTTAAATTTATGTATATTGGTACTAAGCTTTCTGAGCAAATGCATGCAGTTTAATTTTTCTTCTCAGTAAGAGAACTGTAGTCAGAGTACCGTTTTCTTTTTATAATGACTGGTTTTTCTTTGTCCTGTTAGATTTTTAAAGAGATTCATACTCCCTCTTACCAACTCCTGAGACATTATCAATTAACCACACACGGCCCATCGAACACAGCATAGCTGTAATTAAACTAAATTACTATGCAGTAGCTATCATTACACAATGACACAGTTTTTATTAGGACCATAGAGAGAGTTTAATTACATGTCTAGACACCCCCTGAATTCATGGCAGCAGTGTTATCTTTGTCTGTTTAAGAGAGAATTTGAGCTTTTGGTGATTGCATTTTTTGAAAGACCAAATGGTAAGATAAGTTTGGGAGTTTTTTCTTTTTTCTTTTAATTCCACATTCTACTTCAATGCATATTTGATTTAAGAACCATTTTTACATCTGTGGATGTAAATGTTTCCCAAGAAAACTGCACAGAATTTCACTGTCATATCTGATATATATTTCATTGCATCCAAACCTTTCATTTTCAAATACGTCCCAGATTTCCTCTCTTACCTTATTATGCATAAATCATGCACTGCAGTCTGGAGCATAGACGCCTCACCATAGTATTCCCAGCTTCTCCATGCCCGTGAAGAAGCTCCGCTCTTTGCTGGAGGACGGCATGCCCTTGACACGCACCCCCACCCTCCGAGTCAGTGTCTCTGCACAGGATGCGGAGTCCATCTGTGTATGGCCCCCGAGCCCCTGTGCGGCCAGAGTGTGCAGATCCAGGCGTCCCTTTGCTCCTTTTGTGCTCCAGCCTGACCTCTCCTCTCTCATTACAAAAGCACATTTGCAGCTTCCTTCTCTGTATCTGCAGATCATTTCTGGACCTTTTCCCAAGCTTTTCATTGTGTCCTGAGTATCACCTGTTTTAATTGGTTAAACCATTTCCATTGCTTCCATTCCTAAAAACTTCATCTTTCCTAAAATCTGACCATATACATTGGAAATAAGAGAATGGAATTATCACAGGCTTATCCTTCCTAAGCAATCTCTAAAGTTTGCTCACTTGCTCTGACTTTGCATACAAATACATTTTAGACACTGATTTATTTGTAGATTTATTTGTAGATTACATCAAAACATTAGTTTTCTTTACATTTTTGTATCCTGTTCAGTTCAGTTCAGTTCAGTCCCTCAGTCGTGTCCGACTCTTTGCGACCCCATGAATCGCCGCACGCCAGGCTTCCCTGTCTATCACCAACTCCCGGAGTTCACTCAGACTCATGTGCATTGAGTCGGTGATGCCATCCAGCCATCTCATCCTCTGTCGTCCCCTTCTCCTCCTGCCCCCAATCCCTCCCAGCATCAGAGTCTTTTCCAATGAGTCAGCTCTTCACATGAGGTGGCCAAAGTACTGGAGTTTCAGCTTTAGAATCATTCCTTCCAAAGAAAATCCCAGGGCTGATCTCCGTCTGTTAGCATGTCTAAATCAGAACACATCACTTTTTCCATCATTTTCTTGCCCCATAATTTATTATTAAGTGAACGACTTAATAACTGCTGTTGATAGCGATGACTTTTTCAAGTCTTCAGTGAATGTTTTAGGCTTGGGACTGACTCTAAGGAAAATAGTGTAGGTGAAATGATACTCCCACCATAACTAGACTAAATAGACTGCTAGGCTAAATAGACTGTTCCTAGAAATAAGTACTGAATAGGACTTTCATGACATACACATACATAAATAGACAGGAAATTAATTTCAACCTGTTAAAAGCACCCATGTTTCCCAGTCTGATTCTGTACACCAGGAGGCTCATATCAGAGTCAGATAAGGATTGGAGTCTGGCTGTTCTTCATGACCTCTTCTCCTATCATCTACTCTAACATGACACCCGAGGTTTGTCCACTCAATGCCATTCATAATTACCCTCTCTAGAAAAGCATCTTTCCCCATGATATTGCCACTCCAGCAAGCATTTTCCAGCAAAGCTTTGCTTTAGCCAAACACTTCAAGCCAAATCTGTAATCTAATAACAGGGTTCACATTGGAACCTCCTCCAGGATCAGCGGCAGGTCCGGTCCTCAGGTCCACCCCTGGGGTCCAGGGGGCTCTTTTGTTTGCAGACAGAGGTCTGTGGGCGTGCTCACTCTTCACTAGCGTGTCACTGTGGCTGGGCAACAATTTATGAATATTTTAGATGTGAAGGAAGCTGAATGGAAAACTAAGAGATGAATTTTCAAGTGTCTTTCCACGAACTCCTCTGAGGCTTATGTTGTATTGCATACTCAAGTAAACTTCAAAGGATATGGAGAAATTAATTCAGCATAGCAATCAACTTAATACTGCTACAGAAAAAAATATGTAATTATTCAAAATGTCATTTTGAAGATGAAACCCTTTTGTCTGATCTTATAGTTAAAATATTCTTACTGGATTTTGACTTTTCTCAAAGTGAAGCTGTAAATCTCATTTATCTAACTGATACTCACTGAGAACCTCTGAGGTGACTAAGAGCTATTATCCAGTAAGCATAGTATGTTTCATAAATACATAGACACCTTACTTCAGCTAAATGTACCAAAGTGATGTTGCTATGGAAATATATCACTATAATGTAAACAGAAGAATTTAAACTTCTGAAATTAATAATGGCAAATGAATAAAAGGTGCAGATTGCCATCATTCTTGAATATGTAACTAAGTTCATGACTAAAAAGTAAATTAACATACATGTCTATAGGAAACGATTTATTTATTGTTCATTCAAAGGTATTGCTTGAGTGCACATTTAGCATAGGCACTGTACAGAAAACTAGGTATGTGGGGATCCAGGTGAAAATGTCCTCGTCTTTATGGAGTTTTCAGTCTAGCAAGAGAGATGTTCCTTAACATAAAGCTTGCAAGAAACAGACATGATTTAAAGAAAAATAGAAAGAATCGTGAGCGCATATAAGAGCGTGAGTGCCTAAGAGAGCGTGTTAATCTGGTACAGCCTCCCCGAGGACCTGACTGACAGCTGAGAATGAGGACGAGGAGAGCTGGCCTAGTCCTGGGATAGTTCTGTGCTGAAGGCGGGACCAGCGGGAGATGGGGTTGGGGGGGCCCGGGGCGGCGCTGCCAGGGCACCTGCGGGGAGGGCGCGCGAGGGCCTGCAGCAGCCGCAGGGGTGGCGCCAGAATACCCCCAAGGCCCGGGAGAGGGGGGCACGAGCAGCCCCAGGGCTGGCGCCGGAAGACCCCCGAGGCCCGGGAGAGGGGCCACGAGCAGACAGCAGGCTCTGCGGCGCAGCGGCCTGTCTAGGCGGTGTGGTTAGTCATAGCTGCTCCTTGGGCCATGACTGGGAGAGACGTAGTGCGGAGGTTCCAGAACCTAACTACTGCCAACTTCGTGCCTTTTCTAATGTCTNCGTCTGTTAGCATGTCTAAATCAGAACACATCACTTTTTCCATCATTTTCTTGCCCCATAATTTATTATTAAGTGAACGACTTAATAACTGCTGTTGATAGCGATGACTTTTTCAAGTCTTCAGTGAATGTTTTAGGCTTGGGACTGACTCTAAGGAAAATAGTGTAGGTGAAATGATACTCCCACCATAACTAGACTAAATAGACTGCTAGGCTAAATAGACTGTTCCTAGAAATAAGTACTGAATAGGACTTTCATGACATACACATACATAAATAGACAGGAAATTAATTTCAACCTGTTAAAAGCACCCATGTTTCCCAGTCTGATTCTGTACACCAGGAGGCTCATATCAGAGTCAGATAAGGATTGGAGTCTGGCTGTTCTTCATGACCTCTTCTCCTATCATCTACTCTAACATGACACCCGAGGTTTGTCCACTCAATGCCATTCATAATTACCCTCTCTAGAAAAGCATCTTTCCCCATGATATTGCCACTCCAGCAAGCATTTTCCAGCAAAGCTTTGCTTTAGCCAAACACTTCAAGCCAAATCTGTAATCTAATAACAGGGTTCACATTGGAACCTCCTCCAGGATCAGCGGCAGGTCCGGTCCTCAGGTCCACCCCTGGGGTCCAGGGGGCTCTTTTGTTTGCAGACAGAGGTCTGTGGGCGTGCTCACTCTTCACTAGCGTGTCACTGTGGCTGGGCAACAATTTATGAATATTTTAGATGTGAAGGAAGCTGAATGGAAAACTAAGAGATGAATTTTCAAGTGTCTTTCCACGAACTCCTCTGAGGCTTATGTTGTATTGCATACTCAAGTAAACTTCAAAGGATATGGAGAAATTAATTCAGCATAGCAATCAACTTAATACTGCTACAGAAAAAAATATGTAATTATTCAAAATGTCATTTTGAAGATGAAACCCTTTTGTCTGATCTTATAGTTAAAATATTCTTACTGGATTTTGACTTTTCTCAAAGTGAAGCTGTAAATCTCATTTATCTAACTGATACTCACTGAGAACCTCTGAGGTGACTAAGAGCTATTATCCAGTAAGCATAGTATGTTTCATAAATACATAGACACCTTACTTCAGCTAAATGTACCAAAGTGATGTTGCTATGGAAATATATCACTATAATGTAAACAGAAGAATTTAAACTTCTGAAATTAATAATGGCAAATGAATAAAAGGTGCAGATTGCCGTCATTCTTGAATATGTAACTAAGTTCATGACTAAAAAGTAAATTAACATACATGTCTATAGGAAACGATTTATTTATTGTTCATTCAAAGGTATTGCTTGAGTGCACATTTAGCATAGGCACTGTACAGAAAACTAGGTATGTGGGGATCCAGGTGAAAATGTCCTCGTCTTTATGGAGTTTTCAGTCTAGCAAGAGAGATGTTCCTTAACATAAAGCTTGCAAGAAACAGACATGATTTAAAGAAAAATAGAAAGAATCGTGAGCGCATATAAGAGCGTGAGTGCCTAAGAGAGCGTGTTAATCTGGTACAGCCTCCCCGAGGACCTGACTGACAGCTGAGAATGAGGACGAGGAGAGCTGGCCTAGTCCTGGGATAGTTCTGTGCTGAAGGCGGGACCAGCGGGAGATGGGGTTGGGGGGGCCCGGGGCGGCGCTGCCAGGGCACCTGCGGGGAGGGCGCGCGAGGGCCTGCAGCAGCCGCAGGGGTGGCGCCAGAATACCCCCAAGGCCCGGGAGAGGGGGGCACGAGCAGCCCCAGGGCTGGCGCCGGAAGACCCCCGAGGCCCGGGAGAGGGGCCACGAGCAGACAGCAGGCTCTGCGGCGCAGCGGCCTGTCTAGGCGGTGTGGTTAGTCATAGCTGCTCCTTGGGCCATGACTGGGAGAGACGTAGTGCGGAGGTTCCAGAACCTAACTACTGCCAACTTCGTGCCTTTTCTAATGTCTAAACATTCTTACCATAAACTATGAACACATATATAGCAATTTCAGTCCTTGTTTTACTTAGACTTGTTTCAAAGGTTAAGAAGGCTAATATATAACATATTCAATCTCTGTAATTTATATTTCATCTTCTGGGGAAGAAAAGTTGTGGTAAATTAAATGAAAAATAAAGCTGTTAAAGTGGAAAAGTAATTTTTTAAAAAGCAAGGAGAAGAAGTAAATAGTGTGAATTAGGCTAGTTAGTGCAGTTGAAGCTTGTCACCGAGCTGCTTGGCAGCCAAAACTGAAGGAAATGGAATGAAATAAAAAGCATGTGTTTTCTGATCAAAGTACCCTTTGATACTTCAGAAAAGAGCACCTATTCCAAATCTCAAAGGATTTCTAAAGGTATTTTATAAGAGACAGAACAATGATAGAGTCCAATACCTGCTGTTTATGAAGTCGAGTATCTACTCCATGCCAAGGGTTTCTTGCTGCAGCGTGCAGAGTGGACACTGCAGATGAGGAAACTGAGATTTAGAGGGCTGGGAAACTGTTTAAGGACACACAGATACTAAACAGTATACTTGGCATGTATGGCCCCAGAACACCTCTCATGATGTTACTCCTTAACAGCCATTTCAAACACAACATCTCAAACCTTTATACGCCTTATTTCTTGTATTATCCTTGATCAAAACCAACAGTGTGATATTAAAACGGAATTCAGCAGAGACACGCCTTTGGCACCAAGGCATTAAACTTATTATTTAACTGAGCCCCTAAGTTAGTTGTGTGCTTCTCTGCCTCTGAAGCTGTTTCTCCTCCTCCTTTTTCTTTTTATTCCACAGTTTTAATTAAATTCATACACATGTGGATATTTGCTCTTCCAGTTTCTTTATTAAACGTTACCATTACTCAAGGTTAACTTCAGTAATTAGGTGCTACAGTTTTTGTCAGATTCATCATTTCTTCCTATTAAATTGTTGGATTNCTTCGTGCCTTTTCTAATGTCTAAACATTCTTACCATAAACTATGAACACATATATAGCAATTTCAGTCCTTGTTTTACTTAGACTTGTTTCAAAGGTTAAGAAGGCTAATATATAACATATTCAATCTCTGTAATTTATATTTCATCTTCTGGGGAAGAAAAGTTGTGGTAAATTAAATGAAAAATAAAGCTGTTAAAGTGGAAAAGTAATTTTTTAAAAAGCAAGGAGAAGAAGTAAATAGTGTGAATTAGGCTAGTTAGTGCAGTTGAAGCTTGTCACCGAGCTGCTTGGCAGCCAAAACTGAAGGAAATGGAATGAAATAAAAAGCATGTGTTTTCTGATCAAAGTACCCTTTGATACTTCAGAAAAGAGCACCTATTCCAAATCTCAAAGGATTTCTAAAGGTATTTTATAAGAGACAGAACAATGATAGAGTCCAATACCTGCTGTTTATGAAGTCGAGTATCTACTCCATGCCAAGGGTTTCTTGCTGCAGCGTGCAGAGTGGACACTGCAGATGAGGAAACTGAGATTTAGAGGGCTGGGAAACTGTTTAAGGACACACAGATACTAAACAGTATACTTGGCATGTATGGCCCCAGAACACCTCTCATGATGTTACTCCTTAACAGCCATTTCAAACACAACATCTCAAACCTTTATACGCCTTATTTCTTGTATTATCCTTGATCAAAACCAACAGTGTGATATTAAAACGGAATTCAGCAGAGACACGCCTTTGGCACCAAGGCATTAAACTTATTATTTAACTGAGCCCCTAAGTTAGTTGTGTGCTTCTCTGCCTCTGAAGCTGTTTCTCCTCCTCCTTTTTCTTTTTATTCCACAGTTTTAATTAAATTCATACACATGTGGATATTTGCTCTTCCAGTTTCTTTATTAAACGTTACCATTACTCAAGGTTAACTTCAGTAATTAGGTGCTACAGTTTTTGTCAGATTCATCATTTCTTCCTATTAAATTGTTGGATTTATATAGGAGACATTGGAGGTCTTCTCCCACACTGTTGTTCAGATTTTCAGTGTTTCCCTGCGTGTCCTTGATCTCCTTTAACTGCTGTTCCCTCTGACACTCGGTTTATTCGAGAATGGGCTTCCCTGACGGCTTATTCTAGAATGTCCAATAATCTTGCTTTTTAGTTTTTCTAATCCTCTTGTCTATTTATGTTGAATCTCCATGATTTAAATAATCTGCAGCTAAGATAGACAGTACCTTGATAAGGTCTATTTCTTTGTGCTTTCAGTTCAGTTCAGTCACTCAGTTGTGTCCAACTCTTTGCGACCCCATGAGTCGCAGGACGCCAGGCCTCCCTGTCCATCACCATCTCCCAGAGTTCACCCAGACTCATGTGCATTGAGTCAGTGATGCCATCCAGCCATCTCATCCTCTGTCGTCCCCTTCTCCTCCTGCCCCCAATTCCTCCCAGCATCAGAGTCTTTTCCAATGAGTCAACTCTTCGCATGAGGTGACCAAAGTATTGGAGTTTCAGCCGCAATATCAGTCCTTCCAATGAACACCCAGGACTGATCTCCTTTAGACTAGACTGGTTGGATCTCCTTACAGTCCAAGGGACTCTCAAGAGTGGTCTCCAATGCCACAGTTCAAAAGCATCAATTCTTTGGTGCCCAGCTTTCTTCACAGTCCAACTCTCACACCCATACATGACCACTGGAAAAACCATAGCCTTGACTAGACAGCCTTTGTTGGCAAAGTAATATCTCTGCTTTTTAATGTGCTATCTAAGTCAGTCATAACTTTCCTTCCAAGGAGCTAGCATCTTTTAATTTCATGGCTGCAGTCACCATCTGCAGTGATTTTGGAGCCCCCCAAAAACGAAGTCTGACCACTGTTTCCACTGTTTCCCCATCTATTTGCCATGAAGTGATGGGACCAGATGCCATGATCTTCGTTTTCTGAATGTTGAGCTTTAAGTCAACTTTTTCACTCTCCTCTTTCACTTTCATCAAGAGGCTTTTTAGCTCCTCTTCACTTTCCATAAGTGTGGTGTCATCTGCATATCTGAGATTATTGCTGTTTTTCCTGGCAATCTTGATTCCAGCTTGTGCTTCTTCCAGCCCAGCATTTCTCATGATGTACTCTGCATATAAGTTAAATAAGCAGAATGACAATATACAGCCTTGACATACTCCTTTTCCTATTTGGAACCATATCCAGTTCTAACTGTTGCTTCCTGACCTGTATACAGGTTTCTCAAGAGGCAGGTCAGGTGGTCTGGTATGCCCATCTCTTTCAGAATTTTCCACAGTTGATTGTGATCCACACAGTCAAAGGCTTTGGCATAGTCAATAAAGCAGAAATAGATGCTTTTCTGGAACTCTCTTGCTTTTTCGATGGTCAAGCTGGTTTTAGAAAAGGAAGAGGAACCAGAGATCAAATTGCCAATATCCGCTGGATCATCTTTGTGCTTAGGTATTTTGTAATCAGTTCTATGTCATTCATCTGATATGGTAAAATGTTTTAATGCATTTTCCTATGAGTACGCAATTTTGAGAAGCATTTTTAACTGTTAATATCCTTTTCTTCCCCACTTCTCCATGTGCAGGGATCTTGATGTATCAAAATAAGATTAGGGTTTGCTGAGATTAGAAGTATATATTTATTTAAAACCTAGTTTGAAAATAAGTTCCTATTACTCAGCTCTTTGTTGTTTTTCAGTCGCTCAGTCATATCTGACGCTTTGTGACCTCATTAACTGCAGCACGCCAGGCTTCCCTGTCCTTCACTGTCTTCTGGAACTTGCTCAAACTCATGTGCATTGAGTTGGTGATGCCATCTAACCCTCTCATCCGCAGGTGTCCCCTTCTCCTCCTGCCTTCAAGCTTTCCAGCATCAGGGTCTTTTCCAATAGTTGGCTGTTCTCATCAGGTGGCCAAAGTACTGGAGCTTCAGCTTCAGCATCAGTCCTTCCAACAAATATTCAGGGTTGGCTTTTATGACTTCTGATGCTATAAAACAGAATTTTTCAAAGATATTCTAGGGATTTTTTGAGGGTCACTGAATCCCCTTTCAGAGGGTCTGTGAAGTCAAAATCATTTCATCATAATATGAAAGCATTTCTCCTTACTTTCCAATAGTCATGTATGAATGTGAGAGTTGAACCATAAAGAAAGCTGAGCACCAAAGAATGCTTTCAAACTATGATGCTGGAGAAGACTCTTGAGAGTCCCTTGGACTGCAAGGAGATCCAACTAGTCCATCCTAAAGGAAATCAACCCTGAATATTCACTGGAAGGACTGATGCTGAAACGGAAGCTGCAATACTTTGGCCAAGAGCCAACTCATTGGAAAAGACCATGATGCTGGGAAAGATTGAAGGCAGGAGGAGAAGGGGACGACAGAGGATGAGATGGTTGGATGGCAGCACCGACTCATTCAACTTGAGTTTGAGCAGACTCTGGGGGATGGTGAAAGACAGGGAAGCCTGGTGTGCTGCCGTTCATAGGGTCACAAAAAGCTGGACACATCTTGGGGACTGAACAACAACATGGGATGTGATTTTACAATAGAGAAAGAAGACGTGCTTATGAGAATCCAGCTGTTTTCTGTAAAACCAGAAATGAAAGAAATTTGGAAAACTTTTAAACAGTGTATAGTACTCACTAGTTTCTTATCTTAGAAAATATTTATATTTTAAAATGTGTATATTGTCATGAGTTTATTGTTTTATTTTTAAATTAAAAGTAATTTTTTGATTTCTCAGTTTTAACTGCTTGTACAGTAACTAAAAGTTAGGTAGAGCTCACATAAACAAAAGCTCTTTGAGGTTCTTAAAATTTTAGCTGTAAAGAAGTTCTGAGACCAGAAAGTCTGAGAACCGGTGCTCTAGAAGCATGGCTGCTTCTGATGACTGTGTCTCCTTGGGGGAGGCAGAGATCATACTCCATGTTTGCCGTCTTCCTGGCTTCCCAGCTGGAAATAATGTAAAGGTTAAAAGTAGTAACTGTTGATCAAAGGCAATCAGTGGGTCTAAGCAAAAATAAAATCGCCATTCTGTCAATAAAGTCTCCCACACATGTGTATGATTATATCGTGAGTATTAATAGTCTTTCTCCACCAAGTCACTTACAGCAAATGATCCTTGCCTCTGTCTTTAAAAGTCAAGATCAGGACTGCTGGCATTCATTCCATTATTTGCTTTTCAGTTTGTTCCTCTGGTAGTGCGTGACTCCTAGATCTATTATTTTCTATAAAACTTTTCTTCTCTTATCTGTCTAGCTCTCCTTTTGGAGTGCCAACTGATGTTTTGTTTGTTTTGTCTTGCTTTTTTAAAATTTGCACTTAAAACACATAACCACCATTTTTGTTCAAGAAAACCAGAACGACATTTAATGAAAATCTTTATATAATTAGTGCTTTGCTGACCCAGTGCTTGTACCTGCATCTCACTCTCTGTTACTCTGCCACTGTTTTCGGAGTCATTTTCTTCCCCAAGTTATGGAGCCTCTAAACTGGGTTAGAAAATCAGTGCTTTGTATTGATCTGTGCAATTCTTAGATATGTTCCAAAGCTATTGTATGAGACACTCACATCTCTGCCTTTCACACTCTAGGTATACAGGATATAGTATGTTCCTCCTCAGGGGTACGGTGTTTTCTTCCAGGGTATGATCTGAGGCTGAATGTGGTCTTCTGTCACTCTTTTCTCCCCCCAGCTTACTAAACACCTGTCTCTCCGCCAGCACTCTCCCCTGCTGTCCTTCATCTCACTTCCATCTCATCCCCACACTACACAGCCAAGCACTAAGTGGTCCTTGAGCTTGTGCTTGGGAATCCTGCACGGGCGGGTGCCCAGACCTGAACCCACCACCACGACGACCAGTTGGGACCTTGTAAGGATCTTGTAGTCTCTTTATCCTTCAGTTTTCTCATTTGCAGAACAAGAATCATGTGACTTCCATTATAAAGCTGCTGTGAAGTTTAAGTAAGCTAAGAGATCCGAAGGTGTTTATAATGGTGCTTGAAATGTATACTAAGTGTTTAGGACACGAATGGCAGTATTGTTCTTGATCAGTTGCTCAGTCTTGTCTTGACTCTCTGCGACCCCATGGACTGCAGCACACCAGGCCTCCCTGTCCATCACCAACTCCCGGAGTTCACTGAAACTCATGTGCATCGAGTCGGTGATGCCATCCAGCATCTCATCCTCTGTCATCCTCTTCTCCTTCTGCCCCCAATCCCTCCCAGCATCAGAGTCTTTTCCAATGAGTCAACTCTTTGTATGAGGTGGCCAAAGTATTGGAGTTTCAGCCTCAGCATCAGTCCTTCCAATGAACACCCAGGACCGATCTCCTTTAGGATGGACTGGTTGGATCTCCTTGCAGTNTCAGTTGTGTCCAACTCTTTGCAACCCCATGAGTCGCAGGACGCCAGGCCTCCCTGTCCATCACCATCTCCCGGAGTTCACCCAGACTCATGTGCATTGAGTCGGTGATGCCATCCAGCCATCTCATCCTCTGTCGTCCCCTTCTCCTCCTGCCCCCAATTCCTCCCAGCATCAGAGTCTTTTCCAATGAGTCAACTCTTCGCATGAGGTGACCAAAGTATTGGAGTTTCAGCCGCAATATCAGTCCTTCCAATGAACACCCAGGACTGATCTCCTTTAGACTAGACTGGTTGGATCTCCTTACAGTCCAAGGGACTCTCAAGAGTGGTCTCCAATGCCACAGTTCAAAAGCATCAATTCTTTGGTGCCCAGCTTTCTTCACAGTCCAACTCTCACACCCATACATGACCACTGGAAAAACCATAGCCTTGACTAGACAGCCTTTGTTGGCAAAGTAATATCTCTGCTTTTTAATGTGCTATCTAAGTCAGTCATAACTTTCCTTCCAAGGAGCTAGCATCTTTTAATTTCATGGCTGCAGTCACCATCTGCAGTGATTTTGGAGCCCCCCAAAAACGAAGTCTGACCACTGTTTCCACTGTTTCCCCATCTATTTGCCATGAAGTGATGGGACCAGATGCCATGATCTTCGTTTTCTGAATGTTGAGCTTTAAGTCAACTTTTTCACTCTCCTCTTTCACTTTCATCAAGAGGCTTTTTAGCTCCTCTTCACTTTCCATAAGTGTGGTGTCATCTGCATATCTGAGATTATTGCTGTTTTTCCTGGCAATCTTGATTCCAGCTTGTGCTTCTTCCAGCCCAGCATTTCTCATGATGTACTCTGCATATAAGTTAAATAAGCAGAATGACAATATACAGCCTTGACATACTCCTTTTCCTATTTGGAACCATATCCAGTTCTAACTGTTGCTTCCTGACCTGTATACAGGTTTCTCAAGAGGCAGGTCAGGTGGTCTGGTATGCCCATCTCTTTCAGAATTTTCCACAGTTGATTGTGATCCACACAGTCAAAGGCTTTGGCATAGTCAATAAAGCAGAAATAGATGCTTTTCTGGAACTCTCTTGCTTTTTCGATGGTCAAGCTGGTTTTAGAAAAGGCAGAGGAACCAGAGATCAAATTGCCAATATCCGCTGGATCATCTTTGTGCTTAGGTATTTTGTAATCAGTTCTATGTCATTCATCTGATATGGTAAAATGTTTTAATGCATTTTCCTATGAGTACGCAATTTTGAGAAGCATTTTTAACTGTTAATATCCTTTTCTTCCCCACTTCTCCATGTGCAGGGATCTTGATGTATCAAAATAAGATTAGGGTTTGCTGAGATTAGAAGTATATATTTATTTAAAACCTAGTTTGAAAATAAGTTCCTATTACTCAGCTCTTTGTTGTTTTTCAGTCGCTCAGTCATATCTGACGCTTTGTGACCTCATTAACTGCAGCACGCCAGGCTTCCCTGTCCTTCACTGTCTTCTGGAACTTGCTCAAACTCATGTGCATTGAGTTGGTGATGCCATCTAACCCTCTCATCCGCAGGTGTCCCCTTCTCCTCCTGCCTTCAAGCTTTCCAGCATCAGGGTCTTTTCCAATAGTTGGCTGTTCTCATCAGGTGGCCAAAGTACTGGAGCTTCAGCTTCAGCATCAGTCCTTCCAACAAATATTCAGGGTTGGCTTTTATGACTTCTGATGCTATAAAACAGAATTTTTCAAAGATATTCTAGGGATTTTTTGAGGGTCACTGAATCCCCTTTCAGAGGGTCTGTGAAGTCAAAATCATTTCATCATAATATGAAAGCATTTCTCCTTACTTTCCAATAGTCATGTATGAATGTGAGAGTTGAACCATAAAGAAAGCTGAGCACCAAAGAATGCTTTCAAACTATGATGCTGGAGAAGACTCTTGAGAGTCCCTTGGACTGCAAGGAGATCCAACTAGTCCATCCTAAAGGAAATCAACCCTGAATATTCACTGGAAGGACTGATGCTGAAACGGAAGCTGCAATACTTTGGCCAAGAGCCAACTCATTGGAAAAGACCATGATGCTGGGAAAGATTGAAGGCAGGAGGAGAAGGGGACGACAGAGGATGAGATGGTTGGATGGCAGCACCGACTCATTCAACTTGAGTTTGAGCAGACTCTGGGGGATGGTGAAAGACAGGGAAGCCTGGTGTGCTGCCGTTCATAGGGTCACAAAAAGCTGGACACATCTTGGGGACTGAACAACAACATGGGATGTGATTTTACAATAGAGAAAGAAGACGTGCTTATGAGAATCCAGCTGTTTTCTGTAAAACCAGAAATGAAAGAAATTTGGAAAACTTTTAAACAGTGTATAGTACTCACTAGTTTCTTATCTTAGAAAATATTTATATTTTAAAATGTGTATATTGTCATGAGTTTATTGTTTTATTTTTAAATTAAAAGTAATTTTTTGATTTCTCAGTTTTAACTGCTTGCACAGTAACTAAAAGTTAGGTAGAGCTCACATAAACAAAAGCTCTTTGAGGTTCTTAAAATTTTAGCTGTAAAGAAGTTCTGAGACCAGAAAGTCTGAGAACCAGTGCTCTAGAAGCATGGCTGCTTCTGATGACTGTGTCTCCTTGGGGGAGGCAGAGATCATACTCCATGTTTGCCGTCTTCCTGGCTTCCCAGCTGGAAATAATGTAAAGGTTAAAAGTAGTAACTGTTGATCAAAGGCAATCAGTGGGTCTAAGCAAAAATAAAATCGCCATTCTGTCAATAAAGTCTCCCACACGTGTGTATGATTATATCGTGAGTATTAATAGTCTTTCTCCACCAAGTCACTTACAGCAAATGATCCTTGCCTCTGTCTTTAAAAGTCAAGATCAGGACTGCTGGCATTCATTCCATTATTTGCTTTTCAGTTTGTTCCTCTGGTAGTGCGTGACTCCTAGATCTATTATTTTCTATAAAACTTTTCTTCTCTTATCTGTCTAGCTCTCCTTTTGGAGTGCCAACTGATGTTTTGTTTGTTTTGTCTTGCTTTTTTAAAATTTGCACTTAAAACACATAACCACCATTTTTGTTCAAGAAAACCAGAACGACATTTAATGAAAATCTTTATATAATTAGTGCTTTGCTGACCCAGTGCTTGTCCCTGCATCTCACTTTCTGTTACTCTGCCACTGTTTTCGGAGTCATTTTCTTCCCCAAGTTATGGAGCCTCTAAACTGGGTTAGAAAATCAGTGCTTTGTATTGATCTGTGCAATTCTTAGATATGTTCCAAAGCTATTGTATGAGACACTCACATCTCTGCCTTTCACACTCTAGGTATACAGGATATAGTATGTTCCTCCTCAGGGGTACGGTGTTTTCTTCCAGGGTATGATCTGAGGCTGAATGTGGTCTTCTGTCACTCTTTTCTCCCCCCAGCTTACTAAACACCTGTCTCTCCGCCAGCACTCTCCCCTGCTGTCCTTCATCTCACTTCCATCTCATCCCCACACTACACAGCCAAGCACTAAGTGGTCCTTGAGCTTGTGCTTGGGAATCCTGCACGGGCGGGTGCCCAGACCTGAACCCACCACCACGACGACCAGTTGGGACCTTGTAAGGATCTTGTAGTCTCTTTATCCTTCAGTTTTCTCATTTGCAGAACAAGAATCATGTGACTTCCATTATAAAGCTGCTGTGAAGTTTAAGTAAGCTAAGAGATCCGAAGGTGTTTATAATGGTGCTTGAAATGTATACTAAGTGTTTAGGACACGAATGGCAGTATTGTTCTTGATCAGTTGCTCAGTCGTGTCTTGACTCTCTGCGACCCCATGGACTGCAGCACACCAGGCCTCCCTGTCCATCACCAACTCCCGGAGTTCACTGAAACTCATGTGCATCGAGTCGGTGATGCCATCCAGCATCTCATCCTCTGTCATCCTCTTCTCCTTCTGCCCCCAGTCCCTCCCAGCATCAGAGTCTTTTCCAATGAGTCAACTCTTTGTATGAGGTGGCCAAAGTATTGGAGTTTCAGCCTCAGCATCAGTCCTTCCAATGAACACCCAGGACCGATCTCCTTTAGGATGGACTGGTTGGATCTCCTTGCAGTCCAAGGGACTCTCAAGAGTCTTCTCCAACACCACACTTCAAAAGCATCAATTCTTCACCACTCAGCTTTCTTCCCAGTTTAACTCTCACATCCACACAGGACCACTGGAAAAACCATAGCCTTGGCTAGACAGACCTTTGTTGGTAAAGTAATGTCTCTGCTTTTGAATATGCTATCTAGGTTGGTCATAACTTTCCTTCCAAGGAGTAAGCATCTCATAATTTCATGGCTGCAGTCACCATTGATTAGACATGTACAAAAGGAAAACTTTATTTTTTCTCACTGTTGCTCTGACAGNTCATAATTTCATGGCTGCAGTCACCATTGATTAGACATGTACAAAAGGAAAACTTTATTTTTTCTCACTGTTGCTCTGACAGATAACCATGTAAATCCAGTCTTCTCCTCAGTGAATAAAATTTCAGGCCATGCCCTATTTTTCCAGTCCCTTTTGGATAGGAAAAGACCAAAATTTTATTTTTTCCTTTTTTAATTTTTTAATTTTAATCAAGAATAGTTGATTTTCAATGTTGTGTTGCTTTCTGCTGTCCACCAAAGTGACTCAGAATATAAAGAAATAATTCTTCTTATCACAGAGTCCTGGAGGCAGTTCCCTGCTCTGTGCGGTGGAACGCTGTCTGTGCATTCTGTGTGTAAGACTTCACATCTGCTGATACCAAATCCTGGTCCCCCCCTCCCCCTCTGCTTGGCGGTCACAGATTTTCTCTGTCTGGGAGTTTGTTTCTGATTCCTGCATCAGCTCATTTGTGACGTCGTCTGGATTCCCCGTGTAAGTGATACCACATGGTGTTTGCATCTTTCTGGCCCCCTTCACGTGGTGTGGCGTCTCTGGCCATGCCCATGCTGGGCGGATGGCCTTGCTTTCTTCTGTAGTGGCTCAGTAGTATTGCTTTGCGTGTGTGTTCGCCATCTCCCTGTCCATTTACCTGTTAGCGGACATTCGGGGTGTCTCTATGGCGTGGCCATTGTGCTGTGAACACAGGGGTGCGTGTGCCATTTTTTATTGTAGTTTTGTCCGGATATATGCCCAGGAATAGATTCCAGATCATATGCTAATTCCAGTTTTAGTTTTTGGAAAACCTTCGTACTGTTCTCCATAGTAGCTACACCAGTTTACATTCCCACCAACAGTGTAAAAGAGTTCCCTTTTCTCCACAACCTCTTCAGCATTTGTTGTTTGTAGACATTTTAATGGCAGCCGTTCTGACTGGTGTGAAGTGGGACATCGTTGTAGTTCTCTAATAATTAGTGATTATTGAGCGTCTTTTCAAGAAAAGACTGGAATTTTAGGCTCACCCAGCTTTAAATTCCTCGCCTCCCCGCCTTGGGGTCTGTAATTCACAAACCTAGTGGCAGGGACTCCTGCTGGTTTCTGCTTTTCTTCTTCCTCTTTTCCAACCAGCTAGATGCTGATTGTGGTTCTTCCAGGCTTGGGCTGTGAAGGCGATGACAAGGAGCAGGATAGGAAATAAGGGATTAAAGCTTGGTCTTCCTGGGCTGGTACTGGTGAGCTGGTACAGTGATCTCTGGTTGTGGCAGGTTACAAATGCCTATTGTCTTCCCCTGTGGCACACCTTTGATAGCCCTACAGGGGCTCTTTGCAGGACAGTTCTCTCACTCCAGGTGAGCTAAGTGGCCTTTCAGCTGCCTGCTGTCACTGCCCTCGGGTTCTGCTTTCTGTGATGCTGAGATGAGGTGGCATCACCCCCACAGGAGGCATTCCAGCAGAAGGACCTCCTCGGGGGACTCATGTTCGATGCCCTTCTGCACAGCCCACTCCAGGTCATGAGAAGGACCTCCTCAGGGGACCTGTGTCTGATGCCTTTCTGCACAGTCCACTCCGGGTCATGACAAGGACCTCCTCAGAGGACTCGTGTCCAATCCCCTTCTGCACAGTCCACTCCGGGTCATGACAAGGACCTCCTCGGGGGACTCGTGTCCGATGCCCTTCTGCACAGTCCACTCCGGGTCCGTGAGAAACATGCCTCTCTGTCCAGCTGTCAGGTGGGGCCAGCTGAGTCTCACTGAGACCCTGTCCCCTCAGTCACCTGCTCCAGCTGTTTTCCAGTTTTTCATGAGTGAGCCAGGTATCAGTCCATTTCCTCAGACCACTAAGTGACACATGTCAGGGGACCTTCGAGCTTTTTATCCCCTTTTCCTTGGCTTGAGTAGAAAGAACGACCTCCTCCCTTCCTCTATGCCACAGGGAAGGAGAAAAGCTACAGTGCCTTGGCAACTTTTTCTCTTAATGCAACAGAAAGACAGGCAAAGGATGTGAATGGGCAGTTTATAAAAAGGAAAGTGTGTAAAAAGAAGCTAGACTATAGTAAACAGAGAAAGAGAAATTAAACCAAACTTAAGATAGAATTTTTATATTCCAGCTCAGCAGAAGTTAAAAATATAAATTTGCTAGTTAGATATTAGGAAAATGTATACACTTACACTTTTATGTGAGTAAATGTTGTTGGAGTCTTTTAGGAAAGTGATTTTGCAGTACATATTAAAGTTAAAAATCTGTACACTTTATGACCACACCAGACCTGCTTTCAGGTATCTATCCTAGAGAATATCAGCAAAAATGCTCACATTTCCAAGTATTGAAGGTTTATTACTGCATTTTTGTAATTGTTAAAAATTTGAATGTCCATCAGAGTGTAAATAGCAAAATAAAAAGTGATATAATCCAACAAAAAATGAATGCAAGGGTTAAATAAAATAAGTTGTGGTGACATATGGGTAATATTTTTAAAACATGTTGTTAAAAAAATAAAAGCAGTGTGAAAATTTTTATTAGTGATACATTTATGTAAGAAAATGGAAAAATCAGGTATATTTCTTTGTATGCATGTACTCATATTTGTAAATGCATAGAGAAAAGTTCAGACCATTTCAAACTGATGAATGACTGCTTTTGGAGAGGACGCAGACTTCCCCTGGAGGAGAAGCAGGGTCAGGTAGAACTTTAACATTCACAACAAGAATGTGCTACATGTGTGATTACACATGATTTACAAAAGAATTTAAAATATAATAAGACGAATGTTAGAGGTAATCTTTAAAATAATATCAATGATAGCTGGATATACTAATCTTCAAAGAGCCTATGAGAGCATTTATTGTCATTAAACAACATTTATCATATTAAAGGTAGTTCTCTATAGTAATTACTCATGTCTAAATGTCTGTTCAGACAATAATTATGAAGTCTTTGCTATGGTTGTGAGCTTCTAAGATGACACACAGAATTATGTCTTTCAGATAATAAATCAGACTAATTTCAACACAGGGCATGTTGACTTTATTATTTATAATAATAATTAGCCAATTTGAGCTGATATGATAATATGCATATGAGAACTGTAACTAATATTCTCTGAAAAGTAAATATTTTATTTGTGGCAATCACTTCTATATAATTTAAATTGCATTTCATTTTAGGAAACTATGTATAAGCTATTCTCAAATGACACATAACTTAAAACTCATTCACCTTTATGGTGTTTATTTTTAAATTTTAATATATGTGTGTTTGAATTATGTAACTTAGTAAAGATTATTAGAATTCTGGAAAGATTAAATATAAATGTTGGCTCCATAAATATAATTACATGACTGTTACTTCATTATTGTCCAAATTTAGTACCTACATGAAAATGGGATTGTCCATCGTGATCTCAAACCAGAGAATCTTCTCTACGCAACTCCAGCACCAGATGCGCCACTCAAAATTGGTAAGGGTATTTGCTGAGGTCTTATTATCCCTGTTCCCAAAGCAGAAGAAATTTATTCCATGGAATTTGTAAATATTGCTCTATCCAGTTTTGTCTCCATCCAAAGTCTGTAAAGGAATAATGCATTGTTTTGGAAGTCTGTACTCTTTCCTAGAATATCAGCTTGAATACGTGTGCAAGTTGGTACTTTATAGCTGGACACACAAAGGAATCACAGCCCTTGGAAAAGACAGGGACTTCAGGAGGTGACTTTATATTTTGAAGATAAGTTTATTATAGAAGAAAATCACAGCTTACGTAACACTTCTTTTGGTTATCAACTTTTATCACAAGTTAGTTGGGGCTTAATTTTAGATGATGAAGAACTCTGACACAAAATGCTTAGACTATATCAGTGTACTTTGGCTCTGAGTCATTTGTTTATATGAACAGAGATAAGTTGAGATCTGTATTTCTCAACATGCACTCCATGGAATACCTTTTCTCAGTGAACAAGTGTGGATGACCCCCTTGGGGGATGAGTGTGGAGGTGCTGGGTTTGTTCAAGTCAGTCAGGGAACTCTGAGTCACAGCTAAGCCAGGCTTTATGTCTGCAGGGCTTTCAAAAAGTTAAAAGTGCTAATGTGTGGGCTTAGCATCTAAATTAGTGTCTATAAGGCTCTTCCCAAACCTTATTTGACTTTGGAAACCTTGATTTGTGTTTCTTTTTTACCCAATAAGAACTTGAAGAACTACAGAGATGATTTGGAAAGTTCTGATCTACCCAGAGAGATCAGTAAATCACCATTTTAGAAAAAAATGTATATTAAATTTTTCTTTCCTTGTCCCTTACAAAGCAAATCTTTGTTTACCAAAATAGTTATAAAATTTATTTTGGATGAAATCTCCTTTGGAGAGCCTGTTCTAAACCCTCTGAAGGGCACTGTTCTTTTGGCGGTGTCTTTTATAATGCTAACCTGATGAGTTCACTGCATCTATGTTAACAGTTTTGAAAATTAAGTTGTACATATCATGGGAAAGCTCAAACAACATAATGTGCTTTATGAGCACAAGAACCTAAAGGAAAAATGCTGACGTCCTGCTGGGCCACCAGCCTGTTCTCTCTTTACTCCTGAAAGGCAGCGGGCAGCAGGGAGGCTTCCGTTTGTTGCTTCCTTTAACAGCACTTTCAAAGATTTTATCCTTAAAGAGATTTCTTTAAATGGATGGATAGATACTAATTTAGCAGGGAGAGCCTTCCTTTCTAAGGACTTCCTGCTGCTTTTTCTGATAAGGATCAGCACCTCCGTGGAAATGTGGGTTTACCTTTGAAGTCTACAATGGCATCTGTTTTACACCTGCCCCTCTTGCAGAATGCCCTTGAACTGTTTCCTCAGGTTTCCTGCGTGAGAGAGATGGAGCCCAGCAAATAGAGTATGATAGCAACTTTTGATCATGTTTTATCTAGGTAATATTCTGAGAAATAAATAAAAAGGATCTTTGCACAAAGTTACATGTTCCTCATATGAAAGTAAAGTCTTATCCATCAAATACACTAAAGAATGAAACCATTTACTTTGAAGCAGAATAAACCTTTTATATTTCTGCTCATTTTCTTGACATTTATGAAAGTCTAATTTTTTTATTCTGATTTCTTAGATGGATTAAAGTTCTGATTTTATTAGTAATTCTATGCTGTCCTTTAGAGTTAGTTTCAAATCTTAGAATTAACTTTATATAAAATATATCTATCACATCTATTATTTCCAGAAGAAATAGCTTATTTACTAAAAGCTAGTAATTACAGAGAAAACATAAAATGTATATTGGAGTCATGGGGTAAACTTTTTTCCAATTTAGCACCAGACTTAAATTATTATTTAGTTTTTTAGCTTACTCTCCCAAATGGCTGTCCTCTATATCCACCCCAATATCCAATACAAAACCAAATTTTGTTTTGAATAATAAAATAGTAATCTGTCATCTTATAAAAGCTGAGAAAATACTCATTTTATTATTTTTTTTTCTTGTCTTCTTAGCTGATTTTGGACTCTCCAAAATCGTAGAACATCAAGTACTCATGAAGACAGTATGCGGAACCCCAGGGTACTGCGGTATGCTCTTTAATACTGATATTTTATTTCTTTGTATTCAAAGTCCTATTATCTCTATTTGAGACATAATTTGATATGAGTCTCCATGAGGAAGGTGTTTATAAATGACTCTCAGACCAGCTGTTGCTCTGCATGAGGGGTTCAATGATGTTGATTTTAGGGCACCCCTGCAGGACAGCAGGGAGGTTGGAACCAGGAGAGGAACAGGAGCTCTGCACCTGGGGAAGCCAGGAGAAGGGACAGGAGCTCTGTGCCGGGGGAACAGGAGAAGGGACAGGAGCTCTGCACCTGGGGAAGCCAGGAGAAGGGACAGGAGCTCTGCGCCTGGGGAAGCCAGGAGAAGGGACAGGAGCTCTGTGCCGGGGGAAGCCAGGAGAAGGGACAGGAGCGCTGTGCCTTCCTTTCAGGGAGCAGCTGCTCCTATCCCTACTCAGGAGTAGAAACAGAATCTAGGGCAAAGAACAGGGAAATACCTTTGTGATTAGGATTAACGCCACGAACCCTTTGTCACTTTACTCACTCGCTCTTTGTTAGGAAGGTGTGTGAGGTGACCTACTGTTCTTTCCCAGGATGTGCAGGACTGCAGGGAGGGAGGGTGGCCCCTGGCTCTTATTGATGGCCCTGGTCTAGCCTCACTAGCAGAAGGGCTGCAGGTCGGGTTTCCCAGCAGAGGCCTCAGAGATGACACAGTCCTCGCATCGTTGCCCATCCTCCCAGCCTCCTGGAACGGGCTGAAGGCACCCTGAGTACAGGCCACAGTCCAGAGACAGAACAATAGTGTTTGATCCAAGACAGCCTGAAGTGCGCCCCCCTATTTTTTCTTGATGACTCTCTTAATCTGGCAACAACCTAAAAGCCAATGAAGCTTGTAAAAATTATCAAGAATTTCTCAAGTTTTTCTGATTCATGAATACATCACAAATTAATTAAAATCTGTGTTACAAAGAAAAGAGACAAGATTTCAAGTTACCAGTTGTAAAACTAGCTATCATTTTCTCCTAGGACTGTCATTTTTTTATGCAAATCTTCCTTCACTTATATGTTCAGCAAAATCACCTGCTGTATTCAAGTCAGTGGTTGGCACCAGGAAGATGCGTGTTCTTGCCCCTCCTCCACTCCCATGGGCTCAGAATCTGTCAGGAATGCATGTGAAACCAAATGTGTAGACCTCGAGGAATGCCGTGTTATGCTCATGGAAAGACCATTATGGAAACATACGAGAAAGGTGGTTTCAGCATTATGCTTATGTTTATTAATCACATCATGTCATAAGTAGCCACATAATTCAGTTCAGTTCAGTTGCTCAGTCGTGTCCGACTCTTTGCGACCCCATGAATCGCAGCACGCCAGGCCTCCCTGTCCATCACCATCTCCCAGAGCTCACTCAGACTCACGTCCATTGAGTCCGTGATGCCATCCAGCCATCTCATCCTCTGTCGTCCCCTTCTTCTATTGCCCCCAATCCCTCCCAGCATCAGAGTCTTTTCCAGTGAGTCAACTCTTCACATGAGATGGCCAAAGTACTGGAGTTTCAGCTTTAGCATCATTCCTTCCAAAGGAATCCCAGGGCTGATCTCCTTCAGAATGGACTGGTGGGATCTCCTTGCAGTCCAAGGGACTCTCAAGAGTCTTCTCCAGCACCACAGTTCAAAAGCATCAATTCTTCAGCGCTCAACCTTCTTCACAGTCCAACTCTCACATCCATACATGACCATAGGAAAAACCATAGCCTTGACTAGACAAACTACATTACTAACTCATTTTAACTCTTTTAACAACTTTTGAATTCACAGAAATCAGACTGGAACAGTGCACTGTGAAAGCCACTGAAGGAAATGTATGATTAAATTCACAGAATTTTAGTCCTAGAAGGAACTTTAGTAACATTCTCATTTTACTAAGCTCAAAAGAGTATGACTTCCTCAAGATTCCAAGTCTAGTTACTAGGGATGAGGATCCAGGTATGTAAGGTCCTAAAAATAGAATTACGGAAGGAGGCGGAGCTAACCCACTCCAGTGCTCTTGCTGGGGTAATCCCATGGAGGAAGGAATCTGGCAGGCTATAGTCCATGGGGTCACCAAGAGTCAGACACAGCTGAGCACACACGCATTATGTTAATCAAAAAAGCAACATAGAAAAACCAATGTAGTTTCCCCTCATGTAGAATATATCATATACAGCTTTCAGTTTAAAATGTTCCTTATTTTAATTTTTGAAACCTCAGAAGTGCTGGTCACTGTAAGAAGTGAAAATCCGAACACTGTTACTCGGCCGCTCAATCATGTCTGACTTTTTTCCACCCTATGGACGGCAGCACAGAAATATAGGAAGTGTCCTCCACCGTCTCCCAGAGTGCATTCAGACTCATGTATCTCGAGCTGGTGCTGCCATCCAACCATCTCATCCTCTGTCGCCCCCTTCTCCTCACACCTTCAATCTTTCCCAGCATCAGGGTCTTTCCAATGGGTTGACTCCTCATATCAGGTATACAAAATATTGGTGCTTCAGTTTCAGCATCAGTTCTTCCAGTGAATATTCAGGGTTGATCTCCTTTAGGATGGACTGGACTCTGAACAGTCTTCCAGCACCACAGCTGCAAAGTATTAATCCTTCAGTGCTCAGCCTTCTTTATGGTCCACCTCTCATATCCATGCATAACTACTAATAAAACTCATAGCTTTGACTATATGGACCTTTGTCAGCAGAGTAATGCCTCTGCTTTTTAATACACTGTCTATGTTTGTCATAGTTATTCTTCCAAGGAGCAAGCATTTTTTAATTTCATGGCTACAGTCACCATCCACAGTGATTTTGGAGCCCAGGAAACTAAAATCTGTCACTATTTCCACTTTCTCCAAACATAAGACAGATGTTGACTTCTGTGACACACTGGAGATCTGGAGGTAGGCAGTGTCCAGGCGGGTTCCACCGCTGTGTAGGTGTAGGGGATCTCAGTGCCAGGGATTCAGACTTTTTCTGTCTTACTCTACCGTTCCTGAGTATGTTTCCTCACAGTCCAAAATGACTGCTTGAAATCATTCGTTACATCTGCATTGTATACAACCAGAAGAAATAAACTCTAAGAAAGCACATTTTCATGTTAAATGCACTTCTGGAAGCCCCACATACCACTTCCACTTGCATCTTAGTTGCCAGCACTCAGTTCCAGCCCCAGAAGACCAGAGAAATTGCCAGCACGTCCTTACTGGACGTGCCGCAGTCCCGTGTGAGCTTGGGGTCTGTTAGCAGAGTGAGTGCTGCACCAGGCAACTGTCTCTACCACAAGCTTACGAGAGATTTTCATTCTCAGAAACAAATATGGAAACCATTATAGTACGTTCCCTTTAACGATCCTCTTCTGTTTTTATATTTTTATTTTCCTTAGAACTATTACCTGACAACCTGTCCATCACCTTTCCCTTCTAATCGTGCCATATGAACTTTTCCTTTCTCTAATTCATATGTCATTATTTGACCTCATCCTGAATTTCTTTCCTGCTTCCAGATCTCCAACAACATGGGGAAAAGAAGAGCCCTGAATTCAGTACTGTACACCAAGTGGGGTGGCCAATTTTTGACCCTAAATTGCTGACCAGTTGATGGATTGAAAGAGGATTGAGGAGAATGAGACAACAAATTAAGGATTTCCCACAACAGTAAAGCTGGTGGGCAGCTTAGTAATTGCTGTCTAATACTGAATACTAAGTATCCCAGGGAGATAGGTAGGTTGGAGAAATCCTCTGAGAATTGAGCAGCCTGAAATATAAGGATCAGGGAGAAATTACCCTAGTGATCTCTCAGGGTCCCTTCTGTGACTGAGATAGCAGAGTCCTTTCAACAGCTTATTAATAATAGTGATTAGAGCAAGTCTTTCTTGTGACAGTACAAAATGATCATTTTCAGTCAGTCAGTTCAGTCACTCAGTCGTGTCTTACTCCTTGCGACCCCATGGACTGCAGCACACCAGGCCTCCCTGTCCATCACCAGCTCCCAGTATTTACTCAAACTCATGTCCATTGAGTCGGTGATGCCATCCAACCATCTCATCATACTGGGCACCTACCTACCTGAAGAGTTCATCATTCATTCTCCTATCTTTTTGCCTTTTCATACCGTTCAGGGGATTCTCAAGGCAAGAATACTGACGTGGTTTGCCATTCCCTTCTCCAGTGGGCATTTTGTCAGAACTCTCCACCATGACCCATCCTTCTTGGATGGCCCCACGTGGTGTGGCTCCTAGTCTCACTGAGCTCGACAGGGCTGTGGGCCATGTGATTATTTTGGTTAGTTTTCTGTGATTGTAGTTTTCAGTCTGGTCATTTTCTGAATGAATGATTGATTCATATTGATTATGAATGAATGATTCATTCACTGGTAAAATGAACATTTCATGTGTTAATAGACTCCATGTTAGTCACCGAGATTGAGTGAACACAGTATGATCTTGCCCTTCAAGGATCTCATAGGCTATAAAAACAGAGAGACCTGTACAGGATAAATCAGAATTTGTTGTGATAAATTACATACTTATCTGAGCCTAAGGCTCAAGGATGCAGAGGGGAGGGAGTAGTTAATCCTTCTTAGATGGGCCTTGAACACTGGAGAATTAATAGGAGTGCAGCGAGTGAAGAGGCAGCCACCGGCCTTTGTCAGCAAGCACAGGGACAGAGAAGGCAGGGGAGTGGCAGCATCTGGCAGCTTCTGGAGCTGTCTGCTGCTCGGTCACTTTGCATGACTACAGCGTCCTGGAGTCTTTGGTTCCGAGAATGCAGATGGACTTGGGAAAGTAGGATGCACCAAATTTTAAAAGAATCTTTGCGCTAGGCTAAGGGATTGAGACTTGCTTTGGTAAATAATATTGACCCAACAAAGGTTCCTCATCAGAGCAATTATATTTTAAAGTCAAGTCTGTTTTATCAATATCTTGATAATGACATTATGACAGATGGATCTGAGAGAGAAGAGAGATCAAAGAAGACAAATTAGAAAGCTATTGTAGGTGCTCTTTCCTGTCGATCCAGTCATTTATTTTTTAACATAAAATTATTATAAAAATACTATTTCCAACTTTTGCTTTGCCTTCTTATGAGACAATGCTCTTAAGGCGATTCTGTCTCATAAGAGAGGCTTGTTTTCCATTTGCTTTTTCCCGGCAGATATCCACATCTCCCTTCAGGCTGGGTAATGGGGTAGAGGGAGCTGAGTGGTTGAACGAGATCAAGGCAATCCATGCACTGTGCTGGAGGCAGAGGCTCGCCAGGAAGGCGTGGTTTCCTGAGTGGCACAACAGAAGGAAGCAGCTAGGACGCTGCGGCAGGAGGGGGTCAGAGAGGAAATAAACGTGCTTTCGGGCTCTGAAGTGCTAGACTCAGACTGGAATTGTAGAGACAAAGATGGACTTAGAAATAAAAAGCAGGAAAGTTTGATGTACTTAATTTAAAAGGCAGGGTTCATAATATATGTAAACAGACATGTATTTTCATACAGTCTCTTGATCCAAAAGAAATACAATAGAATGTTAACCCCAAGAGGGGGCAGCAGGAGCAGGATTCTAAGGACCGGGTGACACCGTGGCACGGGCAACAGGCAGCCTAGAGCAGAGAGAAGGTGCAGGGATGTGAATTGTTTCAACTGAATGTGATAATATGTCTATTCATCTGTCTCACAAACAATGAGACCTTTTATAGGTAAGGCTGAAGCCCTCTTCGAGGATCACCTTCAGTTCCAGCCCTTTCTCCCCATACCACGTATAAGTACTGGTGTTTTTTCCTTTTTTTTTTTTAAGTTCATTGCAAAAAGAAAGTCATGATTGTGAGTATCAGTTTTCCAGGTAGCCTTCTGAGAATATTTGGGTGAGGAGGGAACTGTCCATTTATAGAAAGAGCTGAAAATGAGATTCAGGTGCAAGACTGGTGGAAATCACAGTCATGCTATGAAAAGCACGACTTACACAGAGACTCTGCATTTAACTTGGACGGTGACCGAAAAGGGAGGCTGAGCTCGCTTCTGGCTTGATGTAAGGACGATTGTGTCCTACGTGAATAATTCTTATGTAAAATCACTGCAGATGGTGATTGCAGCCATGAAATTAAAAGATGCTTACTCCTTGGAAGAAAAGTTATGACCAACCTAGATAGCATATTCAAAATCAGAGACATTACTTTGCCGACGAAGGTCCGTCTAGTCAAGGCTATGGTTTTTCCTGTGGTCATGTATGGATGTGAGAGTTGGACTGTGAAGAAGGCTGAGCGCCAAAGAATTGATGCTTTTGAACTGTGGTGTTGGAGAAGACTCTTGAGAGTCCCTTGGACTGCAAGGAGATCCCACCAGTCCATTCTGAAGGAGATCAACCCTGGGATTTCTTTGAAAGGAATGATGCTTAAGCTGAAACTGCAGTACTTAGGCCACCTCATGCAAAGAGTTGACTCATTGGAAAAGACTCTGACGCTGCGAGGGATTGGGGGCAGGAAGAAAAGGGGACGACAGAGGATGAGATGGCTAGATGGCATCACGGACTCAATGGACATGAATCTGAGTGAACTCTGGGAGATGGTGATGGACAGGGAGGCCTGGCGTGCTGCGATTCATGGGGTCACAAAGAGTCAAACATGACTGAGCAACTGAACTGAACTGAACATTCTGTCTGATATCTTGAAGGATTTTTCAATTACATCTTTGGAGAGTGTGGGTATTTATGTTATACCATGTGTCATTTGTTAGGAAATTAAAAAAGGAAAGCTACCCAATCAGTCTCACCTACAGAACTTTTTCCCCAGGCTATTAATAGCAGAGGGTTCTCCTATCAAAGAATCTCAAAGGAAAAAGATCACAGATACTGTGTGTTTAAGCAAATACTCATTATTTCCTGGGAAATGTGCCCAGTTGAAACAGAACTCTAGGCCAGAAAACTAAAATTTGTGATTCAGATAAATGGAATCAATGACTAATACTCTGAAATGCTCCATGAAGTATTCAACATTGAAGAAATTCTCAAAATCTTGTTAGGAATAGAAATAGGTCTCAAGAAAAAAATATCCACTGGGCATGGCTCCTGATAAATGTGTTACAATGTAACTATGCAATACTACTTCCAGAATATCTTAACTGGTTCACATATTTAAAGCTTGAAGTTTGTGGGTGTTCTGCAGATGGTGACTATAGCTATGAAATTAAAAGATGCTTGCTTCTTGGAAGAAAAGCTATGACTAACCTAGACAGCATATTAAAAAGTAGAGACATTACTTTGCTGACAAAGGTCCATCCGTCTAGTCAAAGCTATGTTTTTTTCAGTAGTCATGTATGGATGTGAGAGTTGAACTATAAAGAAAGCTGAGTGCCAAAGAATTGATGCTTTTGAACTGTGGTGTTGGAGAAGACTCTTGCGAGTCCCCTGGACTGCAAGGAGATCCAACCAGTCCATCCTAAAGGAATCAGTCTTGAATGTTCATTGGAAGGACTGATGTTGAAGCTGAAATTCTAATACTTTGGCCACCTGATGTGATGAACTGACGCATTTGAAAAGACCCTGATGCTGGGAAAGATTGAAGGCGGGAGGAGAAGGGGACGACAGAAGATAAGATGGCTGGATGGCATCACCGACTCAATGGACATGAGTTTGAGTGAATTCCAGGAGTTGGTGATAGACAGGGAGGCCTGGCCTGCTGCGGTCCATGGGGTCGCAAAGAGTTGGAAACAACTGAGTGACTGAACGTAACTGAAACATACCCGTGCCCATCCTAGACAAGAAATACAAGCTGTTAGCGTAGAGAAGAAACCAGTATGGAAGTGGTTATATAAAAGAATGTTTCTGTCTAATATCAATTATCTAATTTATTCATAGGCTTACTTAACTGAATTATGTATCTTCATATTTTATATTCCTACTTGTGTCTTTATCCACATTTTTTTTTTCGAGATTGTATTAAGAATTTTATTTGAGGGTTTTTTAAGCTGAACTTTTTTTGTTGTTGATGTTTTTGTTTTATTTTTCAGAAAATAGGAAAAATCAAACCGGAATAAAGCTGAGTGCTTTAGAGAACAGTAAATGTTATATTTTCTTCTCTGCTGCACAATAAAAATAAACATGATTTAATAATTTTACACTAATTTTTTTTTACTTTTTGAAGGCATAATTAGCATCTCTTTTAAACATTTATTTTGTTTCATAATCTTTCCTTTTTAAAATTATTTATTTTAATTGGAGTCTAATTACTTTACAATATTGTAGTGGTTTTTGCCATACATTGACATGAATCAGCCATGGGTGTACATATGTCCCCCATCCTGAAACCCCTCCCACCTCCCTCCCCACTCCATCCCTCTGGGTTGTCCCAGTGCACTGGCTTTGAATGCCCTGTTTCATGCATTGCACTTGGATTGGTGGTCTATTTCACATATGGTAATATATTCAGGGTCCAGAAGCTATTAAGAATTTATTTCCTCTCGGCANAACCCCTCCCACCTCCCTCCCCACTCCATCCCTCTGGGTTGTCCCAGTGCACTGGCTTTGAATGCCCTGTTTCATGCATTGCACTTGGATTGGTGATCTATTTCACATATGGTAATATATTCAGGGTCCAGAAGCTATTAAGAATTTATTTCCTCTCGGCATTTTCCAGGTCTAATTGTTATAGGGATAATCCTACTTTGTTATCACATTGATATTCTAAAGAAATAACCTATTCCATTCACTGTACCAGAATTATAATTTTTTCAGCAGTCTACAGTCAGAAGAGATTTCTGTCTACATGCAGATACATTGCCATGAAAAATATTGGAAAATTTAAATGAGTAAAAGACGTAAATCTAATAGTCTAAACTACAAACTTTCTCTTTTTTTCCCTTTGTTTATTTATTTAATATAAATTTATTTATTTTAATTGGAGGCTAATTACTTCACAATATTGTATTGGTTTTGCCATACATCAATATGAATCTGCCACGAGTGTACACATATTCCCCATCCTGAATACCTCTCCCACCTCCCTCCCCATACCATCACTCTGTGATGCAGCAGCCCCGAGCATCCTGTATCATGCGTTGAACCTGGACTGGTGATTCGTTTCACATATGATATTATACATGTTTCAAAGCCATTCTCCCAAATCATCCCACCCT
>SJYW01031838.1:0-16018 GCA_006410735.1 Raphicerus campestris | reverse complement strand
TCTTTTTCTATTTTCTCATTATTAGTGTATAGGAATGCAAGGGATTGCTGGGTGTTGATTTTATATCCTGCCACTTTATTTTCCACAGTTTATTGTCATTCACACAGTCAAAGGTTTTGGCATAGTTAATAAAGCAGAAATAGATGCTTTTCCGGAACTCTCTTGCTTTTTTCATGATCCAGCAGATGTTGGCAATTTGATCTCTGGTTCCTCGCTTTTTCTAAAACCAGCTTAAACATCAGGGAGTTCATGGATCATGTATTGCTGAAGCCTTGCTTGGAAAATTTTGAGCATTACGTTACTATCATGTGAGATGAGTTAAATTGTGTGGTAGTTTGAGCATTCTTTGGCATTGCCTTTCTTTGTGATTGGAATGAAAACTGATCTTTTCCAGTCTTCTGGCCACTGCTGAGCATTCCAAATTTGCTGGCATATTGAGTGCAGGACTTTCACAGCATCATCTTTCAGGGTTTGAAATAGCTCAACTGGAATTCCATCACCTCCACTAGCTTTGTTCGTACTGATGCTTTCTAAGGCCCACTTGACTTCACATTCCAGGATGTCTGGCTCTAGATGAGTGATCACATCATCATGATTATCCATGTCATGAAGATGTTTTTGTACAATTATTCTGTAGATTCCTGCCACCTCTTCTTAATATCTTCTGCTTCTGTTAGGTCCATACCATTTCTGTCCTTTATTGAGCCCATCTTTGCATGAATTGTTCCCTTGGTATCTCTAATTTTCTTGAAGAGATCTCTAGTCTTTCCCATTCTGTTCTTTTCCTCTATTTCTTTGCATTGATTGCTAAAGAAGGTTTTCTTATCTCTTCTTACTNTGAGCCCATCTTTGCATGAAATGTTCCCTTGGTATCTCTAATTTTCTTGAAGAGATCTCTAGTCTTTCCCATTCTGTTCTTTTCCTCTATTTCTTTGCATTGATTGCTAAAGAAGGTTTTCTTATCTCTTCTTACTATTCTTTGGAATTCTGCATTTAGATGCTTATATCTTTTATTTTCTCCTTGGCTTTTTACCTCTCTTCTTTTCACAGCTATTTGTAAGGCTTCCCCAGACAGCCATTTTACTTTTTTGCATTGTTTTTACATGGGAATCGTCTTGATGCCTGTCTCCTGTACCATGTCACAAACCTCATTCCATAGTTCATGAGGCACTCTATCTATCAGATCTAGGCCCTTAAATCTATTTCTCACTTCCACTGTATAATCATAAGGGATTTGATTTAGGTCATACCTGAATGGTCTAGCAGTTTTTCCTACTTTCTTCAATTTGAGTCTGAATTTGGTAATAAGGAGTTCATGATTTGAACCACAGTCAGCTCCTGGTCTTGTTTTTGTTGACTGTGTAGAACTTCTCCATCTTTGGCTGCAAAGAATATAATCAACCTGATTTCAGTGTTGACCATCTGTTGATGTCATTTGTTTTTCCAGGCAGGAATATTGAAGTGGCTTGTCATTTGCTTCTTTAGGAGATCTTCCTGACCCAAGGATCAAACCAGGGTGTCCTGCATTGCAGATGGATACTTTAGTGATGAGCCATCTGAGAAGCCCATCTAAGAATCCATAACAAAAAAAATTAGAAAATATTTCCAACAGAATTATTCATTCAAAACAAATATTTTCATTTATTCTGCCATCTGGTATTACTACTAAAAGACTAGAAATTGTATTATCTTAGGGATTAAAAAATATTAGAATTAGGCTTGAAACTTTTGATCCAATTCTGGAAACTACTATGTTGTATAAAAACAAAAAAACAAACAAACGAAAAAAGGAAATTAGCATGTGATACAGTTTTATTAATTAAAGCAGAAATTTTGTTCAAATTCCTAAAAGTTTATGCTAGCGCCCATTAGTTGTTTTCATACGTATTACAGATTTCACATTGTATTTAGTTGCATTGAGCCACTTCAGCTTCATGCAACCGATTCTGATAAATTATCTTTTCATTTTTTTTATTCTGTTACAGAGCTAAAAGTTTAAATAACAAAGATGCTTAAATTCGTTCTACAATAACCACGTCCATGTGACTGTACATCTCTATTTGTGCATCTTTACTGAAATGAGATCATCGATCATTCAGTTGCTCTGTGTTGTCTGATTCTGTTACAACCTCACGGGCTGTAGCCCACAAAGCTCCTATGTCCATGGAATTTTCCAGGCAAGAATATTGGGGTGGGTTGTGTTTTTGCCTGCCTTGCTTCACCCACACCAAAAATGGATTTTTCTGCTTGCCATTCAAGGTCATAATTCTTTCTGTCTTACTTCACTCTGTACAATCAGCTCCGGTTTCATCCACGTCATTAGAATGGATTCAAATATATTATTTTTAATGGCTGAGTAATACTCCATTGTGTATAGGTACCAAAGCTTTCTTATATATTGTCTGCTGATGGACATCTAGGTTGCTTCCATGTCCTGGCTATTATAAACAGTGCTGCGATGAACATTGGAGTACATGTGTCTCTTTCAATTCTGGTTTCCTTGGTGTGTATGCCCAGCAGTGGGATTGCTGTGTCGTAAGGCAGTTCTATTTCCAGGTTTTTGAGGAATCTCCACATTGTTCTCCATAGTGGCTATACTAGTTTGCATTCCCACCAACAGTGTAAGAGGGTTCCCTTTTCTTCACACCCTCTCCAGCATTTATTGCTTGTAGGTTTTTGGATCACAGCCATTCTGACTGGTGTGAAATGGTACCTCATTGTGGTCTTGATTTGCATTTCTCTGATAATGAATGATGTTGAGCATCTTTTCATGTGTTTGTTAACCATCCGAATGTCTTCTTTGAAGAAATGTCTATTTAGTTTTTTGGCCCATTTTTTGATTGGATCATTTATTTTTCTGGAATTGAGCTGCATATGTTGCTTGTATATTTTTGAAATTAATTGATTGTCAGTTGCTTCATTTGCTATTGTTTTCTCTCATTCCGAAGGCTGTCTTTTCAGCTTGCTTATAGTTTCCTTTGTTGTGCAGAAACTTTTAATATTAATTAGATCCCCTTTTTTTTAATTTCAAGTATTCTGGGAAGTGGATCATAGAGGATCCTGCTGTGATTTATGTTGGAGAGTGTTTTTCCTATGTTCTCCTCTAGGAGTTTTATAGTTTCTGGTCTTACATTTATATCTTTAATCCATTTTGAGTTTATTTTTGTGTATGGTGTTAGAAAGTGATCTAGTTTCATTCTTTTACAAGTGAAATCAGGAATAGAAGGAACATACCTCATCATCATAAAAGCTATATATGACAAAGATTATCCTCAGTGGTGAAAAATTGAAAGCATTTCCACTAAAGTTAGGAACAAGACAAGGGTGCCCATGTTTACTGATACTATTCAACATAGTTCTGGAAGTTTTGATCATAGCAATCTGAGCAGAAAAAGAAATAAAAGGAATCCAAATAGTAAAAGAAGAAGTAAAACTCTCACTGTTTGCTGATGACATGACCTTCCACATAGAAAACCCTAAAGATTCCACCAGAAAATTATTAAAGCTAATCAATGAATAGAGTAAAGTTGCAGGATATAAAATCAACACACAGAAATCCCTTGCATTCCTATACACTAATAATTAGAAAGTAGAAAAAGAAATTAAGGAACTAGTTCCATTTACCATTGCAATGAAAAGAATAAAATACTTAGGAATATACCTACCTAAAGAAACTAAAGACCTATATATTGAAAACTATAAAACACTGATGAAAGAAATCAAAGAGGACACTAACAGATGGAGAAATATACCATGTTCATGGATCGGAAGAGTCAGTATAGTGAACATGAGTACACTACCTAAAGTAATCTACAGATTCAATGCAATCCCTATCAAGCTACCAGTGGTGTTTTTCACAGAGCTAGAAAAAATAATTTCAAGATTTGTATGGAAATACAAAAAACCTCAAATATCTAAAGCAATCTTGAGAAAGAAGAATGGAACTGGAGGAATCAACCTGCCTGACTTCAGGCTCTACTACAAAGCCACAGTTATCAAGACAGTATGGTACTGGTACAAAGACAGAAATATAGATCAGTGGAACAAAATAGAATGCCCAGAGATAAATTCGCACACCTATGGACACCTTATCTTCGACAAAGGAGGCAAGAATATACAATGGATTAAAGACAATCTCTTTAACAAATGGTGCTGGGAAAACCGGTCAACCACTTGTAAAAGAATGAAACTAAATCACTTTCTCTTTATATTTATGTATTTTTAAAGTAAAAAGGCAGTGAAGGGTAAAATAAATTGTCTATGTTACAAGTGGACAAGGTACATAATGAGGTAATTCTTCAATGAAGTTACTCAGTCTTGCCCTACACTTTGTGATCCCATGTACTGTAGCCTACCAGGCTCCTCTGTCCATGGGATTTTCCAGGCAAGAATACTGGAGTGGGTGGCCATTTCTTTCTCCAGGGAATCTTTGAGACCCAGGGATCAAACCCAGGACTCCTGCATTGCAGGCAGATGCTTTACTATCTGAGCCACCAGAAAATACCCAGATTCTCTGCACGAGGGAAGCCTTCCAGATGATCCCACAAGCTCTTCATTGAGAAGATAGCTTTAGAGTTTCAAGTCCCAGGATAGCAGGCTCTCTTCTGGATAGTCCAGGGCATCAGAGAATCCTTTCAGGGACAAGAACACTTGAGAAAGAGTCTTTGTTCACTTCTATTGCTAACTCTTCTCTAGAGAAGATGGCACCTGGGATAACCACAAACAAACTGATCTATTTTTATATTTCCCCAATGGTCTGTACCAAAGGTTAGATTTTATGATCAAAATCAGACAGAAAATCCCAAACTTAACTCATTCATTCTCATTACTTCACTTATTACCTCAGCTTCTTGCCAACTTTGAAGCAGTTAGCTTTAAAACAGTTCTCTTTCACAGTTTATATCAGCTCCTTTTATCCCACACAACATGGCAACCAACTCACAAACAAAACATCCTGGCCTACGTCAAACTCAGTGGACATTGTTGATATCCTCTGTTAAGTGACAAATCCAAACACAGGATAATTCTCAGGTTTGGCTTTTTTTTTTTTTTTTTGGTCTTAATCCAAAGACCAATTTTGTTCCTATTTCTACTCATATTCTCTAATACTCATAATTTTGGGAAAATAAGAAATGGACAAAAGCTGTGGATAGCAAAATAATCTTGACCTTGCATAAAATGGCAACCAGACTACAACTGAGGGGTAAGAACTTCAGCAAACAAACTACTTATTAAACAAGGAAATCTTTGTTACTTGCTTAAATTCAATATACTCAAACATTGGGACACGCACTTTTACTATAAGTCTGTTTTTTTCTCAGTCTTTATAGAAAGCAGAGATTTATTTTTTATACCATGCCATTCCTATAATAACTGTTAGCTTTGTTGAATTTCACAATATGCTAGTCATTATACTAAATATTTTACACGTACATGGTCTTTGAAATGATCCTTGTGAGGTTGGTGTACTATTGTCTGTATTTTAAAGAAAAAGAAACTGTAGTTATAAGAAGATAAATAACTTGCTCAAAGTAATAATGATGAAAAATCTAATAGAGAAGACTGTATTCAAATTCAGGATGCTTTTATCTAGCCCTTTACCACTTAGTGCCTCTCTAGAAAGAATCCAGTTTACTTCTGGGAATCAGCAACACCAGACTTTAGACATGGCCACCAGTAACCACATGAAATCCGTGGCAGTTCTTTTGCTAATCTACGCAATATAGTGAAAGACATTAATCCACGGTCAACTGGACAAAACCTAGAATTTTATAAACAAAAAAACCTCCAGGACTTTGCATTTTATCATCTTATCAGTTTGGTTCAGTTCAGTTGCTCATTCATGTCCAGCTCTTTGAGACCCCATGGACTGCCACACACCAGGCCTCCCTGTCCATCATCAACTCCGCAGCTTGCTCAAATTCATGTCCATTGAATTAGTGATTCCATCCAACCACCTAATTCACTGCTGTCCTCTTCTCCCCCTGCCTTCAATCTTTCTCAGCATCAGTGTCTTTTCAAATGAGTCAGTTCTTTGAATCAAGTGGCCAAAGTTTTGGAGTTTCAGCATCAAATCTTCCAATGAATATTCAGGACTGATTTCTTTTAGGATTGGTTGGTTTGATCTCTTTGCTGTCCAAGGGACTGTCAAGAGTCTTATCCAACACCACAGTTCAAAAACGTCAATTCTTCAGCACTCAGCTTTCTTTATGTTCCAACTCTCAAATCCATACACGAATACTGGAAAAAAACATGGCCTTGACTAGATGGACCTTTGTTGGCAAAGTAGCATCTCTGCTTTTTAATATGCTACCTAGGTTAGTCATAGCTTTTCTTCTAAGGAACAAGCATCTTTTAATTCCATGGCTATAGTCACCATCTTCAGTGATTTGGAGCCCAATAAAACAAAATCTGTCACTGTTTCCATTGTTTCCTATCTATTTGCCATGAAGTGATGGGACTAAATGTCCTGATCTTTAAAGATGAAGAAACAGACCCAGAGAGAAACACAGTTAACTGATCATTAGTACACAAGAATCTAAGCCTTCTAAAGCCCAAAATAGTATATGTATATGTATATATATATACGTATATGTATACATATACATATATGTATATATGCATACATATGTATATATACATATACATATATGCATATATATGTATATATACGTATATATATATTTTTTATAGCACCACATCTTATTTTTTAAGCCAGTTTAAGGTTACTGTATAGAAGGAAAAAAAATCACTATAAGATGACAAAGACAATTAACTTTCATCTCTCATATTTAGCAATACTTGTTTTGTCTCTGTAAGAAAAAAGATGTTAAGTCTAAGCTTATGTGTGTGTGTGTGTGTGTGTGTGTGTGTTCAACCATGTCCAAGTCTTTGTGACCCCATGGACTGCAGGCCAACAGACTCCTTAGTACATGGAATAGTACAGGCAAGAACATTGGAATATGTTGCTATTTCCTACTCCAGAGGCTCTTCCCAACCCAGGGATCAAATCTGCATCTCTTGCATCTCTTGCATTGGCAAGTGGATTTTTTATCACTGAGCCACCAGGGAAGTCCAGTTCAAGGATACAGAAATTCAGTCATACTACTGCGACCACATCTATTGAAATAAAAGTAAGGTCTAACACGATCCACCAAAGTTTAAATCAGTTCAATTCAGTTCAGTCGCTCAGTAATGTCCGACTGTTTGCAACCCCATGAATTGCAGCACGCCAGGCCTCCCTGATCATCACCAATTCCCGGAGTTCACTCAGACTCACGTCCATCAAGCCAGTGATGCCATCCAGCCATCTCACCCTCTGTCGTCCCCTTCTCCTCCTGCCCCCAAACCCTCCCAGCACCACAGTCTTTTTCAATGAGTTAACTCTGCATGAGGTGGCCAGAGTACTGAAGTTTCAGCTTTAGCATCATTCCTTCCAAAGTAATCCCAGGGCTGATCTCCTTCAGAATAGACTGGTTGGAGCTCCTTGCAGTCCAAGGGACTCTCAAGAGTCTTCTCCCACACCACAGTTCAAAAGCACCAATTCTTCTGTGCTCAGCCTTCTTCACAGTCCGACACTCACATCCATACATGACCACAGGAAAAACCATAGCCTTGACTAGATGGACCTTAGTTGGCAAAGTAATGTCTCTGCTTTTGAATATGTTGTCTAGATTGGTGATAACTTTTCTTCCAAGCAGTAAGAGTCTTTTAATCTTTTAATTTCATGGCTACAGTTACCATCTGCAGTGATATTGGAGCCCCCAAAATAAAGTCTGACACTGTTTCCACTGTTTCCCCATCTATTCTCCCATGAAGTGATGGAATCGGATGTCATGATCTTCTAGAACTAGAATAAAATAGCCTTTGAGCTTGGAGTTTAATAAAGACTCCCAATCACAGCAGAGGGTACATTTTTAATGCCATATTTAATTCATTTTCTCTTTGGATCTCAGTTTTTGAACTGATTTTTTTTCCAAAAATTAGAATCCAAATGTTGTCCTTCTCTCTCCCATGAATTTTCCATGAAAATCCATTAATCGTAAACTTACCCCTTATTAATTATAGTTAAACCCATAAAGAGTGAGAAAAATAAATATTTTTGCAAAATATCCTAAAACATCTAAAACCATCAATATCAGAAAGGAAAACTTTAATGATTTTAACTCTAAACTTAGAATAAAATGGAAATGTAAAAACAGGATTAAACAGCAACAGTGCTAGTTAGCTTAATGTGGTAGTCTCTGTCCTTAAGAAGAATGATCAGTGTATTCAGAAATAAGAAATAATCATTATTTGTAGCTGCTTAAACATTGAGAGCTACCCCACATCTGAGGTCAAGTGCAGTGGTCTAGAGTGCCAGGCTACGATGGAACGGGAATGGCCAAGAGGAGCCACCTCACGTCCGAGGTCAGTGGCAGCAGCCAAGAGGAGCCACCCCACATCTGAGGTCAGGGGAGACCGCCAAGGAGCCAACCCACGTCCGAGGCAAGGGGCGGTGGTCTGGAGGAGCAACCCCACATCAAAGGAGTGGTGGCTGTGCGGGCACAGGAGGGCCTAGAGAAGCCATCCCATGTTGAACATCAGGAAGGGTGGTGGGAGGAGATACCCCTCATCTAAGGTAAGGAGCAGTGGCTGTGCTTTGCTAGAGCAGCCATGAAGGAATACTACACGCCCAAGGTAAGAGAAACCCAAGTAACATGGTAGGTGTTGCAAGAGGGCATCAGAGGGCAGACACACTGAAACTATACTCAGAAAACTAATCAATCTAATCACACCAGGATCACAGCCTTGTCTAACTCAGTGAAACTAAGCCATGCCCACAGGACAACGCAAGATGGGCAGGTCATAGTGGAGAGGTCTGACAGAATGTGGTCCAGTGGAGAAGGGAATGGCAAACCACTTCAGTATTCTTGCCTTGAGAACCCCATGAACAGTATGAAAAGGCAAAATAATAGGATATTGAAAGAAGTACTCCCCAGGTCGTGAAAGAAGTACTCCCCAGGTCGGTAGGTGCCTGCTATGCTACTGGAGGTCAGTGGAGAAATAACTCCAGAAAGAATGGAGGGACGGAGCCAAAGCAAAAACAATACCCAATTGTGGATTTGACTGGTGATAGAAGCAAGGTCTGATGCTGTAAACAGCAATATTGCATGGGAACCTGGAATGTCAGGTCCATGAATCAAAGCAATTTGGAAGTGGTCAAACAGGAGATAGCAAGAGTGAAGGTTGACATTCTAGGAATAAGCGAACAAAAATGGACTGGAATGGGTGAATTTAACTCAGATGACCATTATATCTACTACTGCAGGCAGGAATCCCTCAGAAGAAATGGAGTATCCATCATGGTCAACAAAAGAGTCTGAAATACAGTACTTGGATGCAATGTCAAAAACTGCAGAATTACCTCTGTTTCCAATGCAAACCATTCAATATCAAAGTAATCCAAGTTTATGCCACAACCAGTCCATTCAGAAGATCAGCCTTGAGATTTCTTTGGAAGGAATGATGCTAAAGCTCAAACTCCAGTACTTTAGCCACCTCATGCGAAGAGTTGACTCATTGGAAAAGACTGTGATGCTGGGAGGGATTGGGGGCAGGAGGAGAAGGGAACAACCGAGGATGAGATGGCTGGATGGCATCACGGACTCGATGGACGTGAGTCTGAGTGAACTCCGAGAGATGGTGGTGAAACAGGGGGTCTGGCATGCTGTGATTCATGGGGTCACAAAGAGTCGGACATGACTGAGTGACTGAACTGAACTGATGCCCCAACCGGTAACACTGAAGAAGCTGAAGTTGCATAGTACTATGAAGACCTACAAGAACTTTTAGAACTAACACCCAAGAAAGATGTCCTTTTCATTATAGGGAACTGGAAGGCAAAAGTAGGAGGTCAAGAAACACCTGGAGTAACAGGCAAATATGGCCTTGGAATGCAGAATGAAGCAAGGCAAAAACTAATAGAGCTTTGCCAAGAAAATACACTGGTCATAGCAAACACCCTCTTCCAACAATACAAGAGAAGACCACACATGGACATCACCAGATGGTAAGCATCAAAATCAGATTGATTATATTCTATGCAGAAAAAGATGGAGAAGCTTCATACAGTCAACAAAAACAAGACCAGGAGCTGATTGTGGCTTAGATCATAAACTACTTATTACCAAATTCAAACTCAAATTGAAGAAAGCAGGGAAAAATGCTAGACCATTCAGGTATGACCTAAATCAAATCCCTTATGATTATACAGTGGAAGTGAGAAATAGATTTAAGGGTCTAGATCTGATAGAGTGCCTGATGAACAATGAAATGAGGTTTGTGGCATTGTTCAGGAGACAGGCATCAAGACCATCCCCATGTAAAAGAAATGCAAAAATGCAAAATATCTGTCTGAAAGGCTTACAAATAGCTGTGAAAAGAAGAGAAGCAAAAAGCCAAGGAGAAAAGGAAAGATATAAGCATCTGAATGCAGAGTTCAAAAGAAAAGCAAGAAGAGATTTTTTTTTTATTTTCCAAAGAAAAAGCAGGAAGAAAGCCTTCCTCAGTTGTCAATGCAAGGAAAAAGAGGAAAAGACAAAATGGGAAAGACTAGAGATCTCTTCAAGAAAATTAGAGATGCCAAGGGAACATTTCATGCAAAGATGGGCTCGATAAAGGACAGAAATGGTATGGACCTAACTGAAGCAGAAGATATTAAAAAGAGATGGCAAGAATACACAGAAGGACTATACAAAAAAGATCTTCATGACCTGGATAATCTTGATGGTGTGATCACTCATCTAGAGTCAGACATCCTGGAATGTGAAGTCAAGTGGGCCTTGGAAAGCATCACTACAAGCAAAGCTAGTAAAGTTGATGAAATTCCAGTAGAGCTATTTCAAATCCTTAAAGATGATGCTGTGAAGTGCTGCACTCAATCTGCCAGCAAATTTGGAAAACTCAGCACTGGCTACAGGATTCGAAAAGGTGAGTTTTCTTTCCAATCCCAAAGAAAGGCAATGCCAAAGAATGCTCAAACTCCCACACAATTGCACTCATCTCACACCCTTGTAACATAATGCTCAAAATTCTCCAAGCCAGGCTTCAGCAATACATGAACTGTGAACTTCCTGATGTTCAACCTCGTTTTAGAAAAGGCAGAGGAACCAGAGATCAAAATGCCAACATCCACTGGATCATAGAAAAAGCAAGAAAGTTCCAGAAAAAACATCTATTTCTGCTTTATTGACTATGCCAAAGCCTTTGACTGTGTGGATCACAATAAACTGTGGAAAACTCTGAAAGAGATGGGAATACCAGACCACCTGACCTACCTCTTGAGAAACATTTATGCAGGCCAGGAAGCAACAGTTAGAACTGGACTTGGAACAATAGACTGGTTCCAAATAGGAAAAGGAGAATGTCAAGGATATATATTGTCACCCTGCTTATTTAACTTATATGCAGAGTACATATTGAGAAACGCTGGACTGGAAAAAGTGCAAGCTGGAATCAAAATTGCTGGAAGAAATATCAGTCACCTCAGATATGCAGATGACACCACCCTTATGGCAGAAAGTGAAGAGGAACTAGAAAGCATTTTTGACTAAAGTAAAAGAGGAAAGTGAAAATTGGCTTAAAACTTAACATTCAGAAAATGAAGATCATGGAATCAGGTCCCATTACTTCATGGCAAATAGATGGGGAAACAGTGGAAACAGTGTCAGATTTTCTTTTGGGGGCTCCAAAATCACTGCAGATGGTGATTGCAGACATGAAACTAAAAGACGCTTACTCCTTGGAGAAAATGCTATGAGCAACCTAGATAGCATATTCAAAAGTAGAGACATCACTTTGCCAACTAAGGTCCATCTAGTCAAGGCCATGGTTTTTCCAGTAGTCATGTATGGATGTGACAGTTGGACTGTGATGAGGGCTGAAGGCCAATAAATTGATGCCTTTGTACTGTGGTGTTGAAGACTCCTGAGAGTCCCTTGGACTGCAAGGAGATTCAACCAGTCCATTCTGAAGGAGATCAATGCTGGGATTTCTTTGGAAGGAATGATGCTAAAGTTGAAACTCCAGTACTTTGGCCACCTCATGGGAAGAGTTGACTCACTGGAAAAGACTGTGATGCTGGGAGGGATTGGGGGTAGGAGAAAAAGGGGATGACAGAGAATGACATGGCTGGGTGGCATCAGTGACTCGATGGACGTGAGTCTGAGTGAATTCCAGAGTTGGTGATGAACAGGGAGGCCTGGAGTGCTGTGATTCACGGGATCGAAAGAGTCAGACACAACTGAGCGACTGAACTAAACTGAAACTACATGTCATTTAATGGAAGTTTTTCAAGTGTTCCCACTGACTGGACAATTCTACAGGAGGAAGAGAATGTCAAGATGGCACAGATTTACTCCAATGTATTCAGCAAACATTTACAAAGCTCCAGTGTCATGGAAATTCACATCGAAGAAAAGAAAATGCCATGATAAATTTGAAACTCAAAATTTTTAGGTAGTAAGGAAAATCATCTGATTGTAGCACTTAGTTACATGACTCTAGAAAAAGGAGTACAGATATTTCAATTACTTAATAAGTTCATCTTATTCTGCTCTTAAAATAAGAAAACAGCTTCTTCTTGAATCTTAGTATTTAGACAAGATACTCAGAATGTTAAAGGACTGATTTTTCTGTTAATATGTAAGTCCTTGCCCTCCTAAGAATTATCTTTTTTTTTTTTTTTTTAAAGATTTTGCCTTAGAAACAGATATTTGGGAGAATTTGTCCACAAACAGCACATCTTCACCTGATTGGTTCTTTTCTGTGAACTTTAATCTAATGTAATAACAGTTTCCATTTTTGGCTGGAAATTTGTGTGAGAAAGCAATCCTCATATAAGCTCTAGGATATCATGACATGAAACATAAAGGACAGTAAACACTATGTGAACAATTCTATGAGGTTTCATCAAGTCTGCATATCCCTGAAAGCATTTCCTCACTAGCTAAGGTTACCAGAATTGGATGATGTTCTGAGTCAAGCTCTCAGCTATATTATAGACACATCAGGACATATGTTATCTATAAGGAAACTTGTGACTTGCTATATTTTCAGGCAGTGTGATATTTAGAGTTGGAAAGCAGGAGCTAAAATTTTAGTACCAGTACTTCTGGTGTAGAAATATAGAAAGATATAATCGTGTCTCACTGACTATTTTAGACTTTAGGGAATTCCACTGGTAATTCAATAAAATAACTCTAACAAGGCAAACAGATTTTTTTTTCAAATTTTCTTCGCGTTATCCTCAGGACAGTGAAACATATATTGTTAGCAAATATCCTGCAACCTAGAAAAGAGGGTTTAAGTCATATGTTGTATGATTTGATATAGCTATTATATTTAAATATTATGGCTAGGCAGTAGATGGAGAACTGGGGAAAATAGTGGTAATAGTATAACCATGTCAATAAATTATTTTTCTGATCATAACACTACGAAACTATAAATCAACTATAGGGGGGAAAAAACTGAAAAAGCAAGTGGAAGCTAAACAATACAACACTAAACAACCAATGAATAACTGAAAAATAGAAGAAAATTTAAAATGCCTGAAGACAAACCAAAACCAAAACAAATTAAAAAAAATTACTTAGAATCTATGTGTGCATTCTTCGGTGCTTCAGTCATGTCCTACTCTGTGTGACTCTGTGGACCATAGTCTACAGGCTCCTCTGTTCATGGGAATTCTTCAGGCAAGAATACTGGAGCAGGTTGCCATGCTCTCCTCCAGGAATCTATGGGGGGCAGCAGAAGCAGTTCTGAGAGGGAAGTTTAGCACTTCTAAAAGGGACATTTAGAGCAAAGTTTAGTTCAAAAAAACAGGAAAAATCTCAATAATAACCTAACAATTCACCTAAAAGAAACATGAAAAGAAAATAAACACATACCAATATTAGTAGAAGGAAATAAATCACAATGATCAGAATAGAAATATATGGGAAAAGAGACTAAAACTAAAAACAATTAATGAAACTAAGACCTGGTTCATTGAAAAGATAAGCAAAATGGACAAAAACTTAGCCAGACTCATAAAGGCTCAAATAAAATTTATTTTATTTTATTTTTACTTTATCCTGTTACAATACTGTATTGGTTTTGCAATACATTGACATTTATCAGCCACAGGTGTACAGGAGGTCCCAATCCTGAACCCCCTCCCACCTCCCACCCCATATCATCTCTCTGGATCATCTTTCTAAATTCCATATATATGTGTCAGTATACTGTATTGGTGTTTTTCTTTCTGGCTTATTTCACTCTGTATAATAGGCTCAAGTTTCATCCACGTCATTAGGATGGATTCAAATTTATTCCTTTTAAGGGCTGTGTAATACTCCATTGTGTATATGTACCACTGCTTTCTTATCCATTCATCTGCTGATAGACATCTAGGTTGTTTCCATGTCCTGGCGATTATAAACAATGCTGCAATGAACACTGGGGTACATGTGTCTCTTTCAGTTCTGGTGTCCTCAGTGTGTGTGCCCAGCAGTGAGATTGCTGGGTCATAAGGCAGTTCTATTTGCAACTNATCCTCTACATAGAAAATCCTAAAGACTCGACCAGAAAACTACTAGAGCTAATCAATGAATATAGTAAAGTTGCAGGATATAAAATCAACACTCAGAAATCCCTTGCATTCCTATACACTAATAATGAGAAAGTAGAAAAAGAAGTTAAGGAAACAATTCCATTCACCATTGCAATGAAAAGAATAAAATACTAAGAATATACCTACCTAAAGGAACTAAAGACCTATATATCAAAAACTATAAAACACTGATGAAAGAAATCAAAGAAGATACTAATAGATGGAGAAATATACCATGTTCATGGATCAGAAGAGTCAATATAGTGAAAATGAGTGTACTACCCCAAGCAATCTACTGATTCAGTGCAATCCCTATCAAGCTACCAGCAGTATTTTTCACAGAACTAGAGCAAATAATTTCAAGGTTTGTATATTGAAATACAAAAAACCTCGAATAGCAAAAGAATCTTGAGAAAGAAGAATGGAACTGGAGGAATCAACTTGCCTGACTTCAGGCTCCACTACAAAGCCTCAGTCATTAAGACAGCATGGTACTGGCACAAAGACAGAAATATAGATCAATGGAACAAAATGGAAAGCCCAGAGATAAATCCACACACCTATGGACACGTTATCTTTGACAAAGGAGGCAAGAATATACAATGAAGTAAAGATAATCTCTTTAACAAATGGTGCTGGGAAAACTGGTCAACCACTTATAAAAAAATAAAATTAGATCACTTTCTAACACCATACACAAAAATAAACTCAAAATGGATTAAAGATCTAAATGTAAGACCAGATACTGTAAAACTCCTAGAGGAGAACATAAGCAAAACACCCTCAGACATAAATCACAGCAGGATCCTCTATGATCTACATCCCATTATACTGGAAATAAAACCAAATATTTTTTTTTTTAAGTTGAAAAAAGGAAGTTACAAATAATCCCACAGAAAGCAAAAGGGATAATAAAAGATTAGTTAAATTCAGGTCAGTCGCTCAGTCATGTCTGACTCTGTGACCCCATGAATTGCAGCACGCCAGGACTCCCTGTCCATCACCAACTCCCAGAGTTAACTCAGATTCACGTCCATTGAGTCGGTGATGACATCTGGCCATCTCATCCTCTGTCATCCTCTTCTCCTCCTGACCCCCATCCCTCCCAGCATCAGAGTCTTTTCCAATGAGACAACTCTTCCCATGAGGTGGCCAAAGTACTAGAGTCTCAACTTAAGCATCATTCCTTCCAAAGAAATCCCATGACTGATCTCCTTCAGAATGGACTGGTTGGATATTCTTGCAGTTTAAGGCACTCTCAGGAGTCTTTTCCAACTTCACAGTTCAAAGGCATCAACTCTTCAGCGCTCAGCCTTCTTCACAGTCCAACTCTCACATCCATATATGACCACAGGAAAAACCATGGCCTTGACTAGATGGACC
>SJYW01031833.1:0-16330 GCA_006410735.1 Raphicerus campestris | reverse complement strand
AAATTCCTGTTTGACTTCTTAACCCCCAGTACTTCAGAATGTGAATTTATTTGGAAATAGGGCCTTCCCAGGTGTCTCAGTGGTAAGGAATCTGAGTGCAATGCAGGAGACCCAAGTCTGATCTCTGAGTCAGGAAGATCTCCTGGAGAAGGGCATGGCTATCTACTCCAATATTCTTGCCTGGAAAATTCCATGAACAGAAGAGCCTGGTGGGCTACAGTCCATAGGGTTACAAAGAGCTGAATACAACGGAGCACATGAGCAAGAGTCCCTCTAGATGTAATTAGGTAGGTTANTACTCCAATATTCTTGCCTGGAAAATTCCATGAACAGAAGAGCCTGGTGGGCTACAGTCCATAGGGTTACAAAGAGCTGAATACAACGGAGCACATGAGCAAGAGTCCCTCTAGATGTAATTAGGTAGGTTAGGAAGTAGGGTGGGTCTCTAATCCAATATGATTTAGACAAAGGCAGAGTTTGGAGGCAGCCACACACACAGGTAGCCCACCATATCAAGGGGAAGTCAGAGACTGGGGTGATAAAACCGAAAATAAAGACTGTCCGAAAGCCAGTGATAGAGACACAGCGTAGAAAATGTACAGACATATCTATGGACCCCAAGGGAGGAAGGGAGGGTGAAACGGATCGGCGGAAAGGTACTGACATATATACACTATTGATGCTATGTGTAAAATAGATACCTATTGTATAGTTCAGTAAACTCTACTCAGTTATCTGAGTAAATTGAATTGTTCATACAACTAGCATATGAAGGCATAATGCTAATGAAAAGAAAATCTCCCCAAATTGTTAATGCCTGTGGTAGATTGTATTTTCCAATGACACAAGCAACTCAGTGCCTCTTGAATACAGGTGGGCTTTTGACTTGCCTCTAACTATGGTGACCTAAATGAGAAGGAAATCTGAAAATGAGGGGAGATTTGTATATGTACAGCTGACTCCCCTTGCTGTCAGCGGAAACTAACGCAACATTGCAAAGCAACTATATGCTTGTGTGCTGAGTTGCTTTAGTCATATTTGACTCTTTGTGACCACTGGTGCCACTACACTCTAATTAAAATAAAAAGAAACTATTTTCTTCAGTGAATCACCAGGAGCTGGGAGAGTGGCATTAAACCTATAATCTCTAATCATCCTCAGATGAACCAGCCCTATCAACATCTTGATTTGGGGTTTCTCGCCTTTAGAGCTGTGAGGTAATGCATTTCTATTATTTAACCAGAACTTTCACTTGGCTTTGTTATGTAGCCCTGCTGCTGCCGCTGCTGCTGCTAAGTTGCTTCAGTCGTGTGACCCCATAGATGANCTGTGAGGTAATGCATTTCTATTATTTAACCAGAACTTTCACTTGGCTTTGTTATGTAGCCCTGCTGCTGCTGCTGCTGCTGCTGCTGCTGCTGCTAAGTTGCTTCAGTCGTGTCCGACTCTGTGTGACCCCATAGATGACCTCCTACCAGGCTTCTCTGTCCCTGGGATTCTCTAGGCAAGAACATTGGAGTGGGTTGCCATTTCCTTCTCCAATGCATTAAAGTGAAAAGTGAAAGTGAAGTCGCTCAGTCATGTCTGACTCTTAGCGACTCCATGGACTGCAGCCTACCAGGCTCCTCTGTCCATGGGATTTTCCAGGCAAGAGTACTGGAGTGGGGTGCCATTGCCTTCTCCAAACTAAAATAGCATGCTATTGAATTAAAGACTAACGTTTATATTTTCTGAAAAGAATGAATTTTCCTCATTTTCTCTGGGTCAATTTGGCTTTCTCTTTAAATAAGGACTCTGTGCCATGAAGAGTTATATGGTTCCTCTGAAAAATGTCATAAAATCCAGCTCTTTTCAAGGATATGAGTTTCTAGTGAACTAGAAAATGCAATTAGGGAAAGTATGATGCCAATATCTTTCAGTGTCTTAGGACTAATGGCTTCTGGCCTTAATGATGAACTTGAAATTGAGTGATTTTTATAGCAAGATCCTTCTCTGTGGCTTATAGGCGTTTGAATTCATAATCTTGAACATGACAAGCATTCTATCAATATGGAACATGAACAGGAGGTTATATAATGATAAACAAATATCAGGATGGCCTAAGGTATCTTTTCTCTAATGTTGAATTCCAGAAAGCAATTTTGCACATTTTGCAACATTTTAATGGAAAAGGATGTGATTCTTACATTTCATACGTGGTAAACTGAATTGTTCATACAACAAGCATATGAAGGCATAATGCTAATGAAAAGAAAATCTCCCCCAATTGTTAATGCCTGTGGTAGATTGTATTTTCCAATGACACAAGCAACTCAGTGCCTCTTGAATACAGGTGGGCTTTTGACTTGCTTCTAACTATTGAAATACAATGAAAGTGACGCTGTGCGAATCTTTAGGCTAACTCATAAAGGTGATACAGCTTCTGCCTTGTTAATTGGACAACTGGCCTCGAAACTCTTTGACACCGTATAAGAAGCTTGACTCACCTGAGCAGTGTGTGCTGTGAGGAAGTGCAGGTCACATGCAGAGGCCACACAAAGGTGACCCAACTCAAAGAGTCAGCTGAGAGTTCCAGACTGAGCTGACGTCTGAATTGTCAGACGCAACCTCAGATGATTTCAGCCCCCAGCCTTTGAGTCTTCCCAGATAGGGTTCCAGAAATGTGGTACAGGAGGGAGTCATCTTAAATTCTGTGTCCTTTTACATTCTGAGGCATAGGATTGGTGACAAAATAAAATGCTTCATTTATGACACAACGTTTTGCAGTTGTTTGTCTTGTTGCAATAGTTGAAAGTAGCTTGGTGAACATTGCTTCTNGCTGAGAGTTCCAGACTGAGCTGACATCTGAATTGTCAGACGCAACCTCAGGTGATTTCAGCCCCCAGCCTTTGAGTCTTCCCAGATAGGATTCCAGAAATGTGATACAGGAGGGAGTCATCTTAAATTCTGTGTCCTTTTACATTCTGAGGCATAGAATTGGTGACAAAATAAAATGCTTCATTTATGACGCAACGTTTTGCAGTGGTTTGTCTTGTTGCAATAGTTGAAAGTAGCTTGGTGAACATTGCTTCTGGTGCAGAAGTCCCATATATGTGCTTTGAGATGTTTCTTCTTCTTTAATCTACAGTCTTGTTGGCAAGCAATATGTTATTTAGGAGCTATTTATTAAACTTTAGAGGGAAAAAAAAAACATTTCTGATTTATTCTTCCTTCTCTTAAGAGGGGGGCTTCCCTGATGGCTCAGTGGTAAAGAATCTGCTTTCCAATGCACGAAATGCAGGTTCAGTCCCTGGGTCAGGAAGATCTCCTGGAGGAAATGGCAATCCACTCCAGTATTCTTGTCTGGGAAACCCCATGGACAGAGCAGCTTGGTGGGCTATAGTCCATGCGGTAGCAAAAGAGTCAGACATGACTTAGCAATGTTAAACAGCAGCTAAACAACTGTTAAGAGGGGTTTCTACAATTTACTACTCTTGAGGGTCTCTCAAAGCTCCAACTTTTAAGATCTAAATCTTCATAGATACTGTCATGTTCTTCTCTTAAGCCCTACTTCTTACATTTTTACGTACATATTAAGTGTTATTTATTTAATATTTTTGCCATAAAACTTTCTCTTTATTTTCTCAATAATGTAACAAAATTAGACTACTACAAGAAAACTATTGTTGATGTATGGCAAAACCAATACAGTATTGTAAAGTAAAAAAAAAAAAATGTGTCTTACATAGTTTCCCCAAGTTTTCTTAATACATTAGTAGTTCAGGATTTTAGGTCTCAGTCCTCACATTGAGGTAAATTGGTTTAATAAATTGGCTTTGTTACTATTAATGTCTAAGGATGCGAGGTCATTTTTACTAAAAGTGAGCTTGGTTAGAACTTAGAACATGAACTATGTTGCTCACCATTGGCTTTTCAAGTTTCTCCTTTATAATTTTAAATGTTGGGCATAGATGTTGTATATATTTGTTCCTTAGTGTTTGACACACATGAAAGCATAGCTAACATTTAGGAGGCATTACTAATAAATTAGAAGAAGAGGTGTGTTTTTAAATCTTGGAACTTTCTTAGTGTATACAAATACAGTAACTAAATAAAATTATCTTTCTTCATTGTAACTAATTTCCTGTCTATAGTGGCATTTCCTTTTTACCTTAGAAGTTGTATTCACTGGCCAGACTTACATTCTAGGAAGCCCAGAGCAGCCAATAGTGATTATTACGGTAAGTTTTTATTGCTATTTACAGATGCCCTCAGACTATTATTTCAGTCTCTTTACAGAGTACAGGATACTAGTACAATTGCATTGTGTCTATGTCATTGGCAGTTCTTGAGAAAAGGTTTTATCTGTCTCATGTCAACAGATAGTTTTCCCCAACAGGCAAAATGATTAGATCAGAAAGAAATCTCTCTTTCCAAGGGGCTAATGCCTGAACCTCATTAAAATCATCCGTGAAGATGTTGGGCTTATCAGGGATCTGAGGAGTAGAAGTGGTCCTATTGAGTAGGTAAATCAGCAAGAAGTGTTTGCACAGCCGTGGGTTGTTTTCTCTCTGTGTTAAGGCCATTCTGACCTGGTGTGTAGGGCGGATCTGCTGAAAGTTAGGTAAATTTTAATCTCCGGGTTGTAGATTATGACACAATATATTTGGGTCAATTGGCAAGATCTCTCACATTTGTGAACTCATTATTTGCAATGATCTAGTTTCCTATCATCTAGGTTTTGTGATTCATGGTGTGGTTTATGGACTAAGAATTTGTGTACCATGAAAGCTTGTTAGAAATGCAGAAACCCAGGTCCATTTCAGATCTACTGAATCAAAGATTTCATTTGAACAAGGTCCCCAGTGTCCCCTATGCACATTAAAGTTCAAGATATATTGCTCGGAGACAGATAGTCCTTGTAGCTGGCAGACACAGCATCGTACACTGAAAGTCCACGTGTCCACTCATACATACGTGCGGAGAGAGCATCAGTTTGGGGGGTTTTGGTCCTAATTAATATTTAAGGATGTGATGGTAAAGAGTGCTAAGTCTACGAAAGCATCAAGATGGTAGCGTCACATTTCTAAATATTTAGCAATAGTTAAATCGTTGTTTAATTGCACAATCTTGTTACTCAAGAAGGAGTTAATTTTTGCAGATTCAGCTTCTAGCTGTACACATTAGCCCACACTGAGTTCAGATAAGCTTGCAGTGGGCTTCATCCTGAAAGCAGCCATTAGCTGTTTATCAGATTTTCACTCCCTGTCATTTCTACTCATTTAAGAGAAAAGAGGTAGGTGCTTGAAGAGGTATATGCCAACCTAGAAATGGTAGTATACTACTGTTGGGCAATATATACAATTTCAGTCTTGTGATGTGTGCATGTGTATATGTATTTGTACAAAGAAATGTGGATGAGCTTGTTTAATCATGATAGTTCTGATTGCCTTAGTATGGTTGATAAATTAGAGTGACTTACAGTTCCTTCAAGTGAATTTTCCAAATTTTCTATCCTGAGTCTTTTCAATCCTTTCATTAAGTTGACAAATATTTATGTACCAGGCACTGTATGGTTAGAAGACAGAGGCTTCAGAAAAAAGGGACTGACTAGGAATCATGACGTAGCAAAGGAAAAGAAAGCTCAAGTGGGAAGTTTCCAGGTCAAGTTAGGGGAGGAATTCCTTCTGTGGATTCATCTCATTCTTGTGTCTCCATGTTACTGTGCACAAGCTTCAGCTTTGTCTGAGATTTCTGTTCTTTGGATGCTATTCAGACATGAGTCACTGAATCCAACTTTTGGCCTTGAACACAAAATTAGTGAATGTATTTTGTAAGAACACAAAAATAATCACTGACTGAAGAGGCAATAATTCTCACTTATTTCATAAAATCAGTTTTTACTTCTGCTATGTTTTCATTGTCTGATAGGGCCAGACTGTTTTTAAGAAAGTCTGAAGTAAAATGTTATCATAAAACTAAATAATAAAACTGAAATCTCTGCTTGTTACTAAAGACTTGTACTGTGCTCAGTCATGTCCTCCAACTCTTTGCAACCCCATGCACTGTATGTAGACCACCAGGCTCCTCTATACATGGAATTTTCCAGGCACGCATACTGGAGCAGGTTGCTATCTCCTTCTCCAGGGGATCTTCCTGACCCAGGGATCAAACCCGCATCTCCTGCACTGGCAGGCAGATTCTTTTCTTCTGTGCCACCTGGGAAGCCCTTGTTACCAAAGGAGGAGTTAACTTTTGCAGGCCCATCTCCCATCAGTATATATGTTAGCCCACTGAGTTCAGATAACCTTGCAGCAGGCCTCATCCTGAAAGCAGCATGAGCTACTTGTCAGGCTTTGATTCTCTGTGTTGTACCCACCAGTCTCCCCCGGCATATATGGCTGCTGTCCTTTCTGGAATGCAGTGATCCGCTCCTTTGCCCCAAGGAGCAGAATATGTTTCACTCCATCATTATTTCTTCAAGGTGTTTCTGAGAATACTGGGCCTGTTGTACATTTGGGCAGTAGTTTGACCAGAATCCAGCTCATTTGTTATTCAAACAGAAAGTACATGTAATTTCTAGAATCTAATCTGGAAATGATAAAATCGTAACTGAGCCACCCAAGGCATAAATGTTGCTCATTCATTTTCACATATTCTTAGTCATGCGTTTATTGTCTATTTAAATCAATAAAATAATGGTTAATAAATATACCCCCTTGTTATACACCCTCCTTTTAAAGGAAATTCTCCATGTTTTTCAATAACTATCCTAATGACTGCTCCTAGGCAATTGCCTCCAGGACCTGAGAGTAGAACAGGAGAACATTTTTACTTTCTGTTGAATAATTTAAAAATAAAAATTGCCATGGCCTCAGGGAGGAAGTGGTTTAACTGCTGGGATGCACAGCTTATTTATTCAGTTAGGTCAAATTATTATGCAGCACAGATTAGGAAACAGATGGTCCCTACATACTTTCCTTTTTTTAAACTGTTGACTAAAAAATACTGGCAACCTTAAAGCTGAGTGCTCAGTTGCTTCACTTGAGTTCAACTCTTTGAGACCTCAAGGACCCTATCCTGGCAGGCCACTCTGTCCATGGGATTCTTCAGGAAAAAATACTGGAGTAGGTTGCCATTNCCCCAGAAAACAGTCTGCCAGGTGGTTTATAGGGTCCATTGTACTGGATATTTGTTATTGTAATAATCCCTTTCCTGTCCTTTCTCCCACTCTGTTTTACATCACAGGGAACACCATTTTCCTGCCAGCTAGTTTCTCTTGCCAACTGGCTTATGGATAGCTTTGCTGCTGGTGTTGCTGCTGCTGCTGCTGCTGCTGCTGCTAAGTTGCTTCAGTCATGTCTGACTCTGTGCGACCCCATAGCCGGCACCCCACCTGGCTCCCCCGTCCCTGGGATTCTCCAGGCAAGAACACTGGAGTGGATTGCCATTTCCTTCTCCAATGCATGAAAGTGAAAAGTTAAAGTCTCTGGATAGCTTTAAGCAATGGTTAAAAAGGGGAAGGTGAGAGCAATAGAGAAACCAGAGTATTTATTTCTCTCTTAGAATCTGCAGCAACAACTTTGTCTGCAGCTGCATCCTCTCAGCTCATGCAGAACAAAAACCTCTCCCCTAGAGCCCCAACTGCTGATGGCCACAGTTCTTGCTCTTTGAGTACTCCACCTTCTAGATCTGATATCACTGATAGTAAAGGGACAAAGTAGGGATTACACAGTCAATCCCACTAACGGGTCATAAGTGGAGAGGAAAGTATGGGAGATGCCATAATGATTACTCAAGAAAGTACGCTTGCCTAGCAACAAAAATGTACAAGAGAAGTGTGAATCATGCCCCCAAACAATAAAAGAATTGTGCAATGAGATACACATACTACCCACTGAAGTCAATACGTTAAGGATTCTTGCCAAGGGATTTTTCTGCCTGTACTAAGAACAGAAAAATAGGGTAAAGGTGACATCATACTGAAATTTGCGATGATTTACCATATTTTAGCATATGTTCTCACCTTTTTGTTCATTTCCATAGTGCCATGATATTCTGGGTTTCACCATGCAGGTACCAGAAATTTCCCTCATCTGACATGGAGGCAGAAGTGAAGATGGAAGTGTCACATCTACTCAAGAATGAATAAGAAGATGGTCTTCTTCCCCTCCCTACTTTTCCTTTGACTGTAAAATGTAGCCCACTAAGTTCTTGTGGTGGCAATCCCTTGCCTGCCCACTTGTATCTCTGTACTAATAAACTTTTTCCTTACCAGTCACCCTGCCTCTTGCTGAATTCTTTCTGCACCCAGACATAAGGATCTGTGCTCTACTGAGTTTTGAAATGTCTTCTATAGCTTCATCACTGCTTCTTCCTTCTATCCCTTCTTCTCTATGTTAGTGATGCTCCCAAATGTTATTATTCACTGGTTTGGCTCATTATCCCTAATTGATTTACCAGCTCTTCTACTGCCCATGCAAACAATTCCATGACTTTTATTCCCTCTGTTTAAACGACCTAGTATGGTTTTTGGGTTTTTTTTTGGACTGGACTCATAGATTAACCTTTCATATTCATCCACCTTTCAGTTCAGTTCAGTTCAGTTCAGTTCAGTCACTCAGTCGTGTCCGACTCTTTGCGACCCCGTGAATCGCAGCACGCCAGGCCTCCCTGTTCATCACCATCTCTCGGAGTTCACTCAGACTCACATCCATCGAGTTAGAGATGCCATCTTTCATATTCATCCACCAAGACTTCATTATATATCAAACTTGTGCAAGGCACTGTTTAAGGGTAAGAGCATATTTGTGAACAAGATAAAACACTTTCCCTACCATTTATAAAAATTATAGTCCAGTGGGAAAGATAGATATTGTATAACAAATTGTGGGTGTGATGCATATTAGAAAAGATAAATTATATTATATTATGGGGTCAAAACAAGAGGACGTTAAACCTAAATGAGTCATGGGACTTCCCTGTCAGTTCAGTGGTTAAAACTCTGTGCTGCTTCTGCTGCGGAGGGTGTGAGTTTGATCCCTCATGGGGAGAACTAAGATCCTACATGCCACAGGAAAATTCTTAAGTTTGTGCCTTTTCAAATGAGATCTAAAATGCAGGAGAGTCTTGACAAGGTATATACGATAAGAATAATGTGTGAGAAGAAAAGCACTTACTGAAACAAACATCTCACCTAAGTTAACTTCCCATTTGGAGCTATGTATCTGTGAGTGGAGGAAAGAAGGAGGCTCTATTATGTACATTCTCCTATAACCTTTGAATAATGCTAACTGCAAGTATCTCATATTCAAAAAGATCATTTAAAATTATCTTTAAATATCTGAAAGCCTCTCAGACAGAACTGATAAATAATTTTTCTAATTTAAAGTAATATCCAGAGAGAAGTACATGACAGTTCACTGAGGTTTTTAGACTTTCTGGATAGCAGAGAGATTCTATGTGCCCAAATAGAATGAAGGCAACAAACATATTTCAAATATTTAAGTAAAACTGTGCATCTTAGATAACATATAACCCCAGGTGCTTAAATAATAATGGAACATAAATATATTGGCTGTCTGTGTAATCTTTAATTAAAACATCTCCTGCAGCCCACAAAAAAGAGGTACAAGATTTGCACCTGCAAACATAAGTGCTGAAATATGTCCCTGTGTCATCTGTCCCTTTCAGTTCAGTTCAGTTGTTCAGTTGTGTCCAACTATTTGTGACCCCATGAACTGCAGCATGCCAGGCCTCCCTGTCCATCACCAACTCCCAGAGTTCACTCAGACTCACATCCATCGAGTCCGTGATGCCACCCAGCCATCTCATCTTCTGTTGTCCCCTTCTCCTCCTGCCCCCAATCCCTCCCAGCATCAGAGTCTTTTCTAATGAGTCAACTCTTCACATGAGGTGGCCAAAGTACTGGAGTTTCAGCTTTAGCATCATTCCTTCCAAAGAAATCCCAGGGCTGATCTTCAGAATGGACTGGTTGGATCTCCTTGCAGTCCAAGGGACTCTCAAGTGTCTTCTCCAATATCACAGTTCAAAGGCATCAATTCTTTGGCACTCAGCTTTCTTCACAGTCCAACTCTCACATCCATACTTAACTACTGGAAAAACCATAGCCTTGACTAGATGGACCTTAGTCGGCAACTTGGCCTGAAAATACCAACTTATGTTAAACCAGCTGTGACTTGCTCTAGTACTTCATTTTCCTTATTTTTTGGTGCGTGTTCAATTTGGTATAAAATAGTTGTTAATTATAAGACACTATTTGTGGCTATGAGGATGATATAAAATACAAAATACATATCTTGCCCTAAGGAAATTTCCATCTGAGAGAAGCAGGCAAGTGAATGAGTGCTTATGATATCTTGTGATACATCTCAAGAGAGAGGTTGGTACAATGTGTTACAGGAATCCATTAGAAAGGGATCCAGCTACCCTTGGGAAATTAAGGTAGCTCCTTGAATGATGTAATAGTCAATTAGAAGAAGAATCAAAGGCTTTTTGGTGGAAATACACAAGCTATAAATTAACAGTTTTTTGATAACAAGATTGAAACCAAACAGTGGTTAATCTTCAAAGGAAGCCAGACAAAATGACAATTTATTTAAGAGATTCAGTTTATAATTATTATAAAGGACTATAACTTATATGGGCTACCCTGGTGGCTCAAGTGGTAAAGAATTCACCTGCAATGCAGGAGACCTGGGTTCCATCCATGTGTCAGGAATATCCCCTGGAGTAGGGAATGGCTACCCACTCCAGTATTCTTGCCTAGAGAATCCCATGGACGAGGAGCCTGGCAAGCTACAGTTCATGGGGTCACAGAGTTGGACTCAACTGAGTGACTAAACACACACACCCACAACCTGTATATTAATACATTTACTGCTGTATACCCCCATCAATGACACTTAAGGGTGATTGCTGATGAAAGAGATTTCAAAATATGCTAGGCTCAATTAGTGTTTTCTGAGAGTTAAGGCACAGGGGATNACGAGGAGTCTGGCAAGCTACAGTTCATGGGGTCACAGAGTTGGACTCAACTGAGTGACTAAACACACACACCCACAACCTATATATTAATACATTTATTGCTATATACCCCCATCAATGACACTTGAGGGTGATTGCTGATGAAAGAGATTTCAAAATATGCTAGGCTCAATTAGTGTTTTCTGAGAGTTAAGGCACAGGGGACGCTTTACCCTAAAGTCTCCTTATTCCCATAAAAGAATTACAATTAGAGCCATAATTAGTCAACTTTCTCATTATTCTTAATTAAATTAGACATTATCCTGACATCACAAATTATAATATACTCCAATTATGTGCCAGAGTAAGTTATTCACGTAATTGGCCCCACACTTAACATACAATTAAATGTGCCAAATAAAGCAAACAAACAAAGCCTCTCTGGAGCTCCCTGATTACAGAGTTCCATGTCTGCCCAAACTGCTCACTAGCTCCCTTTTCTCTGAACTTTGACTCTAAATAGCTCTCCCTGTCCTGCTGTATAAGAGGAAGTCAGGGAAAGGTTGGAGAGGCTCTAATTGCCTGGAGATTCCCATGGACAGAGAAGCCTGGCAGGCTACAGTCTATGGGGTTGCAAGAGTGTGACATGACTTAGCAACTAAACCATCACCACGACCAATAAGCTTCTGAGCCATCTAATCACGGCCACATCCCCTCCTCTGTGCAGCTCGACTTTTTATTCGGATCCTTTGTTTCCTTGCACTGTCTTGTGGCCATGATAGCTGCAATCATCATGATGCCAAATTCTCCTCTCCTTTTAAAGCTTTCAGTTGATGATAGCATTTTCTCTTTTCTTTTGAAAAAAATAAGGTCACTCAACATGATGTCTCTCATCATTCTTAGTTTTCATTTCACCAACACTAAATTTTAACCTCTTTCCATATATAGAGAAAAATGCAGTTCCTCCTTTCTAAGATTAATTCTTTTTCCTTGACTCTTCCTCATAACCAGCTTTCTTGAAATCCAGCAAATGCTCTTGTGTAATTGTTCTACATTTTTCTTCTACTTTTTATTTCCTTGATCTGTTGGCTCCTTTTTCTCTGCTTGTCTCTCTCTTTGTCTCTCTCTCACATACAGTATATAGACATTTGAAGAATGTTTATACAAATGCTTTATAAACAAAGAATGGGAAATGAGTAGTTGGGAAGCTAGGGAAAAGGGTTTTTAAGACTGAGATTTAAGCTAAGCACTGAAGAATCAATAACTTTTACTTGATCAGAGATTCTTAGACATTTTTTATTTCAAGAACCCTTTATGGTCTTAAAAGCAAATGAGGACCCCAAACAGCTTTTGTTTATGTATGTTAGACAGAGCAATAAAAATCAACTGCATGTTAATATAAAAATATTTTTACAAAAAATAGCCACATTAAAAAGAAAGCAAAGTATTACTGTTTTACAATAATATGTAACACTATGCTTTTTACTGTTTGCCAGTTTCTTTAACGTCTGTAGAACATTACTGGTTTCTCATACCTGCTCTGCATTTAATCTGTTGTAGAGTGTTGTTTTGATTAAGGTATGCAAAGAAAACCCTGCCTCACTCAGATATATAATTGAACAAGGGAAGATGATTCTAATATATTTTTCATATAATTGAGACTACTGTTTTTGATATTATGCTAAAACTCAGTAAGTAGTAAACTCCTAAAGGTTAGTTGTTATATGCAACCTGCAAATATGTCAATAATCTATTCTTGCCCTGTTTCATTAAAATCCACTGGCCTGTCTTGCACTTTGATGTTTTCCTCATGAATTGTAAATTTTACATTGTTTATTTGGAAGATATTTGCTCACTGAATTATGCAGATCTTTCAAATTTAGACACCTTCCATTATAACATGTAAAAAATATATATCATTCATTAATATCTTCACCGATATCATCAGAAAATTTTTCAAGCTTTATAAAGTGGTACAGACTACAATGGCAAATGAAAGTTGTCCAAAATTCCAATTTTCATGTAAATCTCAAATTTTATTATTTCTCTTTCTTGAAGTAATAGGCTCACTTTGCTCATTTTCCAGAGACTATATGCCAAACACCCAACTCTGAGTAATCATTAAGTTATTCTTTCAAGTGAAAATGATGTTAATTGGAAAATGAAGCTAGTTCAGCTTACAACTCAAATAATTGCACAACATTTTGAAATGACCATTATACTTCAATGTCCATTATAAGTGCTTTAATATATATTTCTTTTTGCCACAAAGAATATTTAAAGTTTGGGTAAGCAAGAGTCACAATTTAACAAAATTAATAACTTCATTGTTTTATTAAAGACACTATTAAACAAGATATTCTCTCTCTCTCTCGCCTTTTGTCTCTCCCTATCTTTCTTGCCTCTCTCTTTTAAATGCAATTGCCTAGCTGTGAAAAATCCAGTAATTACTTACATAGTTTGGTGCTAATGCCTTGACTGGTGCTAAGTTTATCTACTATTACTTGCATAAAATCAATGCAAATGTCAGCATAGTGAAAAAAGGCAAGTTATGTCAGAGTATGTTTTGAAAATAGCCTTGATCTCTGGACTCTCTGAAAGAGTCTTAAGAATCTCCAGAGATCCATGGACCAAATTTTGGGAATCATTATTATAGCTCTAGAAGCTTAAAATATAATCTGGTATAAAAAAATACATATACAGATTAGAATATCACATGTTTATCAACAACACCTAATTATTTACTCTCTGCCCTCTAAACATGACTTCTTCTTTTAGTCTCCACACCACTGAACCCTTAGACAAGTAAGGTAGATAACGAAACACCTGGAAACCCAAGTCAGGGGGGCACTGTGACATTTACTTGTCTCTGAGGTCCAGTCTGCTGGTAGAATCAGTAACATACTACTTCACTCTTACTGGTTTCAGCACATTGCTCTTCCAAATCTCTGGAACTGCAATGTCTTATATGATGGTCATTAGCCTAATGTGGTTATTCCAATTAAACTTAATTAATATTAAATTAAATAGCATTAAAAATTCAGTTGCTCATTGAATTGTCATATTCCAATTGCTCAGTATTACATGTGGTTGGTGGATATTATATTGATTAGTACAGAGAGAGAGCCTTTCCATTATTGAAGAAAGTTCTCTTAGGTAGGGTTAGGGTGGACTGTCTTACTCTTTTTATCCTCACCACAAGTTACTGCTTCCCCTATCCTAGCGGCCATCATAGGAGGAATTCTGCATCACCAGCTTTATTAACCATTCTCTGCTCTGTCTTCATCTTTTGTTTAACACCAACCTCCATGANGTGGATATTATATTGATTAGTACAGAGAGAGAGCCTTTCCATTATTGAAGAAAGTTCTCTTAGGTAGGGTTAGGGTGGACTATCTTACTCTTTTTATCCTCACCACAAGTTACTGCTTCCCCTATCCTAGTGGCCATCATAGGAGGAATTCTGCATCAACAGCTTTATTAACCGTTCTCTGCTCTGTCTTCATCTTTTGTTTAACACCAACCTCCATGAGAATACCTGACCCAGGTCATTAGACTCATTCTTTGATGTTCTATATTTCCACTGTTCTTCACCTACAGGTCACTTCTTAAACAACTCAGAACTGTTCCATTTCTAAAATCTTAAAATTTACTGTCTCATTTCTCAGATCATATATTCCTATCTTCTAGCTCCTACTTACTTATTTCCATCTCCCTTCTATTTGAACTCAGTAACATTCAAATTAATGGAGAAGACTCTTGAGAGTCTCTTGGACAGTAAGGAGATCAAACCAGTCAGTCCTAAAGGAAATCAACCCTGAACATTCATTGGAAGGACTGATGAGAAAGCTGAAGCTCCGATACTTTGACCACCTGATATGAAGAGCCAGATCATTGGAAAAGACTCTGATGCCTGGAAAGATTGAAGGAAGGAGGAGAAGGGGGAAACAGAGGATGATCTATTTGTTATATTTTACATTTCCCTCTCTTTTTAAAGTTACTATCAGTATTATAAATTCTAACATCTAAAATATTTTTAATTCCAGTAGTTAAACTAATAGGACTTTTAGTTTAATCTCTCTTCTTCACTTTCTCTAAACCATCCTTCATATATGCAGCACGTCTTTATATCATAGAAGAACCGAATTAAAAGTGACCTAAACAGTCTATTAGCCAGTTGACATCTGTTTTAGGCAAGTTTGAACTTAAAAGCAATGTCAAAATGTTATTACATGCAAGCAATGGTATAGAAGTCTAGCCTCTGTCATGGCAAAAATAAACACACACACNCAGATCATTGGAAAAGACTCTGATGCCTGGAAAGATTGAAGGAAGGAGGAGAAGGGGGCGACAGAGGATGATCTATTTGTTATATTTTACATTTCCCTCTCTTTTTAAAGTTACTATCAGTATTATAAATTCTGACATCTAAAATATTTTTAATTCCAGTAGTTAAACTAATGGGACTTTTAGTTTAATCTCTCTTCTTCACTTTCTCTAAACCATCCTTCATATATGCAGCATGCCTTTATATCATAGAAAAACAGAATTAAAAGTGACCCAAACAGTCTATTAGCCAGTTGACATCTGTTTTAGGCAAGCTTGAACTTAAAAGCAATGTCAAAATGTTATTACGTGTAAGCAATGGTATAGAAGTCTAGCCTCTATCGTGGCAAAAATAAACACACACACACACACACTCCAGGTCCAAAACTAGGATCTGGGAGCCAGGAATTGACCAAGAATTTTTGCTCCATTTCTGAAGACAGAAGACATATAATAACAAACTTTGGGAAAGTTTAAACTTACGTGATGTTCAAACAGAAAAAGTGGAATAAATACTTGGGGATCTGCCTATCTTTGACAGCCATTCCCCATTACTTTTCAGCCACATAATCTTTTCCTTATCATAATTAGTGCTTCCTGATGTGACTTTATGTATGCATATGTTGTCTATCTCCTCCATTAGAATATTAACTCTCTGAAGGCATCCTCTTTGATTTACTCAAAATNTAGCCATTCCCCATTACTTTTCAGCCACATAATCTTTTCCTTATCATAATTAGTGCTTCCTGATGTGACTTTATGTATGCATATGTTGTCTATCTCTTCCATTAGAATATTAACTCTCTGAAGGCATCCTCTTTGATTTACTCAAAATTCCTACCATCTAGAATAATCTAACATAGCTTTCCTGCTCAAGAAGTATTTGGGTGAATGACCAAATACAGAACATAGTTGCTTTTTACAAAAGAACATACAGTTGCTCTTAAAACACACACACACACACACACACACACACAAATTAAACTCTTTCATATGAGAAATAGTACATTAAATACTGAGACTCAATTCCTAGGCAGGT
>SJYW01031829.1:410315-426548 GCA_006410735.1 Raphicerus campestris | reverse complement strand
TTGACCATTAGAGTGTGTTTATACCTGCTCTTTACGTCTCCTCGCCTAATTCTATCAGGAAGACTTAAGCGTCTGTGGTTCAAAGTAAATTTTACTCCACTGCCCATTTCTTCCACGTGGCCTTGCTGGCATGTTCAGAATATAAATGTTTGCATGGTCCAGGTAGCATGGTCTAATTTAAAGGCGAGTAAGTCAGCAAACTTAACAACAATAAGGGAACCGGACTGCTGGATATTTACCTAGTTCCAGTCTTGAAGTAAAAGGTCAGGGTGGCTGGAAAGGAGAAAGAAAATATCATTGAGAAAAGAATGAGAAAGAGGGACTAGCTTTCCACACAGGAGCAAAGTCTGAACGCTTCCTTGTGATATTTAGTAGCTGATTTCCTATCTGTCTTCTGTCTCTTACTCACCTATCAGGTTATGGGGCAGCCAGGAGGGCGGGAGGGGCTGTAATTATTTTTCTCATCTTGGTACGCTGAACTGCTTAAGCTCACAGCAGCAGACTTGAACGTGGATGGCGTTGATAGAAAAGCCAAACGCCTGCCAATGGCCTTGTTGCTGCTGGGGTGGAACAGTGGCTGATGACATTGACTTCAGTTTCTGGGACATTATCAGCAAAAATAAAATGTAACTCTCATTGTACAAAAAAGCATTTGGTTCCTGAATTTATTCTGCTCTCAAAGCTAGCCAGGAGCTCCTTATCCAGATTCCATGTCTGAATTAGATTTTTAAAATTTAATTACATACATTTTTTTAAAAAGTTAAATCAAAAAATTAAACACATTTTTTTTTTAAACAGAAATTCTGCAAATTTGAGAGAGCTTGCTTCACTTCTCTTCCACAGGAAAAAAAATTAATGGAGCGGGAAGTAAAATAATTTCTGTCACAAAATGGTAGTATAATATCTTTTTTGATTATTATCTATTCATTGAGAACTCCAGCCTACAGTCTCCTTTAATGTTCATTTCTTTTTTATCCCCAAAGTTAATGTTGAATCATAAAGCAAATGACCTTTCAGACCAAGAAAACCTAGCTCTAAGGTCATTGGAATTTCTTCAATTCTCTGTTCACATTCTCAAAAAACTATTGCTCATCTTTAAAAATGTATCATAAACAAATAGTGTTGAAGGGCTATAAAGTTTTTCTTGGCACAAATGTGGCATGACCTGGAAAACATACTTCATCATTCACAATGAGAATGTCCTCTCCAATTTATGCCGATAAAAGCTTGGAATAATCCAAGATATACTTTACATGTATTACATTACATACAAGAATGAAGTGAAGTCACTCAGTTGTGTCCGACTCTTTGCAACATACAGGAATAGTGGCTCTAAATTGGAGACCCCATTTTTGGTAATAGAAAAAGAAAGTTCAAGGTGAAAGGGAATTTCTCAGAGAACTTCTCACCAGCATTCTTGCAAAAATATCAGGATATATCACGATACAGTAAGAGTAAAAAGAGGCGGAGGAAACTTCATAGAAAAGATGACACAGGATTAGGGGTCCAGAGAATGACTCAGGGAAAAAGAAAAGGGAAGGAGGACATTCTCAACAGAGGTCTCTACCAGGAGTCTCCACACTTCCTGGCAGGGACCCCCCTGGTTGTCACTGTGGCTGCAACCCAAGGTCCAGGAAGAGATGTGGCTGGAAGGGATACTGGGAAGGGAGGCAGAGGTCACGCTGTGAACATTATCATCGAGTGTCTTCCTAAGGGATGTGAAACCGTTGAGAGTTTTTTGTTGAATAATGACAATAATATGCCAAATGCTGTGTGTCAGGCATCCAACACCATCAAATGCTACAGCCCACCTTTAAAAATCATCCTATACACTGTGTACTGTTCCCATTTTACAGGTGAAGAAGTTGAGGCAGAGACCAGTGAAATAACTTTTGCAGGGTCCAACAGCCGTTAAGTGGTGGGGTCAACTCATATCATCTAACTCCAGAGCCCATGCTCTTCTGCTTCTTGAGGAAGTCACTATCGTATTCTGGGGTGGATGTGGGGAACACACTCCATGGCTACATGGAAGATGAATTAGAAGAGAGACAGGAGGTAGGAAGAACAGCAGACGGGCACTGCAGCAGCACAAATGAAAGCTAATACAGGTCTTAAGTGGACAGGATTTAATGCACTAGTGGACATGGAGGTGAAAAAGAGGGCAGGGTAAATATGCCTGAGGCATCGAATTTTATATATATATCTGGAGAAGGCAATGGCGCCCCACTCCAGTACTCTTGCCTGGAAAATCCCATGGATGGGGGAGCCTGGTGGTCTGCAGTCCATTGGGTCACTAAGAGTCGGACACGACTGAGCGACTTCATTTTCACTTTTCATTTTCCTGCATTGGAGAAGGAAATGGCAACCCACTCCAGTGTTCTTGCCTGGAGAATCCCAGGGACGGGGGAGCCTGGTGGGCTGCCGTCTATGGCGTCGCACAGAGCCGGACATGACTGAAGCGACTTAGCAACAGCAGCATATATATATCTCCTGTTGGTTCCACTTCTATATGGCTGTATCTTTGGCATATCTCCTATAGCTTCTGTTTCTCTGGGGAACCTTGACGAATACAGTCCTGTATCACAAACTTGTATAAAAATGTCTTCTAGAAGCTCACCCAGTGAGTGTGTGTGCAGGGCGGGGGTGGGAGGTGGTGGTGGTGGGGCGGTGGGGAGGAGGTGTGATAGAGTTGAAATTTATATTAGGCAGAGGAAAAGAAAGGTTTCACTGAGGAAATTCCATTTAAGGTAGACCCAGAAGAATGAACTGTACTGGGGTGAGCAGTGATTCTCTTGTCTGTGCTGAGCTCAGGTGTGTCCAGCTCTTTGTGATCCCATGGACTGTAGCCTGCCAGGCTCCTCTGTCCATGGGATTTTCCAGGCAAGAATACTGCAGTGGGTTACCATTTATTTCCCCCTCCAGGGGATCGTCCCAAACCAAGGATCAAACCTGCATCTCTCGAGTCTCCTGCCTGGCAGGCAGATTCTTTACAGCTGTGCTCCCTTGACGTGAGCAGTGACTGGGGAAGGATAACTGATACAGAAAGTGTGGTTAGAAGAGGAAACCCAGAGCCTGCTCAGGAGTCCAGTTTGGATCTGGCTTGGTATGTGTAAGAAACCTGAGAGAGGAGTATGAATAAGTCCATTGGAGCTGATGTGTGGAGGGTGTTTTAATACTAGGAATGACGTGCTTGTCATTCTTTTTGTAGGATATAGGGAATTATTAAAGACTTTTGAGCAGGAAAGTGGCATCACTGGGTTTCATAGTATAAAGAATCTCCACTAATCCATGAGTTGGGTTCTAAGTATTTTTTCAATAGACTATGCACCAGGAACTATGATAAATAGTGTACATATAATAATAAAAAACACCTTCTCTGTATTCAAGAAGTTTATAACCTATGAGAGTGGGAAATAGAGAAAGGAAAATTACAATGCAATAGAGACAAACTCTTCAGTAAGTATTAATACATGGTATAAAGGAATCACAAAAGGCAGGCACCTGATCCCATGTGGGTGTGGGGCTCGGTTGGCGTGTGTAAAGTCAGACAAAGTTTCCTGGAAGAAGAGATTTTAGGGCAATTTTCTGGAACCCAATAATTTTCTCATAGACAAAAGGTCAAATCATTAGAAAATGAGCTGCAATTCCATATGGCCCAACCTGACTGAATGTTACCATGGTGTTCATGTCCTCAAAACTCAAAAGCCTATTTGGTTTATGATTGTCTTACAATAGTTTTTTCTGTGTTATGGGTCCTCAAAACAAGAGGCTTAGGTCTTCTCAGCGTGCAAAATCTAGACTTGAACAGATTAGACTTATGTCTCTCCATCTCCTTTCCTCAGTCCCTTCTTTTTGCTTACGGCTCTTCTCACCAGAACCTCTGACCCCAAGGCCTTCAGCCTGCCCTGAAGTACCGTCTTTCCCCTAAACTTAACATGTCCCAAACCTCCCTTTCTTTAGCTGTTACTCTACGCAGGTTAGAAAGGCCATCTGATTGAGCTAGTTAGTACTGATGTGTGAATCACTTTTAAGCCCTGCTACCATCCCAGAGCTATGTGAGTCTTTGAGAGGACACTAGGAATCTTTGGTGGAATTCCAGACAATAAAAATAAGGCCTTTGTGTATTTTTGTATAGGCCATTTATCAGTCAAGAGTTGAGAAGGTGGGGCTAACCCATTCTGTATTCCCCATTCAGACATATTTACTTTGTGACTTTGGTTAAGTAAATTTTTGCTTCCTATTTTTATGGCTAGTTACATTTAATATCATTAAAATATTGTTTGGAATTTGGTGGACTAACGTGAGCTATGAATTTTTTTCTAATGAATTGAAGCCGAAGATTAAAAACCTACTTCTTCAAAAAGAATTTACAACTCATTATCCTAAATAGAAGAAAAAAATAGAAGAAATCATGTATTATTTCATATCTTTCCTGATTGCTTCCTTTGAATGTTAAGCTGGTTGGATTACTCTATTTAGCTATAGTACATGGGTTATTTTCCTAAGCGAAACTAAGTTGTTTGTTTTTTAAGCATGCATAAAGTATATTTCATGATTTGGATTAAATAAGCAAATTTAATTGAAAAATCTGCTTACCTAGCTCCTCTTCCTTGAAGTACATGATTTCAAAACAAGACTTATATAATCTGTCAACAATGCTAACACCAGAACTTTTAAGATCATAACATTTGAAACTTTAATACAGGAAGGAGCAGTCCATTAAATCAGTGGTTCCCAAACTCAGGTCACCAGATTAGCCCTGGATAATTAGATCAGCATCATCATCACTGGTGGTGCTTTAGTTCTAAATCGTGTCTGACTCTTGCAATCCCATGGACTGTACCCACCAGGCTCTTCTGTCCATGGGATTTCCCAGGCAAGAACACTGGAGTGGGTTGCCACTTCCTTCTCCAGGGGATCTTCCCGACCCAGGGATCGAACCTTATCTCCTGCATTGCAAGTGGATTCTTTACCGCTGAGCCACCAGCAGGAAAGTTCATGTTTAAGTTGTTATGTTCATAGCAACCTCATATGAGCTACTATTATCATCCCCAGTTCATAGGGCAAGGCACAGAGAGCTTAAGCAACTTGCTCAGAGTTACTCAGATAATAAGTAGCAAAACCATGATATAAATAAACTCTGACAGTTTCAGATTTCATCCCTTCCCCCTTCCCGCCCAGTTTTGACTCAGTAGGTCTGGAATGGGCCCTGGAATCAGTGTTCAAATCCCCAGGTGATTCTGAGGCAAAGACAGGTTTGAGAACTCTCTCAATAAATGAATTTAATTTGCTCTGGATGGCTAGTTCCTTACTCGAGTCTTAGAAACAATAGTGCATAAGGCTCATTAGGTGACATGGTTCAGTTCAGTCGCTCAGTCGTATCCAACTCTGCGACCCCATGAATTGCAGCAAGCAGCTACTCTGGACCACTGTTCCCAGTTGTTCAAGCACAATACTGAGGGGCCTAGTGGAAATAACGCCTGACCAAAGACTACCTCTTTTAACGGTGCACGTTTAAGAGGTTGGCAATCGGAAAGATCACAAAACCCAGTGCATAAGGTGCAAAGTAGGCTTCCACAAAATAGGCTTCCAGCTGTGAGCTGGACAGGAAAAAGGGAGGGTAATTTGAAGATGAAGGAAAGGAGGAGGGACCATTTCTGTTTGTTTCAGGAACAAAGGGAAGGAAGCATTCACGAACGGTGATTCAGGGCAGGTATTTGTGGGCCAACAGTAGGTTTAATAGGATGGGATGAAGTTGAGAGTTCCTTTTGGGAAATGGCTAAAAATAATTTGGAAAAGTACGTTAGGACAAGATTATGGTCAACTTTAGGCACGAGGTCAGAATTTGACTGAACCCTATAAACAGTGGGGAGCCACTGAAAAGTTTGAAAGGATAAAGATTCAATGATGAAGCAATCAGTTTGGAATGAACCAGTGGGGCTCAGTTACTGTGCAGGCTGGAAGGACAGAGCAGAGATGAGAACCAGGAAAACCATTCAGAAGGTTAAAGGAGCGATACAGGTGTGGGGAAACATCGTAGTAAAGGAATGGATCGACTCGCGCTTGGGAGTCACTGTGTCAGGTTATGCCAGTGATTAAGCTGTGATTTGGGGCAAACTGCCTACTATTGGAGTATTAAGTTTTTCTTTGGAAAGTGAGTGTGATGATGATAATGCATGTCCCTAGACTGAGCCAAAACAGACAAAAGATTTCTTTAGGATGGTGACTAGCTCTGGGATGCAAGGTTCACAGGTCAGTATACTGTTTTCAGGCCTGTATGACTTTGAAACCATGGGGTTGCAGAGTCAGACACAACTGAGCAACTGAACTGAACTGATGACTTACAAAATGTCATCATTATCAACAACCAGACAGGGCGATCAGTAAATCTCAACTGTACAGAAGACAAAAGGGACTAACAGTGTTTCAGGAAGTATGCTGGAATTATGAAAATATTAGGGACTAACACTTTCAGGAAGCATGCTGTTATTTTGAAGGAATTACTCTTCACAACAACCTAATGAGGTATTTTAATCCCCGTACAAGTTGGCTTAACCAAGACAAAAGATGGTGGTTTGAGTCTGAATATAAACAGAGGTCTGCTTAAATTTAAAACGTGGGCTTTTTGAACTTCATCATGTTGTTTTAGGTTTGCAAAGTTATATTTTATCCTAGGTTTTGGCCTAATATTCTAGTAAAGACTTTTCAATTTTGATTCTAACACCTGTTAAGTTAATTACTCCTCCAAATGCTGGGTCATCTGACAGGGGGACAACATCAGTTTGGCTGACATCGGGGAGAAAACGGAGAAGTTTTGGAGTGGAAAGAGAATGAATGGTTAAGGTAGGAGGCAAGGTTACCTGTGCGGAGCAGAAGTGGTACAGATGCAGCCTGGTTATGAAATGGACCTAAAAGTCAATGATGTAGCCTTACAGCTAAGAATAATAGTGCAGATGAGTGGAGAGTAAAGGCTGGAAGAAACTAAGAACTAGGAACTGAGGCAATGAGAAGTGGAGAGGAAGGTAGAGATGAACTAAATCCTCTCATTAAGGAAAAATAGACGTTGGAAGAAACAAACAGCAAAGGGAAAGTTGACCCACTCAGCTCACGTGTTAGCTGTGGGGAGTCACAGACAGGACGGCCATATTGGATGATGAGATGGCAGAAGACAGGTTAGAGAAACGGGAGATGAGCTAACCTGTCCTCTGCGGAAAGCACGCAGAAGTGAGGGTCTCAGAGAAACCATATATGTGCAGCCTCCCATATATGTGTACATATATATGTACAAGCCTTCCATTTTTACCTTCAATTCTCCCATGTGCCCATGAGAAAGTTAAATACATCTAAGCTTCTTTTGATATTTAGAAGTATAGGATATTTGTTGCTGTTCTGTCACTCAGTCCTGCCCAGCTCTTTGCAGCCGCATGGACTGCAGCACGCCAGGCTTCTCTGTCCTTCACCATCTCCTGGAGTCTGCTCCAACTCATGTCCATTGAGGATATAAAGCACGAATTTAAAAATCCTTAAATAGGCTGAGACCACATACTCTGGTGACAGGTACAGACAAATGCCATACTTTCAAAGATAAAGAGTTGTTGACAAAAGGCAATATTTCAATAGAAGGAACCGCATATACAAGTATGTCTTAGATATTTCTTCTAAGAGACACCCATATTCCTCAGGAAACAGTGAGGGCTGAGGGAGTAGCCCTAGGCTCTGGGCCTAGCATCTCCACCCCAAGGTGATACTCAATGTTTTAGTTTTGGAGCAAAACAGGAAGTTACACTCATCAAATCTTTGGCCCAGATAACCTGAACTCTTTCCACGCTCAACTGTTCATGGACCACGGGATTAGAGAAGCCCCTTCAAGTCCAAGCTTTCTCACCTGTATCCCCACAGGAAGCCAGGTGGCCATTTGCGCTGCCCAAATTTGTATTTCAGGTACCAACTTGTGAGTTAATTTCAGATGAATGCGACGAACGACTCCGCAGCACTGGTGAAAACTGTCCTATTCAATAGTCATACCTTAAGATCTTCAATTTCATTCTTCCTTATGGTAAAGTGTCTTTGTCGACCTCTGTTCAAAAAAGAGTGGATTAGAGAGTTTGAAGAGGTAAGCTAATTTGATCTCCGAACCAATTTGAGAGACAGAGAGGCGCGAGGAGCTGGGACTTTGAGGTGCCGATCCACGAGGCCGCAGGTGTCCTGGGGTTCAGAGAATGGACGAGAATGGACGGCACGTTTCTCTGGAGTCTGCTGCGCCTGCCTTTCAGGGCCACTCGCCCATCTCTGGCTTGTATCAGCCGGTCGGGGTATGGCTTTTGGTTATCCTCCCGCCGGGGAGGCAGATCCNTGGTGGGGAGATGGCGGCGACGGTTTCCCGGCTCCCCCGCCCCGGACGCCGATGGCGGAGCGTTCCGGCCCTCCCCCACCAGCTTCTCCACCGCGGGAGCCGGAGCCGGTGAGGCCGGGAGGGCGGGGAGCGGCGAAGGGAAGGCGAGAGGGCGGAGGTTGCGTGGTGCAGGCGGCGGCGGCGGCGGGAGGAGGGCCGGCGGGCGGGCCGGGAGGAGGAGGAGGAGGCGGGAGCCGTGTCGCACGCAGCTCCAGGCGGGGCAGCCCCGGCGGCTGAGGGACGCGGCGAGACCTTGGCGGGACTGGGATTTAACCGGGGCCGGGCCCAGCGACCAGGTGGAGACGTCGCCGGAGCCATTTAGGCAGCCGGGAAATGCGGGTGAGTTGTCGGCGGCGCCGGGGCTGAGAGGAGGCGGCGGCGGCGGCGCAGGCCCGACCCGGAGCCGCGGTGTCGCAGTGACTGGGGCCGCGGCGGCCGAGCTCAGGCGCCGGGCGAGAGGCCTGAGGCGCCGAGCCGCGACCGGCCGGAATGGCGGCGGGGCCGGGGCACTCGTGGGCAGAGGGCGCCGGGGGCGGGAGGAGAGCGAGCGCGCGCGCGCGCGCGGGGTCCGGCCCTGAGTCACCCCGGCCGGCTCGGGCCTGGCGGGCCGCGGCCCCGGACGCGGGCTCGGGCCGGCCCAGGCCCGGACTACGCACTGGGAAAAAAAAAAAGCCCGATTCATCGCGCCCGAGGCGGCGGCCTGGTGGCGTCCGCCCCTCTCCCAGCGCGACCCGCCTCGGGCCGCGGAGCCGGGCTGGCGAGCGGCCCCCGGGGCAGTCGGGCGCGCGCCTCACCTCTCCGGAGACCACCACCCCACCTCAACCACGGGGCGCCCGAGCCCGCGCCCTCTATCCCTCGGCCCCCCTGGGGACCCACCGCTCCCCCGAGCGTCGCTTGCCCCCGACTCGTGCTCTTAAGTAAAGTACTGGGCTCGCGCGCCGGAGGAGCCGCGGAGCCGGGCTCTCTCTGCTTTCCGGTTCCCTGCCCCGCGGCTCCCGGGTTTCGCCGCCCGCATTGTTGCGACTGTGCAGGGCGCTATTATTGGGTAACAGTCGCCCCTCTGCCCGGTTCTCCGCGGGGAGCGGGCCCGGGGCGGCGCGCAGGGATGCGAGTGCGGCGGACGGAGCGGCCCCCTCCGCGGCGCCCGCCGAGCGCCCGCGAGTCGGGCCGGGCCTGCGCCGCCGCCTCGGCGCGCCCCCGGCCCTGCACCCGGCGGGAGCGCGCGCTGACCCCGCAGGTAACCCGGGCGCCGGCCGGCCGCGTGCAGGGGTCCCCCCGCGCGCCCTTCCCGGCCCCCGTGTGCTGTAGGCCGAGTGCTGGTGGTTCCGGGGAGAAACGCATGGTGAACGTTCCTTGAGCCTAATCCTCCAAAGTTGAGGGTTTTCTCCCTTTAGCGAGCTCTTTGCCAAAAATAGGATCCTCTTTTCGTATTGGATCACTGTCGTTGCTCACAGTTCGCAGCTGGAGTTAGTGGTGAGGGTGCAAATGAGGAATTGCAGTTAAGTGTTTATTTGCTCTGTGTAATTGCTCTTCGCGCAGTGGCATTAAAACAGTCCAAGTTAGTGGAGTCAGGGGTCACGCAGTTTTGGAAATGCACTCATCGGAGTGACAGAAGGGACTGAAATTCACTTTTACTTGAAGCCCCCAGCTTCTAGACCTCACCATAGCTTTAGCAGTTTGCAAAAGCATGGCCAGGTGTAAGTTTAACGCTTTATTTTGTGGCCACCCTGTCTTACCTGGTTTTCTGAAATCCTGCAGCGTTTATGGATTGTGTAGAAAAAATAGGGAGCATTGTTTAAGTAGCAAAAGAAAAAAAAATTTTTTTAATCTAAAAAATTTGGACCTAACGTTCTCTTGATCCAAAAGGGTCCTTGGGTATTGGGGAAAATTTTACTTAGAAGTTCTGTTGCTTTTCCTGGTAAGTCGAAATAGTTGAAACGCATTTCAAATTCCGAGGCATGCATACAGCATGCAGGAGACTGGCTTGCTTTAACTCTATTATGCCCATTTTTGGAGGTTTCTAGAGAGAGTACTCTTTAAGCTCTAGAGGGTTGGCTGAAATACTCTCTAAAAATATTTAACTTTTTTTTGTCATTGGAATCATCTTTTAAAAACTTATAACAAAAGGGGAAAAAAAACCCTTTAGCTGTAGTATTAGGGGTTTTCACCAGTTCTTACTATCCTCTCATCACCAACTCAGTGGACATGAATTTGAGCAAACTTTGGGAGATAATGAAGGACAGGGAAACCTGGCGTGCTGCAGTCCATGGGGTTCCAAAGAGTTGGCTGTGACTGGGTGACAACAGCAGCAACTCTTAGGGCCACTGATTCATGCCCTTGGAGGCAAGCCCCCTTTCCTACTGTGCACCCACCACATGGGTAACTAACAGCCTGGAGATACCTGGTAATATCCTGCAGTTTCCTTAGATGTTATAGCTCTGTCGACTCATACCTCTAATATACATATATTACGGATATGTTGACTCCTTTGTCTCTTACTGATTATTATCCTCTAGAGATAATTAGCTTAGTCTGGGTTGTCAATGCAGCCTTACTTCCCATACTTTACAGACTGAATTCCTTGAAGGCAGGACATATTCTTTATTTTTTGCATCCCCAGAGGAGCATAGAATTTGGTCAGGGGTACTTCATTTGCTTTTTGAATGAAGAAATCTGGAATAATTCTGATTTATACCCAGTGTCTGACTACCTCAGATTTTGGCTACAGAAGCAGTCACTGCACTTAACATTGGTTAAGAGTACGAGCTTTTTAAATAAATTGTTCCTACCGCATACCCGGGAACTAACACAGAGCTGGACAGAAAAATGCTCAGGCTTTCTTCGGCTCTGAAAGAGCAGGAGGGTGCCAAGAAAGCAACTTGTGACACTTTAATTTCCTTCTTTTTCCTCAAAACTAGTTTTTAAGTACAGATGTTTAAAATGTGTGTGTGTGTGTGTGTGTGTGTGTGTGTGTGTGTGTGTGTGTGTGTGTGTGTTTTAACAAGATTGAGGCCTTTGCCTCAGGTTAATGTTGCCACCTTATCTTTGAGGTGAAATCCTTTGGTTGGTTGAGACTCCTTCCTGTTAAGAGAGCTATGACTCTGGCTCCAGGAGGCCCAGTGACCTTTCTCACAGGAGAGCCCTTTCTTGGGTCCCTGAGTGCCTTTTGACCAGAAGTTCACTCCCAGTTTGCCCAGCAAGCTTAGTATGCCTTTCTTTCTGCAAGGAAAATGCAAACGAACGGGCTTTAGATTGAAGAGTAGTTACTTGCCCTCCTTCAAGCTGAAAGTCAGGGTGCCCAAAATGAGAGGAGCGTGTTCGTGTTTTATTTTTTTGCTATTTCAGCCCTCCACAGGTTCCAAGGCCATGGGCCTCAGCAGTTGAGTCCAGAATAAACTGTCCAGACTCAGAATGAATTTTGAGCTTTCAGTTATACCTGGAGAAAAGAATGTAATGTTTTTAAGGACCCATTTGAAGTTTATCTTGTTTTTGTGTTTTGGTGGGGTGCTGTTGGGTAGTTTTCTCAACAAATTGTTTTCCTTCATTTGCCTCTCAAAACTGAGACACAAATGTAAAATGAGGAATAAACTTAAATAAAACCTTAAGTTTATTACTAAGGATTTTAAGCTTTGTAATCTGTCCATTTAATAATGCACACTATAAACAGGATTTTTGTGATGTTTGGTGGCTTTAAATTTTTTTTTTTTGGCTTTAAAATTTTTTATGCACAAGAATATAGCTTCTAGAAAAAACGTCTGCTTTATTTCTTTCTGCTTCAGTGTAGAATGTGTTGCTTGAGAAGATATAGGATGTCGTTGGATCTAGAGGTAGAAAACCGCTTACTTTTTGTTTATAAAGTGAGATGGTTTTCAGTTGACTTCAGTTTTCTTCAGGCGTTCAAACTGTGTGGATTCCATGGGAATGCCATAGCTTTTAATGTTTACAACATTTGGACCGCCCCATAAAGCGTGCCTTTCTTTGTGTTTGAAAGCAGGGTTGTGACCCCCAGGCTTGGTCCTTGGGACGATTGGATCACGTGAGCGGGGGCTTTGCTTTCTCCCCCGTTGAGGCAGCCCCCTTCCCAGAAGTGGCCCTGCTGCCCTCTGGCTCTCTTTCGGCCTCCAGTACAGCATCCCCTTCCCGTCACCCAGTAGGCTCCTGCTCTGGAAAGGCTCCACTCAGATCCTGACGCACCATCTAGAGGGGAACCTTTCCTGGGGTCCCTGAGGCCCCGCCCGATCACTGTCGGAGCATCTCATCTTGCCCTGGACTTGTGGTTTCTTTCTCCCACTGGACAGACCTCTTGTAGGCGTGGGACCTTGTGACAGGCACGTGGCCCTTGTGCAGGTGCATGAGTTAGCTCCCGTAACTCACACTTTGTTTCTGAACTTCCTCCCCGCTTCACATCTAGGGGCTTCCCTGGTGGCTCAGGCGGTAAAGAATCCGCCTGCTGTGCAGGAGACCCGGCTTCGATCCCTGCGTCGGAAAGATCCCCTGGAGAAGGACACGGCAGCCCACTCCAGTCTTCTTGCCTGGAGAAGCCCGTGGACGGAGGAGTCTGGTGGGCTACAGTCCACGGGGGTCGCAGAGTTGGAAATGACTGAATGACTAACACTGGCACGTTTTGACCGAGCCCCTCGGGTTAGAGCTGCTGCTGTTTACTCCCCTGATAGTCTCTTGGGGAAGAAGCCGAGGCTTTGGGTAGTTAAGGTCAGACCTGCTCGGTGGCCAGTTCAGTTCAGTTGCTCAGTCGTGTCTGACTCTGCAACCCCATGGACTGCAGCACACCAGGCCTCCCTGTCCATCACCAACTCCCAGAGTTTACTCATACTCATGTCCGTTGAGTTGGTGATGCCATCCAGCCATCTCATCCTCTGTCATCCCCTTCTCCTCCTGCCTTCAATCTTTCCCAGCATCGGAGTCTTTTCAAATGAGTCAGTTCTTCGCTCAGGTGGCCAAAGTACTGGAGTTTCAATTTCATCATCAGTCCTTCCGATGAGTATTCAGGACTGATTTCCTTTAGGATGGACTGGTTGGATCTCCTTGCAGTCCAAGGGACTCTCAAGAGTCTTCTCCAACACCACAGTTCAAAACCATCAATTCTTCGGTGGCCAGGCCTGAGTTAAAATGAGATGGTGACTCCAAGGCTCCAGCTTTTAGCCAGGTGCTCTGATTTATATGAAGGTGGAAGAGAAGAAGGAAGCAAGGTAGAAGTACTCTCAAGATTGATATCTTCCCATTGATAATTAGGACAGAATTCATGATGCAGAACTGGGTTGCCTACCAGGAATGAGCATATTCTTCTTATTAGTCTTTTAGTAACTGGGGGACGTTAAAGGAGAGTGATTGGACACTTTCAGGATGAGGTGAACAGCTCTGGACTTTGGGACTTTGTGAAGTGGGATGAGATGTGACTCACTGGCCTTATAAAACCATTGAAGACTGTTCAAATCTAGTAAGCTGTGATTTTTTTAAAAAAGGCCTATGGCAGAGAATATTTTGAAAAACAGATTGTATGAAATATATGCTTAGAGAGTGTATGTGTACTGCTGAAAATATTTAAAGTAATAAAACGGTTGTGATTTTAGGATGGAGAACTTGTGTGCTTTTAAAGTGTCCCCCCCAACCCAGATTTTTAAGAACCAAAAAATAATGCAATTGATCTCAGGATGGAGCAGTCCTCTCAGCATATAACCCAAAAGCAGGAACTGTGAAGGAAAAGTCTCCATTCATTACTTGAGAATAATTAAACTTATGTATGTTAAAATGCCACAAACAAAATTAAACAGCAAATGATGGTAAATTTGCTTTCTTTACTGAAAAAAGAGGGCTTATAGAACTAAGATAAAGATACCCCTTCCACCTCCTTTGCCACTATGGGGGGAAATGAGCAAACTGGTAATTTTTTTAAAGAAGAGTTAAGAAATAAAAATTCAGCTTTACTAGTAGTGCTCATGGGAAAGCAAATCAGTGAGATACTGTTTGTGTTAAATTTTGGCATAAATTGAAAAATAAGCCACTTCTGGTGAGGATATGAAGAAATGAGTCCATCTAGTCATCGACTGAAAAAGAATAATTTTTCTGCAAGAACCATGGAAATATGTGTGTCTCTGTGTGTGTATATATACACTTTGAAATACAAATAGCTAATCTACTTTTAGGGATTCAGTCTAAGAAAATAAAAAAATGATGGGTTAATATTCTGCCACGGGTACACTATTTAATGCCTTCCTATTGAACATTTGTTTTCACGTTTTGCTGTTAAGGGTTATGATCTCAGCATTTTTAGATAAATCTTTGCATTTCTGTAATTCTGTATTCAGTGAGACCAAAACATGCTATAGAACAATATATGTAATGTCTAGAATTTTCCTTTTTTAGTGTGTATGTACTTTTTTTAATAAGCCAAAATGTTTATAGTGATTATCTCTGAGTAGTGGAATTATGGGTTATTTTTAGTTTATTCTTTTGGCTTGTGTTTTTTCCCTCCAGTTTTCTACAGTGCACATGTATTTATAATGCAGTGGATTAGTTTATGAAGACAAAAGACAATAGAAGCAGTGAGCCTGCTCTGAGCAAGATGTCTCTGCTCCCTCAGCTCAGTGCTGGATCACCTGGGTTTCTGCTTTACTTGGGGTAGGTCCCTTTGCAGGTGTGTTGACGCGAAGGGTTAAGAGTGTGATATCTGACTGTTGGTTCTCCCTGCTGGGCTCATCTTCCCATCCTCCCATCTGCATCCTTCAGCTTCTCTGGATCCCCTCATACTCCATGCCCTGAAACTGTTTTAATCCGTGAAATCCATTTGTGTTTTGGAATTTTGTTGAGTTGTAACTGGATTATGTACTAATGAATTGTCTTCAGCGTGGAAGTTTCCTTTTCTTAGCAAGGCTGTGACCTTCCTGTCCTTTTTTGGTGGACTTCACACCTCCTAGCCGTAGTAGATGGGTGTTGAAAGCCACTGTCATCATGCCTAAGAAGGTGCATTTGCTACAGATTAGAAAAAACAAATTCTCTTGACACACTTCATGCCATGGCTTGGAATATTAAAATGTTATTAGTGATTAAGAAATGTATTCTGAATGATACAAACTAGGAATGCTGCTGGCCATCTGAGAGAACAGGTGCACAGAAACGAGTCCCCGAGTAGCTAACATAGCTCGTTAAGCGTGCCGAGGAAGCAGCCGGAAGTCAGGACATGGGCAGAGGCCAGAGAGCCCGGAGGCCTCCTGCAGCAGGCAGGGAGGCCTGCTCTAGACGGACTAGAGGGAAAGGTTTGAAGTGGGGATGAGGCTGAGAAACCAGCCCCAAGTGGCATCCCAGACATAAGGGCTGGAGGCGCTTTCCCACACTTTGGGAACTGGCGGGCTTCGGTTTGGGGGAGGGTGAAGAAACAAGCCAGAGATTGGTTTCTTCTGAGTGCTCCACTCCAGTCTTAGTGGGTCATCTTGCAGTGCGATAATAACCACCATTCCTCAGCACGTAGAATGTGCCAGAGACTGGGGCTGAACCCCTCTGGCAGCTTGGAAACTGCTCCTCGCTCCCTCCCCACCCCTCCCCCCCACCAGCTTTCTGCTTCTTGCTGGTAGACACCTCATTATGGACAGGAGTCTTTCACCTCCCAAGGTAAAGGTAGCCTTGGCCACTCGATGCAGGAATGGTTTGCTAGTCAGTCATGGTTCAGAGGGTAAAGAATCTCTGCAATGCAGGAGATCCAGGTTTGATCCCTGGGTTGGGAAGATCCTCGGGGTAAAGGAACAGGTACCCACTCCAGTATTCTTACCTGGAGAATCCCATGGGCAGAGGAGCCTGGCGGGCTACAGTCCATGGGGTCGCAAAGAGTC